>CAWUFW010014564.1:0-407541 GCA_963921515.1 Calotriton arnoldi
GTACTCCTCTCCATACCATTCTGAGGGAAATTTGGTTGTGGAGAGGAAAAACCGTGACTTAAAGCAATCTTTAACAGCTAGGGTATTAGGCAAGGGCGGTAGTTGGGTCAGTCACCTTTATGGGGTCCAAAGAGCAATTAACAACCAGCCAAGAAGCTCTCTAGTGGGTGTCACTCATTATAAGGTCCTATTTGGGACAAGAATGTGGGTACCTGATCTTGATTGTGGAGGCACAGTGGGGGATGAAAAACCATTTGATATCCATGATCGTTTGGCTGTTTTACAGGATCTAAATGAATCCAGGACACAACAAAGCAACGTCCACTTAAAACAGACCACCACTGAGGAAGTCAAGGCAGTAACGGCAAGACCTGTCTGGATCCCAAAAGTTGGGGACCTGGTCAGAGAAAAGATTGCAGACTAGAAAGAATTCGGACCATCCTACAGAACAGCTGTACCGGTCCTAGCAATCCAAGGCACAAGAACTGTAGTTCTGCCGCCTCTTGCCAGGAAAAAGGAGAAAAGATTTGTCTCAATCGACTTAATCAAACCACACTATGTGGCAGATACTAAACAGTAGGCCTCGTGGACTCCACAGTAGCAGACGCCCTCCTCTCGCTACAATCCAAGAAGTTCAAACAGAAAGACTCATCACGTTTGAAGAGCCACCTGTACGGAATGAAGGGCTAAACAACAATGCTATGGAACTCGATCCACTTCAACAAGAAGTTCAACTTCAAGAAGAAAATCAACTTAACAACCAAGTTGCAATAAGACTGACTACAGACGTCTACGTCAACATTCCTCGTCAAGAGCAAAATACGATTTCAACAAATCCCGATGCAATTCCAACAATTGATCGAATTGCTTCTGGCTACTGCATGAACTTTGATAAGTTTTCACTGGATCCAAGCGAGCCGGAAACTACGCCAGCCCAAAAATCACACAAACAGAAACTCATTGACTTTTTGAACTTTTTTAGAAAGACTTACCTGGTGTCACCTTGGATAGAACTATGGTATATCACTGGGATTCGATTTTTTCTTTTCTGGCTAGGTTTAACAATAACTTTTAGTATGCTTATTAATGGACGATATCTCCAGCAGAGCTCTACAGCCCAAAGATTCAATTTGATTTTAATACCACACCAGTATTCACATCGTGAACCAAGAGACTTGTCTTCAGTGAACATCACAGCAGTTCCTATACCGGACGGTATAGTATGGGACAAGATTGATTTCGATATATTCGGTTCCACTGAACTTTTAAAGCTTAAACATGTATTTAAAATTTCTTTAAGTGATATTATTACCTCCAGTACAATTTCTGATGATTGGGACTCTGAAACTGCAAATAATATGATGTCTGATTTAGAAAAAACTGCAGCATTTCCGAACAACGAAATGTTAGAAGGTACTTCAGACTATGATACATTGTACTGTTACCAACATTATGGTCATAATTTCTTGCACAAATCTATAACACCTAGAAATGTATTTGAATACCACCAGTGGGATCACTGCCCAACACCACCAAAAGGTAGTTCGCAGACTTTTGCACAGAAATTCACATACTTTTCAGGGTTTAATACATCTGACCCGAAGTCATTTTATTACAAAGTGGCAACAACATCAGCACAGAAAATGATGTTGACTAACACCAAACAGATGTACTCTGCTTCCTTTATGGCCCAGTTGTCTACACAGGGTTTCGACCTATGGAAGGACACTATAGATGTAAAATCAATCTGGGGTTCTAGGGACTGGCAGGTACAGGGAACAGAAGCGCTTTTTAGAGCATGCCTCATTCCACAGCAGATGATATTTCTAAATGACACTGTGCAACAGACATCCTGTCTTGGACTAGCCAAGAACAAGGAAGTGAATACACCTGGGTTTCCAGCACCATCACAGATGGGTGGGGGGCAGAATTCAACTACACATGTGGTAGGATTAGATGACATTCTCCAGTACAACAGGTCAGATCCCAATTGGACAGAATAGCTGATTTGGCCCGTTGACACAAACACATGTCAACAGAGATTCCTAGGTATAACCGAGGGGTTTAGTATCAGTAGGCCAGATACATGCTATGTACAAAGACAACACCCAGGGGAAGTGACATCCTATAGTGTTGGGAAGTTGTGCCTTGATTGGCTAGAGACCTCAACACTCACAGAAGTAAAACATCACTTGACCTTACTCACACCTGATGTGGACCTTAGGGATTTCTTGTCAGGCCCAAGGAAAACACGTCAGAAACGTTTCATATATGCTGGCATTTATGCCTATTATAATGAAAACTGGAAAATATCGCACCAGGAGGCCGCAGAAAGAATACGGGAAATAGACCGTATTAACGTAGAGAAGGCATTAGCTGTAGTGGATAATGGGTTAATGACTTTAACCTCCAGGATTTACTCCTTGGGCAACATTGTGTCTTCGGTAATCGACATATTAGAACAAGATCTGGCCTTGTTACAACACGGGCAATCATAGTTACGTTCTATTGTGATGTTAAGCTGGACGCTGCAATCTTTGCGTGCAGGCTATGTGCCCTGGCGTTTTATAAACACCACGTCTCTGTTTTCAGAATACAATCTAACTGACAAACAGACAGAAATGACACAAAGGGGAGCCAAATATAAAATGCTGCGTATTGAGAAACTGGAAAGGTTACCATTCACTGTAGCCGAATTACCATCAACTGAATGGCTAATTCATGGCCAAATCACTCTGCCGGTCACTACGTTTCAGTTTCAATATTGCCTTGAGCAAAGGTAGGCAGGCACATATGAAAAAATAGGTAAGGGTTACATTAAGGAAACTTGGGAGTTACCATATAGATATCGATGCCGGAATGGGGATCGAGAAGTGTATCTGAGTGGTACAAACTGCAAGAACGCTTTAAGCGGTTCTCTCATGTGTCAGGATATTTCTCTGCACGGAGCATGTAGTGGTTCAGTAGCGAATCTATCTTGTAACATGTCAGGGACCCCAGCGGCCATGATCACGCCGGTTTTCCAGCTGCTCCCGAATGGGAGTTACTTGATGCTAAACGATCAAGGTTGCTGTGGGATGCTTCCGGGCGTCGCCTATCTGGTCACTGTTAACTCCAGGGTTACCTGCTGTATGCAAGTAATGTTTCCGCCACTGAACACAGTCAGGGAGGCGCCATTATGGCCTTCGTTGAATGTTTCCTTTATACAATTTGATACTTTGAGCAAACTCAAAGCCATGCTTTTACAGCAACCCGTGCCCCGAACGTTATCTAGTCTGTGGTTAGAACACTGCAGGGTTTTTCCCAAACACAGACCTACAATGTACTCATAAATTATGCATGAGCATTCACCAGCTACATCTCCCGCATAATATGTATGTACAAAGTTCACCCCTGACGTCTTCCTCATGTCTAACAAAGACCAATACAAACCATACTGAGGGACGAGACACTTTAGGTATAAATACACCACATCTTGCCACGGTAAGATTGAGGGAACCGAGACTTCCATGCTGACACACTGACCAGAGACGCTGAGGATCCTACATGCAGTCTCTCCAGCTGACAGCGGCCTAACACATCCCTTGCGGGGTGTCCAACTCGAGACCAGCTCTCTCTCTATATCAGATAAAGGGTTTCGACTAAATCCTAGAAGGATTCTTGTGTCTTAGGCTTTTAGACCTACACATATGCTAGGTATACTTAGGTACATCTAGTTAGGCATCATAGGAGTACACACACTTTTATAATGCATTTCATATATTCATGTATGTAACCATGATTTTTACAATATGGTAGAACTGTACTATCCTTTCACTTTCATCGTACTGCTGATGATATATCTCTGATATTGTCTGCTGGTTGCTGCAGCACATATATTCTACACCAGAATAACAACTGTTCAATAAATACTTATTGAAACGCCCAGACTGTTTATTCTGTGTAACTCTCTGAGACAAACCGAACAAGTAAGCACGAGTGACTGAGCGCAGAGTAGTACATTGTTTCCATGATTCTGAGGGATCAGGGTTGTCATGATCTAAGGTTGCCAGAAACTAATCTCTCCCCGATAAGAGGAGATTCTAGTGGCACTGTGAGCTAGCTAATGTAAATCCGGCTAACATACGCGGTGGGGGTGCACAGAGTCAGTCTAACACCAAGCCCACAGTTTATGTTATCCAAACGCGCAGGTTTTGCATGGGTACTATAGGAACTACACGACAATGGACTCAATTAGGTTCATGGTTTAGAATGTGCAGTTTGTAAATGTCCACTTTTTTCTTTCTCCTTATAACCTACAAATGGTACAGTAACCCAATAGTTTTTGCTTGATTTGGATAGCACCATTTTTACACTTGCATATCGTGCATCTTAGAATACATTGCACTAAATAACTAGAGTTTCCATATAACCACCGGGGCGGACGTGACATTGCCATACATTTTATGTTTCCATACACAAAGATGATGTTAGACAAAGTAACTTACTCCCTGTCACCTCTTTCACAAGAAATAATAGCAAGCAAGGCAGGAATCGAACGTGCTCATACCATTGGCTGGGCGTCATTATCATCATTGCATTGACGATTTACCTGTCATTTACACAGGAGAGGCCTGGTCCTAAATCTGGGAGGGGCGGGGAATCTTGATGACCTGTGATCTTTGTTTCAAATTATCCGGATTGTTGATCATTAAATGGTTTACTCACATATATAAGCACAAAGAGCACATTTTTAATGTTTATATTTACTTGTTTTTAACTCCTCAAATACTAGGGCTTTCCCCTCCAGTGCTGAGCTCTTTTTAGGCTATTTGGGGTAGTTCACACTAATCAATCTGGATTTATATTTGCACCAAATCACCCGTGAAGGTCTTAAGGCGCTGTTGAGGAAAAAGCAAGGAGAAGCAGTGAAAAATGAGGTAAAACCAGGAGAAAGCACTCAGAACAATGGAGGAAAGGAAGGAGAAAGCAGTAAAAAAACGAGGCAAAAGGAGGAGAAAGCACTCAGAAAAATGGGGGGAAGAGGAAAAAGAAAGCAGCAAAAAATGAGGCAAAAAGCAGGAGAATCCACTCAGAAAAACAGGATGAGAGGAAGGGGAAAGCAGTAAAAAACAAGGCAAAAGCAGGAGAAAGCACTAAGAAAAATGGGGGGGGGGGAAAGTGAAAGCAGTAAAAAACAAGGCAAAAGCAGGAGAAAGCACACAAAAAACAGGGAAAAGGAAGGAGAAAGCAGTAAAACAAGGCAGAAATCAGGAGAAAGCACTCAGGGAAATGGGGGAAAGGAAGGAGAAAGCAGTAAAAATGAAGCAGAGAGCAGTAGAATACACTCAGAAGAACAGCGGAAAAAGGCAGGAGGAAGCAGTAAAACGAGTCAGAAAGCAGGAGAAAGCACTCAGAAGGACGGGGGAAAAGACAGGAGGAAGCAGTAGAAAGCAGGAGAAAGCAGGATAACGAGGCAGAAAGTAGGAGAGAGCGCTGCAACACAGGAGAGCTGGGCCTGGGACTCCTAGGGCTATATTATCAAGAACGGCCATAACATTATCGCCGCTTTAGCGGCAGGAAACTGCTGCTAAAGCGGCGATAAGGTGCTTGATAATATGCCCTATAGAATTCCAATAGAAGCCCAGGTGCTGGTGTCAAGGACATCAAACCTGGGCTTCTATTGGAATTCTATAGGACATATTATGAAGCCCCTTATCGCCGCTTTAGCGGCAGTTTCCTGCCGCTAAAGCAGCGATAATGTTATCGCCGTTCTTGATAATATGGCCCCATAACTTTTTTTTCTACATAAGTTATCCATGCCAAATTTGCACCCTTTTTTCCAACATCCTGAGTATTCTAAAGGTACCTAGGGTCTATGGATTCTCCTCAAAGGGACTAAAAAAATGGCCAAAATACAGCTACGTTTTGAGTTTTTGGGCATAAATTGGACAAAAGTGCTCTGCCCAAAAATTTCTGGTTTTTTTCCTGAAAAATGGCATCAACAAACGATTTGCTGTGCTGAAGTCACTGTCTTTCCAGCTTTCAATACCATGCAGAGCTGAATCAAAAAGCCTGTTTTTACCACTTTTTTTGCATTTGTTTAAACAGGTAGCCTTTGGGGCAAAAGAAAGTGGTGCAGGTGTTGCAGTCTGGCATTGGCCACACTCCCACCCCAAATGGGACAAACCATAGTGCAACACCTGCACCACTTTTGTAGCCCCAAAGGCAAAATCGCTGGTTTCAGGGGGACTTTCTACCTCCCCGGGACATATTTGGGGCAACCTCTCTATCTGGGACAAACTTCCTACCTGCCCCCAGGGTGGCAGAAATACACTATGGCCCTTCTGGGGAAGGATATGGCTCAATGCCAGGGTAGGCAGCCCCCTCTTTTTGTTTGTTTTGGCTCAATTCTGAGAAACCTGGTGTTTGGTGGGCTTTCTGACCCCACATGGAGGGGCAGATTGAGGGCGAATACCCCTATCAGCCCCCTGGGGGACAGAAAGTCTATTGGACCTTGGGGTGGGGAGTGCACAGGCCAATGCCCAGTAGGGCTGCTCCCCAACCAAGAAAATACTGCATAAATGCAGTTCCTAGTGTCTAGTCGGCTTTCTGCCCCCAGGGAGCAAATTGGGGGTAATTGTCCCCATCTGCCTCCCAGGGTGGCAGAAAGACTGTCTGTGCTCTTTTAGGGCATGCAGCCCCTACTCCTATTTTTTCCTAGGTGTCTAGGGGGCTCTCTGCCCCCGGGAGGGCTGATTGGGTGTATTCACCCATTTACCCTCCGGGGTGTTGAAAGACTGTGTCCTTTCTGGGGTGGGGGCATGTTCATGCCCATGGTAGGCAGCCTCCAACCATATGTTTGCTTTAATTGCCCTGGTGTCTATTGGCCTTTCTGCCCCCGTGGGTGCATATTGAAGGTAATTGCCCCATCTGCCCCCCAGGGAAGCAGAAAGACTGTCTGTGCCCTTTTGGGGTAGACACATAGCCATGCCCATGATGGGCAACCCTCTCCCCTATTCTGTTTTCCCCCTAGTGTCCAGTGGGCTTTCTGCCCCCTGGGCAAAAAGACTGCTTGGACACTTTCTGGGGAGGGGGCATGGCCATGCCCATGATGGGCAACCCCCCACACCTATTTTGTTTTAGAAAAAATGAAATATTACCCTGGTGTCTAGTGGGCTTTCTGCCACCCTGGGGGCAGATGGGGTTGATCACCCCCATATATCCCTGAGGGACACAAAGACTGTATGCCTTGTTGTTGGAGTGGGGGCATGGCTATGCGCATGGTGGGCCTCTCCCACCCCTATATTTTTTGAAGAACAAATTCCCTGTGGTCTAGTAGGCTTTCTGACCCCCAGGGCGGCAGATTGGGGGTAATCACCTCCATCTTCTCCCCTGGGAGGGCCATGCCCAAAGTGAGCATCCCCCACCACTATATTTAATATGTCTTGGTGTCGAGTCGGCTTTCTGCCCCCGGGCATATTTGAGGTAGTCGCCCCCATTCACCCCCCTGTGGGGCAGAACGACTGTTTGCCTTGTTATTGGGATGGGGGCATGGCCATGCCCATAGTGGGAAGCCCAGACCCCTAAATTTGTTTTTAAAACAAATTCCCTGGTGTCCAGAGGGCTCTCTGCTCCCCACTGGGTGTAATCACCACCATTTTCTCAAGCAGAAAGACTGCCAACCCATTTGTTTGTGGTGGGGGCATGGCCAGGGTGGGCAGCCCCACTGCTCCTATTTGTTTTAATAATATGCCTTGCTGTCTAGTGGGTTTTTTGCCCCTCTGGTGGAGCACATCAGGGGTAACTACCCCATCTACCACCCGGGGGGGACAGAAAGACTGTTGCCACATTTTTGGGGATAGGGGCATGGCCATGCCCATGGTGGGCAGTGTCCGCCTCATACATTTTTTAAACAAATTGTCCCTAGTGTCTAATGGGCTTTCTGCCCCTTGGGGGGCATATTGGGGGTAATCCCCCCTCTCTGCTCCCAGGGGAGTGCAGAAAGACTGTTGCTGCATTTTTAGGGGTGGGGATGGAAAAGCCCATGGTGGGGAGGCCCCACCCCTACATATTTTTTTAAACAAAATTTCCCTGGTGTTTAGTGGGCTTTCTGTCCCCCTGGAGGGGCAGATTGGGAGTAATCATCCCCATCATCCCCCAGGGGGCCAGAAATACTGTTGACACATTTTTTGGGATGGGGTCATGGGCACGCCCATGGTGGGCAGCCCCCATCCCTATACATTTTTTAGCAAAACTTACCTGGTGTCTAGTGGACTGTCTCCTCCCAGGGGTGCTGATTGGAGATAATCACCCCCATCTGCCCCCCCAGAAAGACAGAAAGACAGTTGGCACATTTATTGGGTCAGGGGTATGACCATGCCCATTGTGGGCTGCCCCAACCCCATCATTTTCTGTCTTCCTCAAGAGGGCAGATCGGGGTAATCACCCCATTCAGCCCCCAGGGGGGCAGAAAGACTGAAATGTAAGTGGTGGTAGGAGAGTACAAGCCCTTGGCTAAGGGGCCAATCCCCCATGTCCTTGGGACCTAGTGGGTGGAACCTTACTTGGGAATCACTCTCCTGTACTGATCCCCAAGCAGGGATCCACAGGGAGATTCTCCCCTTTCCAACAATACCTCTCTCAAAGCAAATTAAACAAAAGGAGGTGCACCAAAGAAAGTGAATCTAGTCCATTATGATTTCTTCAAATTGTTTCTTTATTCCAAAATTAACTCATAAAAACAGCCAACGCGTTTCGTTCCCAA
The DNA here is from genome assembly GCA_963921515.1 of Calotriton arnoldi. NCBI lineage: Eukaryota > Metazoa > Chordata > Amphibia > Caudata > Salamandridae > Calotriton > Calotriton arnoldi. The sequence continues at coordinate 8,747 of CAWUFW010014564.1, forward strand.
AATGAAAATTGTGGAACTTCATCAGGGCTTTTTTTAAGTTGTAATCTATAGCGCCATGAGGATATATTTCGAAATGCAGTTTCTCCTTATAGTAGAGGTAAGCTCCAAAAGCCAAAGCTTCACACCTTATTACGTGTCAACACTTTCCTACCGTGGTGCCGTGCGAGTAGCTTTCTCAAAGCAGTCAGCTCTCGGGAGCTGAGATATGCCCCTGAGCGCTGATGCAGTGAAAGTAAAACAAGTTCATCAGCTCATTTACTTTCACTTTACTGCAATTACCTCAGTGCACCTTGCGCACTGATCATCATTACAGTAACCAAAAAGACTCCGGTTGCTCGGGAAGCTCTTCCTGAACAGCTCAAACTAATAATAAAATGAAGGAAATCCTGTGTTGCAAAGCACCAGCAGGGCATTTATACCCCTCCCCAGTATCAGCCAGTGACCAACAGATGCACTGAGGAGTGTGTACAGGTCTCAGTCATTGGCTGAGACCCGCTCTTAAGAGATTAAGAAATTGTGTTTTATTGTATAGCGTTTTAAAGGATGGATGGATTGATTGATCGATTTGACAGAGTGGTTTGACAGGATGCCCACAGAGTCCACTCTGAATATTCTGTGGAGTTTAGAGGAGTAATCCACGCCCATTCAGGTCAGCCTATTTTTTGTTCCTGGGAAACATTCCACATCTTGTTCACACCTATTTCAGGCTGAGCACAGGCTGGGATAATCTGGACAGCTAATGCAAATTAGCCTCTGGGAACCCCAGGCAGGGGAAAGTAACTTTTTAAAAGTTATCTTTCTTTAATATTTATTAAAAATCCAAGTTTGTTTTGGATTTATAATAACTATTGAAACTTGTGGTTTAATTATTTTTGTAGCTGGTCCCTTTTCTGCATTTGCAGTATTAGTATTTTAATCAGCACCCTTCTGCAAAGGACAGCCAGGCCTGCCACACTGAACATAGCTTTTTAGACCTTATCACTGTAGGGACATGGTAATATACATTTTCTACATGTTCCACTTGTTTGCTACAAGGAGTACATAGGAGTGACTTACTAATATTTAAAAGGAGGTTTTTACCTGTCAAAAAGTGTTTTTTTTACACAGTTCGCACTGCAGCAGTCAGGCTACATAGGGTCCGCCTGAAGCCATTTTTCCTTTTTTACACTAGTGGATGGTACCATAAGTGCTGCAGTCCACAGGTGACAGTTAACTTTTCATGCCTTGTGTGAATTTCCGTAATATATATACTATGGTCTTATAGAAAAGTTAAAAATGCCAATTAGTCAATTTCTCTATGTTGTAGGGGTCAGAGCACATACAGTGGATACTGGACAGCAGTGCCCCAGAGTGCTGAGTCTGAAATCCAGCAATAGCATCCAGCAAAAAAGGCAAAAAATCTGGGGTGATCATGCAGAAAAGTGGATTTCCTACAGACCTCATCCCAGTAAGTTAGTACATGAGATTCACTAATTGTAAGTGGTCTAGTGTTCCCTCCTCCAGCTCTCTTGAGTTTGTCGTCTAGCCTGAATCCTGACAAGATACACTTGGCTAGTTACAAAAATGGAACCCAGTGTAACCTACGCCATATGCTTCATGCCCACCCTCTGTACATGCTTACAGGTACACGGATACTGTTAGAAATGGAGCCTCTAGTTAGCAGTGGTATGTACCCTGTCCAAGAAGGAACACTCACTCTAGTCAGGGAAAGTAAGGTAAACACCTAAGATAACTCCTGCTTACCCCCTTGGTAGCTTGGCAGAGAGCAGTCAGGCTAATCCCAGAGGCAATGTGTAAAGTATTTATACACACACACACACAAGGCCTCCACACCAGTTTAGAAAAGATAGCCAATATTTATCTGAATCAAACAAGACCAAAACAAAACAAATCCAACATACACAAAACACAATATGAATTTTCAAAGATTAGATAAAGTTGTAGTTCTTAAAAATCAATGGTTGCACTTGATTAGGGCAAAGTCCATAGATGTGTCAAAAATCAAAGATGATGCAAGGCACAAGAGGGTTAAGCGTCAAAAAGGCAGGTGATGCGTTGGTTCCTTACTGCTACGCAGGGGAGGTGATGGGTCGCTTGAGGACATGATACCTCAGCTCCTTGCTGCGGTGTCAATGAAGAAATTGGCGCCCAAGGATGATACACCAAAAGCCAAGTCACGCTGCATCAATTCCACAACTTTGAAGCAGGTGCTGCATCGGAGTGGGAGCGATGCATCATGGACTTCGGTGATGTGGTGCTCAAGACTCACACAGCGACGGTTCTTCAGATGCATTGAGATGAAATACTGGGGCATGTGTTGTAGGTCGCTGTCATTGCGTCAAGCGGGGACCACGCTCCTGTGCAGGCAGCGGTGATGCGTTGAGCTTTGCCGATGTTGCGCCGGTTCCAAATGACGCTTGGAGTCGATGAGTCTATTTTCTTATTATTATCACCAGAACTCACTTCCAAGGGCACAGGAACTGGATTTGGCACCACTTGGCAGAGTAGGACTCACAGCAGCAGAGTCCAGGTGATCGCAGGTGAAGTCTTTGATTGCCCTGATACTTCTTAACAGGAGGCTAGTTCAACTCAAGCCCTTGGAGATCTTGAAAGCAGGATGTAGAAATCAAAGTCCAGTCCTTTCACTCCCATGACAGAAGTAGCAAGCAGCAGGCCAACACTGCAAAGCAAATAGTAAAGTGGCAGTCCCTCCCGATAGCAATCCAGCTCTTCTTCCTGGCAGAATGTCCTCAACCCAGAGGTGTTCTGAGTATATCATGTCACATGTCCAGCACTTATAACCATTTCAGCCTTTGAGGTAGGCAAACTTCAAAGAAAGGTCTTTGTAGTGCTGAAGACCCTGCCCTTTCCTGCCCTGGCCCTAAACATATTACAGGGGTTGGAGACTTCTTTTTGTGAGGACAGGCACAGCCCTAGTTAGGTGTCAATGTCAACTCCTCCCTCCACTCTAGCACAGAAAGGCCCATCAGCCTAGTGATGGGCCATCGGGATATGCAGGGCACACCTCAGTCCCCTTTGTGTGACTATCTAGAGTGAATGCACAAACAGCCCAACTGTCATCCTGACCCAGACATGTATTCAGAGACAGACAGAGGCACAGAATGGTTAAAGTAAGAAAATGGCAACTTTCTAAAGGTGGCATTTTCAGACCTGCAATTTAAAAAAGAACTTCATTAAAAGATGTATTTTTAAATTGTGAGTCCAGAGACAATAAACTCTAATTTACTATCAGCTCCCAATTGGAAGATACACTTGTAAGATGTTATAAGGCAACTCCAATGCTAACCTTTGGGAGAGATAGGCCATGCTGTAGTAAAAAGTGAAATTAGCAGTATTCCACTACCAAGACATGCAAAACACAACAGTACATGTCCTACCTCTTAAATACACTGCATTCTGCTCATTAGTCTACCTAGGGCCTACCTTAGGGGTGCCTTACATGTAATAAAAGGGAAGGTTTGGGCCTGGCAAGTGGAAGCACATGCAAGGTCAATATGGAACTTAAAACTGCATACACAGACACTGCTGTGGCAGGTCTGAGACATGTTTGCAAGGCTACTCATATGGAAGGCAAAATCAGTGCTGCAGGCCCACTAGTAGCATTTGGTTCGCAGGCCCTGGCATACATGGTGCGCTGTACTGGGGACTTACTAGTAAATCAAATATGCCAATCATGGAGAAATCAATTACCTTACATTTTAGGGAGAGAGCATATGCACTTTACCACTGATCAGCAGTGGTAAAGTGCCCAGAGTGCTAAAGCCACCAAAACGAAGGTCAGAAAATACAGGAGGAAGGCAAAACATTTGGGGAGAACCCTGCAAAAATGACCAGGTCCAACACATGCCATATACATTTCCCACATAAATGAGAGGACCTTGTTGGCAGGGGACACTAGACATCCTTCCAAGGCAGGTACAGTAATAAGGCCTGCCTTATACTAGAAATGGTATCGGTGCCACCTCTGTCAGTTGTTTACAGCCCAGTGAGCTGACTGTAACTCATCCCTGAGCCCCACCCTCTTCAACGTCTACATGGCCCCTCTCACAGCCATCATCAGGAACTACAGATACAACATCATCTCCTATGCTGACGACACCCAACTGATACTCTCCCTCACCAACAAACCCACAACCATCAGAAACAACTTCCACAGTGAGATGAAAGCCATTGCCACCTGGATGAAAAGCAGGTGCCTCAAACTCAACTCGGACAAGACCGAAGTCCTCATCCCTGGACCCAATCCCTCAGCATTGGACGACTGCTGTTGGCCCTTTGCATTGAGAACACTGCTCACCCCCATGGACCACACTTGAAACCTCAGCATCATACTGGACTCCTCTCTCACAATGAACAGTCAGATCAACGCTGTCTGCTCATCTTGCTTCCACACACTTTGCCTGCTTTGAAGGACATTCAGATGGATCCCCACCGAATCCAGAAAATGGTCATCCATGCACTCATCAGCAGCAGACTCGACTCTGTCAACGCACTCTATGCCGGCGTCATCCAGAATCTCCTCAGGAAACTACAGAAAGTTCAAAATGCCGCAGCCAGACTGATCCTCGTCATCCCCCGCCACAGCCATATCACCGAACACCTTCGAAAACACCACTGGCTCCCAGTCAACAAAAGAATCACTTTCAAACTCCTCATACATACCTACAAAGCCCTCCATGATGCAGGACCAGCATACCTGAGCCACCCCCTCTTATTCTATGTACCCACCAGACTCCTCCGCTCTGCCCAGCTGGCCATGGCCACCGTCCCTCGGATCCACAAGACTAGAAGCAGACCAAGACCTGTAACACCCTGTCTCTCCACCTCAGACAATCGCCGTCGCTGACCCAGTTCAGGAAGGATCTCAAGACCTGGCTCTTCGACTGAACCCCAGCACTCAGATGGTTCAGCAGCGCACTCTTCATCCCAAGCACCTTGAGACTCTCACAGGTGAGAAGCCACGCTTTGGAAACCCTAATTAATTGATTGATATTCGACACAGAGATCGCACATGGTGTGCCTAGGGACCAAAGAGGTCTGTTCAGTGCCTATTCATGTCAAATAAATTACCTCAAGTGCACACAAGAAAAAGTTTGGGTTAAAGGGTTTACAGTTTGCTTTGGTGAACTTGAAGCAGTGGTGCATGCTATATTAAACCATGCAGAATACCTTTATCATTCAAATATGTATCCTTCATCAAAGGCCTGTTCAAAGAAGTTCTCTCTAACCTACTTTGTCTGATCACTGCCTTCTTTCCTCAAGGTGTCTTTATAGAAGCTCTGAAGATAATTGTGATAACCTTGCCAAATACAGGCCATTAACTCACCTATTTATCATCACCATAATCATTAAAGAACAGTGCATTTTTAATGCTCAGATCACATCAGTGCCAACCATCTCCTGCATGACTACCAGTTTGGTTTAAGATTGGTTCAAGCTGGAGAACAGAGATACGTATCTAGATGGCACCCTCCTGACCAGCGATAAGTATAACCCCACCTCCTAATAAAGCTGGACCTCTCAACTGACATATACACTATTGATCACCTTAAACTCCTTGATACTCTAAAGTTTCAAATTAGTTTAATTGGCAACCTCCTTTCCTAGTTCATCTCCTTCCATTCCAACCAACACTGGAGATCCCTTTCACGTGCACAGACCCTCCGGGTACCATCCTGTCCCCTGTCATCTTTAACCTTTATATGGATTCTACTCACAGAGAGAATCAACATTCATCAATACATCAAGGATACACATCTTTACTTGAAAGTCTCCTCCATTCCAAACATCCAACACCTCAAACAGTGCCTGTGTCTCATTCACACACACAGTTATCCATCACCTGTCTGAAGCTCAACCCCACCAAAATGGAATTTCTACTATTTCTACTATTCACCAGGAACAAACTAGTTCTAACCCGGCTCGATGACATGAATATGAGCAGATCTGAACTCCAACTTTTAATTAATGCCAGTTCACCCAGATTCACTTTGTACACTGACCTCATCCTTGAGAAACCCATCACCATGAAAACCTAGATATCCTGCCTGGTATTGTCTATCTCTACCAAAGAAAGTGAGACTGTTCCTCCAAGTATTGACTTCAGAATCTTGCTTCTGGAAGGGCCTGAAGAAATATAACCATATAACCATATCTCCCTACTCGCTTTCACTAGTGGCCCACACATCTTCAAAACCAGCTTCATCATCTACATAGTTCCCATGTCCAGAACCCCTGCCTCTCTGACTGATAAGTTCATCACATTCAGTGACTTCCGGCACACCTACAGTCACATTGGAAGTTAAGTGTCTTTTTTATTTATAGACATGGGTTCTGAAATGACATCCCTGCAGTGCTTAATCTGAGCCAGTGGTTGTAAGTGGGGCCCCCACCACCCTTTTTTGGGGATCAGGACTTATTGGGGAAAATGGAGGATTAGAAAGATGAAAAACAGTGTCACAGGGAGGAAGGAGGGATGAAAATGATCTTACAAGTGTGTCATACAGCAGAAGGGGGAGAATTGGTGGATGAAAAAGGCATGAGGTGAAATAAAGGCTACACAGTGTTGGTCCTGCACTTATTCTCTCACAAATTAAGCACTGCATCTCTATAGCCATCAGGATCACCCCAATCCCATTTTAGGAAAGAGCTGTTGACACTTCTCTCAATAGAACACCACATCCCAACAAAGTAACAGTACACTTTTACTTTTAGAGCCCAGCTACACCTACCATCACTCATTAACTGTATCTTTGTCTTTTACCCTGTAGGATGCTTCACTGTCTTTTGCCTAAGTTTGTACTATCTCAATATGACACACGTGTTTAAATCTCTGCTCAGTGGATGAAGAGCAGCACATTCCAACTCAAGTGACTTAGAATGTTGTGCCTCTCTTTAATCAAGATAGAAATGCCTTTTTTCCTCTTTATTAAAAAATGTTTATTATTTTTTATCAACAAGGTCATTAAAAATAGGTATTATATGGGAGGAATTGAGTATGTACCACATACCTTGTATCACAATGGTACATATATCAGCATGTACGCCTTTTCAAAACAACAGGGTTTTTTATGTTATCAAATAATTTCAGATCTTTGAAGCTTGTGAGAGATCTATTATATCTTCATCAAATAGTCTATCTGACATTTCTTGCCATCATTGTATGTCGTCTGGCTGCTGCTCATCATTTCGTACCATCTTCATCCATATTTCTTTGACTAACAGCCATTCATGCTTATCTTTTTCCCAATGTTCTAAAGTGCAGTTGTAGCCAATGTACCCTTGTCCTCTATTTAACAATCAAAGTAATAATGCCGCAAATTTATAATGATTCTTTCCCTTTATATGTTTTGGGTGTAATCCTAATATACAAAAGTGCCTTTACGCCTACACAAGGCAATCATTCTAGATGTTAGTGCATGCTGAAATACCTGACTCTTAAATGGTTGTGAAATCTGGCTCAGGCCTGATTTTCATGGGGAGAGTGGTCATCGATTGTAGCACAATTGACAATTAGCTGCTTTAGCATAGCCAGTAATATTTGATGGCACATTATTGTAGCAAATTTGTCAGCTTTGCACTCGAAATGGAGCTAACCTAGATGAACTGACTCTTGACCAATACATCCCAACTCCAGCTTTTTAAATTAGGTCAAAGTGCCTGGTTGACACCCTATCCATGGTCTACCTCCACTCCCTGACAAAGAGCAAACCCCTTATGTCTACCACAAAATAAAGTTGGCTGCTCATGCTTTGCTTATTTCTTGCTTGGACTCTGGCAATGCTATCTTCGCAGGCATTGTCCAGTCATCCTTGGCTCCAGTGAAATTGGTCAATCATTCTACAGCAAGACTCGTTGCAGCTGGAAGAGACTTTGAACACATTTCACCAATTCTGAAAGACGTACACTGGCTCCCGCTCAACAAAAAATTCAAATCTAAAGTTTAGTGCGTGACTCATACAATTGTCCACTAGAAAAAAACACTTATCTGCCTTATATGTTGTCCAAAGTCTGAGGCGCAAAGACACTCTATACTAATAGCTCCTAAGATTATAACATCTCAAGCATTAAAATGTTTGTTTTCAGGGATTACTGCAAATTTTGGGCTAGATTTTTGCAGTCTGTGAATCGGGCCATTTGGACAATAAAAATGCTTTTCTAATGTACAAACATCAAATCGTGATTCGGTAACTTGTTACCGAATCACTGTTTGGGTTTCCGAGCAAAGACAGAATCACTATTTGGAAGGGGCGTGTTCAGGGTTTTCCTTCCAAATCGGGAATCTGAATGGTACGTAGCAACGTTTTGCGACCAAAATGCGGTAGCACAACATAAGCACTTTAACACCAACTCAAAGTTCGTGGTAACCTATTTGCATACGGGAAGTGGTCCCAAGAATGTTTAAAAAATATTTTTTAAGAGCAGGCAGTGGTCCCATGGACCCCTGGCTACTCTTAAAAAATAAAAATGAAACATTTTATTTTTAGATGCATCCCATTTTGCTTAAAGGAACACGGGCTGCTTAATAAAATAAGTCTTTATTTTATTGGCCCCTGCAGGCCACCATTCCTGTGCATCACAAACTGCGACCTACCATATTAATGTTCATGAAGTAGGTCCATTTGTGACCCACTAGGAATTGCTAATTTGGAAATCAGGGCTAGATTTCACTTTAGCGCACTGGTAATAGCGATTACTGAAAAGAGATTTGCAAAAAACACTACTTGGTAATCGCTATTACTAATGTTAATACATCTAGTCTATACTCTCTTCCCACTCTTCTAAAAACTGAGCTCAACCTTTTGTCCTTTCAAAAGGTATTGAAAACAAATGTCTTCCGATTACATGTATGCTAATCAAAAAACTTCACATATCTGAAGTCTTTGTTCAAAAGGGTTTTTCCGTAATGCTGCATTACTTAATGTAATTATACTTTTGCCTCTGATTTATTTTCATTGTTATTAATTGTACTATAGTGTAAAACATGCTGATAGCATTTGGTGCAGGTGCACCATGGAAGCATGTTAAAGAAAAAATGTAGTGCTTCCTGTAACGCTGAGATGTGTTGGAAGGACCTATCTATTATAGCCTTGGAGCCCGCCGTAGTGGTCTCTACCGGCCATTAAAGGACTGCTCCAGTTGTAAAGGCCCGAGCCAAAGGCGAGGGCCTTTAACAAGAGAGCAGGCCTTTAAAGGCTGGTAGAGCCAGCTACGGAGAGCTCTAAGGCAATTAGAACATTCCACCCCTAGAAGGAAGAATGTTCTAATTTGTAAAAGAAAAGCCTCACAGAGCCCAAGGGAATTAAAATCCCCTCGGGCTCTGTGAGGCCTTTGTTCACAGCTGTTGCTGTGAACAAACATTGGAATATTGTAGCTCTGGGCTTCCACCGGCCATTAGAAGCCCGGAGTACGCGATTGTTTTCAATGGAGCTCCAAACCTTCCAATGATTGAATTCATATTCAAAACTTTTTGCACTTTGATACCAAATGTTGTATTAGCTAGTCACTTATTTTGTGTTTGGTATGTTTGCTTTGACCTCGCTACTAAATTAGATGCAACTTATGTGACATGCTTTTCCTTATACATAGTATTGAATCAGTACCTGAAAGTTGACATTTCCTACCTGTGTCTTTCCCGCAGCCCATTGCACATTGCTACCATTGATCAAGAAGGTGCTCCCTAGAGGGGCGCTGGCATCATAGCTGCCCACCTTCATATGCTTCATGATGGTCTCAGGATCCCGTTGCCAGTTTACAATGTCGTACAGTGCTGGGGGGTTGCCATGTCCGTCGAAGAGCGTCTCAGTAGCTTCTCTATGCAAGCGCACCTTCTTTATGTAGTGAAGAAGATAGAGGAAGAGAGATGTTGGAGAAGATGTACGAAACATTCTGCATTGACCTGAATATGTATGTATGTATGTTTGTGGTTTTTTATAGCCAAAAGGCAGTGGAGTGCTGTACATGGCCTGAGTGTCCCAATAATTTAGAGAAGCAAATCTCACTTAGCTGTCTTCTCTTTCTGATACCATGATTGCGTTCCTCAAAGGAAAATTGTAGAATCAAATATAACACAAACCTGAAATTCACTGAGTCTCTTTGAGACGTTTCTCTTCGCAGATTAAGCATCAAGGATGTCAGATCCAAATATGACTTTGGATCCTAGCACAGTACTCTGCCACAGTGGACAGGGACTTTACAGTTGGTATTACACTGTTTGTTGTTACAAGTAAGACTCCGGGTGACAGGTGATTTACTTTTTCCCACTAGACCCTTCTGTCATCAAGCCATCCCACCCCTTTGTAAGTTGCAGAATTATGATCCAGGATGTGTGGATTCCAGCCAGATTTTCAGGATAGCCAACACACAAGACAAATCCACATAGAATGCATGTAAAAGGAGCTTATTTACATAGTGGTGCCAGCGCACCTTCGAAAGGCAAAGTCAGAGCCCCTGTTTAGAAAGGCCTTAAAAACCTGGCTCTTCAGCCTAACTTAGAACACTGCTCAACTCCTCAGCCCCTGCACACAATCTGTACTTACCGCTAGCGCCGGGACACTTCCGTTGGAGGTAGCTGTGCGCTCTATAAAATGCATTATTAATAATAATAATAATAAGTAGTACTGAACATCTGTCATGGAATTATTATTGATCAGAATGTAACTACGATTCCACATATTTCGAAACTTGCAAAACCTCAATCATTCTAATGACATCTGTTTAACATAAACTAGCCATCCCTCCCTCAAACATCAGGACAGCAGTACAAGCATTGCTATTTCTAGGGGTATCATAAATGCCCCATTTTAGCAGCTTGCGCGGGGATTGGCTGCCAGAGGGTAGTTCTGTGTAACATGAATTATTTAAACTGGTATTTATGAGCTTCTTTAATATGTGCTCATAAATTCCAGTTCTTGCAGAGGAAGGAGGGGAGGGTTGTGGGAGGGAGAAATAGAGTGAAGGATGAGAGATAGAGGGAAGGTAGAAGAGATGATGGCTGGACAGTAGGGTGGATAGAGGGATGAAAGGAGAGAAGGATATATTGGAAAAGGATTGTGAGATGGAAGCATAAAAGAGTAGATGGATGGAGAAAAGTGTGAATGGAAAGAACGATGGAAGGATGGCAATGTAGGATGGAGGAAAGGATGCACAGATGGATAGGAGAAGGAGGGATGTATGTATGTATGGTGACAATGAATAATGGCTGGATAAAGAAAGAAAGGGCAACATGATGGAGGGATGGATGGATGTAAAAAGACAAAGAAAAGTACAGGAAGGATAGCAAGAAGGAAAGGAAAAAGATGGAAAAAACATCAAAAAGAAATATTGAGAGAAGGAACAAATTTTCACACATTCAGAATTCCCTCAGAGGGAGCAGTGCCCCCAAATGACTGTAGGTGTGCCTCACCAGCTCTCTCAGTGCCATTTTGGACATGGTTCAAAGTGGGGGGTATACGATTTTGCTAGGTACTACCTTGGCCGCTTCTACATTAGCCAACAGCAATACAGTGCTAGCTAGCATTCCTAAATCTACACTAGCTGCTCTAAGTCCATCCTACATTCCACAGTTAGACTCTTTACAGCAGCAAAGAAATCTGACCATATCACCCTACCGTCCCAAAAAACTAGGCCTGGGCGGAAAACTACGCTACGCTCGCGTTGTTTGCGTAGTTTGCGCAACTACGCGCTACGCGAATTGCACGTAGCACAGTGCAAAAACGCGTAGCGGGCATTTTTTGCTTGCTCGCGGTCCTCAACGTCAAGTTGGCAACCGCGAGCAAGCTAAATGACATCCCGGCGAGACTTTTTCCTCGTTCGCGATCAGCAACATCAAGTTGCCGATCGCGAGCGTGGAAAATAAACCTCCCGGTGAGATTCTCAACGCGGGGGGGTCAGGTTTCTCATTGTGAGTGGTCGCGTATGCTCGCGACCGCTCGCGATGAGAAACTACCAGTCCGCGTTGAGAAAACTGCAGCTCGAGTACAAATCTACTCGAGCGGCAGAAAACGACCGCTTGCTCTGTGCAAGATGCCGTTTGCAATGATTGCACAGTGCGGACAAGCATCCGGCACTGTGCAATCATTGCGAACAGCATTTCCTACCGCACTACGCAGTTCGCGTAGTGCTACACGTAGCTCGCGTGGTGCTACACGTAGCTCGCGTAGTGCGAAGTGCACTTCGCGTAGCTACGCGTAGCGCTACTACGCGAACTACGCCCAGGATTAAAAAAAAACTTATTGGCCTCGTCCTGCATCTTGAATTTCCTTTAAAATGCCATGTATCATGTACCAAACATATACATTGGATCAACCACTTACATGAAGAAAAAGCTTCAAACTACAGAAGTGCAATTGCAAGAGACAGATCCAGTCTTTTTCCTGAACTCCTCAAAACCAGAAAACTAAATTTCACACCCAGGCTTCCCCCTGTCTGTCACCTAGAGTCTAGAATCACCTGCCAGAAAACAGAAGACTGAATCCTAAACTGCTCCTCTTTTAGTAAGAGCTAAAGACGTACCTGTTCAGAGTCCATCTCACATTTACCAATTTTCCTCAATACTGTTTTGTTTCTCTGCCCAATATGAATTGTTGACTGTTGCTGTTGCTAATTGTACAGTGCTCTGCTTACCATGTGCTCCTATCTGTGCTATACAAATATCATTAAAAAGTACATAATTTACTATTCTGGACCAACATTGTACTCTCCAGCAGTTATTGGTCACTTTGTCGTGGTTCAAGGTCAGAATACCTACATTTATTGACAAATGGCAAGGAAAAATGACAGTGTTAGAAGGTCAGTTATAAGAATCGTTAAGGCAACTGCGTATAACAAAATGGTCAAATCCAAGAGAGAAATTCAGAATTGAACGAACACACTAGACAATGTATTTAAATGTGTCACAAATAACAGTGGAATCTATATAATGAGGAATATTTGTCACTAGGCCAGCCGCAATTGCTTAGGCGAGGATGAAAATCTGCATATATATATATATATATCATCTGGGCAAGAATTAAAGAGAAGAGAACCACATTTACATAAGAAATGCCTATTTTAGCTGCTAATAAGTTTGACACCATTCCACAAATCTTAATGAAACTTTATAAAAAATGCTACTTTTTGCCTAGTTTGTGCATGGAAAGTTTTAGAGTGATCCATCAAGTGGAGGTTGAGAAAAGAGGGGGTCCCAAAGCATGTTTTCCCCATTCATTTTTCTATAGGAACTTTAGAAATGTCCACAGTCCAAACTGCTGAAAGGATTTACACCAAATTTAGCAGAAAGCTAGCTCTTGGTCCAGAAAGAGTGCTTTTTGTGATTTGGTGTAAATACTGTCAGTATTTTTTAAGCAGTCAATGCTAAAAAACGGTATATGCCACACTGTGGAGGATCTGTAGGGCCGTCAGATCTCAAGGATGAGATCTGATTGGGTGCCACCCCATCAACAAGGAGGTGGTGGCAGCCATCTTAAGACTGTGGACTGAGTCCTGAGTCTTAGAAAAAAAGTTACAAAAAAACATAAGCGTGCAGTGTAGTTATACCCTGACCGCCTAGGCCAAGTGCCTTGTGCCAAAATTAATATCTAAAAAAAAAAATGTTGCTGCAAATTAGTGAAGGATTAATGAATCCATGATCAAATTAAAATAATGTGTTTTAGAACCCCCCCAGGGATGTGCCGGATCCCAGGGGGGGTGGCACATATATCATTTAGGGGGAGAAACCTCTGAGAGGCCCAGAGGACCCCATCCCTCAGGGCTGTCATTTAATTAATGGTCTGGGATGCCCAGGGATAAATTGAAAAAAATGCGGGCTCCTGCATTGCCTGAGTAATGGGGCTGCTTGCAATGAGCTGGCAGGACCATGGGGCCCTGGGGCTCCCCCGCTGCTCCTAACAAGAATAATGGTCTGGGGTAGCCTAGGTGGGCACCACGGCATCCCTTAAATACAAAAGAAATATGGGGTCCTATGCAACCCCAAGAAATGGAGCTGCTTGCAGGGAACCAGAGGGGCCACAGGGCCCTGGGGGTCCCTTCGTAGTACCCTATCAAAAATAAAGCAGTGGGTTTCCCGGGTGGGGGTGGGACACCCAGAAAAAATAATAAATACAAAAAAAGTGAATAATAAATGCCCGGGGATAAATTGAAAAAAATGCTGGCTCCTGCATGGCCTGAGGAATGGGGCTGCTTGCGAGGAGCAGGCAGGACCATAAGGGCCCTGGGGCTTTCCCGCTGCCCCCAACAAGAATAATGGTCTGGGGTGGCCTAGGTGGGCACCGTGGCATCCCTTAAATAAAAAAAATATGGGTTCCTCTGCCACCCCGAGAAATGGGCTGCTTGCAGGGAACCATAGGGGCCACAGGGCCCTGGGGCTCCCTTTGTAGCCCCCTATCAAAAATAAAGCAGTGGGTGTACGGGTGCGACTGGGACACCAAGAAAAAGGTGGGGCTTCAAGGCGCGCCCCATAATGCCCTGCAAAGGCTATTTACATAATTTTTGGTTTTGGTGATGTCCCTAAAAGGGGCAGTGGCACAACTAGAATTGTTTTCATGTTGTGGGGAGGGGGAGAGGCTGTAGGCCACCTCTCAACATTAGAAAAAAACAGTAAGTCTCCTGGGTCATTGAAACCATGAGCACAAGAGGGCTTACCATATTTTTTAGGTCGAGCCTGAGCCAGCGCGCATGCGCTACTCTGGGGATCTACTGTAGTAGAGTATGGAAGAGAAGCCCCGCCCACTCTCCGCCCATATTTGTTATTGACTTCTGTGTGTGTCCTTCGTAAATGCAGGCTTCTAATTCAGTAATCAGTTTATTAGTCCCTCCTTACTACTGCCTTTTCTTAATTTGTAAACTCCCATAGCTACTGGCCCCTTTACTTTGGTTGTTACACTGTACGTGTTATTTAGTTTTGTAAGCACTATTTTCTTCATTGAGTTTCTCTTACTGCAGGCACGATGTGCTTTTCAAGCATCCGGGACAATGTATTTTTTTAACATGGCCCCTGCTTCACTCGCAGCCATGCACGTACCAGGCTCTGCGCGTTTTTCGCCATTGCTGCTTGACCTAAAAATGCTCAACTCAGTGTGGCGCCAATTTTACAAGCCCCACACTTTAACTTTATTTGCATCTTCAAAGTGCTGCGCTTTAATTTTATTTGCGGGTGCTGCGTTTTTTTCAACATTGCTCGCCAAGCTCCATTTTAAAAAAATGCTCAAATTTAAATTGCAGCGGTTTAATTTTATTTGCAAAAGAAACAATTGATGGACGGAATGCTGGACAATGCATACATTCATCCCCAGTCAAAAGGATCTGGGTTAAATCCATCATTATTTTGCTCACCACACCACCCCAGCAGTGGCGGCTCACCGAGGGAGTGCTGCGGGGCAGGGGAGGGGCAGGGTGGGGGGTAGTGGAGTCCAACATACGACGGACAGGAGTAAGGTAAGTAATGAAATGAATAAAACAATTTACCTTGCACGTGCTGCATCATCAACTCGGCGATGCAGCGGGTGCAAGGTAAATTGTTTTATTTCATTACTTACCTTACTCCTGTCCGTCGTATGTCGGACTCCACTACCCCCCCACCCTGCCCCTCCCCCACCCCGCCTCACCACCCCGCAGCACTCCCTCGGCGAGCCACCACTGCACCCCAGTTTGGACCCAGCTATATGCAAATCAGTCTTGACCCTGTTCCTTGTGGGAACAGTCCAGCCCGAACTGCCAAGCCAGGTCCTCCCTGGACCGGAAGCAAGCATCCTGGGACAGGTTTCAGGGCATCACCCTTCATCAGCCAGGCTAGCTTGAATCCAGTGGTGTAGTGAGCATGGGGACCCACGTCTGGGCATACCCTTCACACTTAGGGCGACATATACAAAAGAATCAATTGATGGACGGAATGCTGGACAATGCAAACATTCACCCCCAGTCACAAGGATCTGGGATAAATCGATCATTCTTTTGCTCACCACACCACCCCAGTTTGAACCCAGACATATGCAAATCTGTCTTGATCCTGTTCCTTGGGGGAACAGTCCAGCCTGAACTGCCAAGCCAGGTCCTCTCTGGACCAGAAGCAAGCATACTGGGACCGGTTTCAGGGCATCACCCTTCATCAGCCAGGCTAGCTTGAATCCAGTGGTGTAGTGAGCACGGGACCCTTTTCCCCCCTGCTTGCAACCGAGGCTAAGGGATAACGATGGATGTATGCCGGAGGGGTCTGGGGTTCAACTGATAGAAACAACTGTGGAAACTACAACGCTAAACCCCCTTCAGGGAAATGTCTCGACCACGAACCAAACCACCTCCTCGAACCACAGTGAGCAAGACATGGACTGTTCTTATTCCCTCTCAGATGGAGTCTGGTCGGCGTCAGGTTCAGGATCAGATTCACTTGGCGACTCCAGTGAGGAGATTTCGGACAGCAATAAGAGAGACCCAACAGCCACAATGCGTAAGGCAAAGAGAAGATCTAGCCACCCCAATTTGCAAAAAAAAGCCTAAAATGGGATCATTCTGGAGTAGAATTACTCAATAGCCTTACAACCCCACCACCCCCAAAGGTGACAGCATACTCCCCTCACACCCCCAACTTTAGATACTGTCCTTCAATGCATACTCTCTCATCATGAGGAAACGCACCAAGATAGCAGGCGAGCACAGACAGCCATGCGGAAAATTCAAGGGGCTGTTAGGAAAGTTGCAAAGTCATGCAGTATAATCAATGAACGCCTGGCAACCCTTGAAGCAAGAACGGAAATTCTAGAGAACGACCTGGCAGACACACGAGCAAGTACTATTGCACATGATGCTCAACTAACTGATATACAATGGAAGTAAGAAGATCATGAAAATCGGCAACGCCGAAACAACCTGCGGGTACTAGGTGTACCAGAGGGAAAGGAAGGGTCAGATACCCGGGCATATATGGTTGATATGTTATCTAAAGCATTTCCGGACTTAGATGGATGGAACTGGGCTCTAGAAGTACAGAGAGAACACTGGGTTCCATTTAATCTCAAACAACCTGTGAGACCGGACACGAAACCCTGTGCCATTTTGGTTTATTTTGGCAATTTTCTACTGCGGCAGTCCATCTATGATAAAGCCAAGCCAACAACAAAGCGCAGTGGGGGAGATAATTTTTTCTTTGTTCAACCTGATTTCTGCCATTATACAGTAGAGAGACGATGGCGCTTACGCCAGATGATCAAGCCAGTGCAAGAGCGGGGGGGGCAGGCATTTTTGTTGTATCCTGCTCGCCTAAAAGTACATAAGGGTGACCATACTCGGTTCTTCACCTCTGAGGTGAAGGCGAAAAAATATCTGGAGAGCTGGGACTCGAAATCTTAGACTGACTAATATAATAATGGCAACAACACACGAAACATTAAACTTTAAGGGGGAAAGATAATTAACTTGTTCCCATCACTTATAAGGATCTGACTTTCGCCAGTATTGAATATGATCTCTGTTTTTTTCTTTTTTATATCTATTCCCTTTCTAATAAAGAGTAAAATAAGGACCTTTTATTTTTGCCTAAAGCTGCCATGTAATAAGACATATTGATCAGGGAGCAGCAACCATCGCAACAGACTGAGCCAGTCTGGATGCCTTTCAACAGGGATTGGGGTGGTGGAGGGGTTCAAGGGCACAGGGGGGTAGGTTAGGGTGGGATGGAAAGGGGGAAGCAGGGGTAGGGGTTTTAAGGGTGTTGGGCACAGGATGGAGGGAGAGCAAAATAAAAAATTGGAGAGGGTGCACATGAAAATTTTGAGAGAGCAATAAAAAACAATCAAGAGCAATTAAAGTTGAGAAAATCATATAATTTAAATGGGTAAAATTATCATCTGTTCAATTAATGTTGGAGGACTTAATGATAAATTTAAACGTTATCAGGGTCGCTGAAGTTTTAAGAATGCTAAAAGTCGACATAATATGCCAACAAGTAACGCATATTCCCTGGGGGAAACGAGACATTCTAAGTATAAAAGGCTATACCCTCGTAGCATGTTCTACTCAAACCTCGACCATTAGAGGGGTAACGATTCATGTAAGAAATAGCATTGGCCCAGTTAAACGTGTCCTGGAAGATAAATGGGGGAGATGGGCTATTGCATTATTGCCTAAGGGACTGACAATTTGCACGATATACGGATCAAATGAGGACGATCCACAAATTTTTAATGATTTCGAAATTGAGATAGCATTATGGCCGGGCCCACTAATAATATGTGGAGATCTGAATATTCACTATGAAACAGGCAGTGTTAGAATTAAAAAATATCTGGGGAGAAAACCTCATGTTCATAAGGCTCTATCGGCCCTGAGGACTAGCCACTATTTGAAGGATGTGTGGGGGGAAAGACATCCTACCGACCCTGGATATACATATTTTTCAAGTCCCCATCAGAAATATGTTAGATTAGATTATTTTTTGGTCTCTTCTTCTTTGATCACGACCGCAAAAATAAAGAAATTACCGAAAGTACTATCCAATCATAATCCTTTAGTTATGGAATTAGCATTTCAAACCAAGGATCGTTCACAGATTAATTGGACATTTGATAGAACGTTACTAACCAATGAGCAGTATCTGAAACATATTAAACAGTGGGCAACAGAATACTATGAGATGAATTGTTATAGCTCTTCACGTTGCATAGTTTTAAAGCGGGCCTTCGGGGAGAAACAATAAGCTTTGTCGGTAAGGCCAGAAAGCAAGAGAAAAAAGAAACTGATGCTTTGATTGAAGAATTGGGAGAACTAGAAAAAGAACATACTAGTGCAATGAGGCAAAAACAGGATACTGTGGAGTCATCATTGCGGCAGAAAATAATGGTTGCAAAAGCTGAAATAAACAGCTATTATAGCAAGAAAGGGGCGGCCGCTTTCCAGGCACATAAAAATGAGAGCTATGAATATGGGGAACCGTGGGAAAGATGTTGGCTCTGCGGACTAAGCAAAGAGGTGTCAGGAATAACATAACTGAAGTTAAGGGACAAGACGGTACACCCAATACAGATATAAAAGACATTATTAACGTTTCTGAGAAATTTTATCAAGATCTGTATCGACAAGATAGTCTTGATTCCTTGTTGTCTAATGAAACTGAAACTGTTCTAGGAAGCCAGCGTAGGGTCAGTGAAGAAACTAAGCAAGAGATGGAAAAAGAGATTACAATAGAAGAGATATTATCAGCCCTACAGTCTATGGCTCCAGGAAAAGCAGCAGGTCCCGATAAAATTCCTTTGGAATTATATAAAGCAATTCAAGAGGAAATAGCTCCGTTACTCTTAGATCTGTTTCTTGGAGTACAATACAGTGGGGTTCCTCCTGAATCCTGGCAAGGAGCGGATATTGTGGTCTTTTTAAAAAAGGGAAGCCCCCTGACAATCCTGCATCTTACAGACCTATATCCCTCATGAATGTGGACACTAAACTTTATTCAAAAGTTCTCGCAACTTGGCTAGGGGGGATCATAGCTCATCTAGTTTCACCATGGCAACACAGCTTTATACCGGGAAGAGGCACAACAGATCACATCAGACGTGCTATAGCCCTGTTTGATATAACTGAGATAACTGGTAAAAAGATGGCTATGATCCTCCTAGATGCAGAGAAGGCATTTGATCGAGTCGCATGGCAATATCTGTGGTCTACTATGGTACAGAGAGGGTACGGGCCTGGTTTTATAACAGCTATACAGGCAATGTATCATAGACCATATGCGAGACTAAACATAATGGGTCAAGAATCAAGCCGAATTGATATTGCAAGAGGGACAAGACAGGGTTGTCCTTGCTCTCCTATACTATTTGCCCTATATATCGATATTTTTATACAACAAATTCTCCAAGACCAGGTAATCACACCAATCTGCTGCAACGGTCACGAATCAACTATAATGGCCTATGCCGATGATCTTGCAGTGGTGACCACCGACCCAGAAAAGGCAATCATCCAAATTCAGAAATTGGCCAATGATTATGGCTGTAAATCCGGTTATTTATTAAATAGAGGGAAAACCCAGATCTTATGTAACTCTAAAGCTCCCTGTAATGATCCCCGAAGGCAAGATGAGATAATTTATCTTGGAATTATGATTAGTAGTAACGTAGATTCCATCTGGAAAATAAATATGTTGCCTATGATGAGTAAGATCGGTACGGATTTACGGCTTCTAGATAGACTCCATCTTTCGCTTATAGGAAGATGTATTATACTCAAAATGGTTATGCTCCCTAAGGTCCTATATATGTTTAGGTCCATTCCCTTAGAAATCGAAGACTTATTTCTAAAGAAGCTGGATGGTATTTTTAGTAATTTTGTTTGGAAGTATTCAAAAATTTGACGATCCCTTAAATTATTATTAAGATCGAGGTGGATGGCCCGCTCCTAATCTTAGATTTTATTATTATGCAACTTTTTTTACAACAGATGGCCTTTGTGATTTCATCAGGGAATGGATACAGACAGCAGGACGCAAATAGGGACCTTCCCTCTATATACGAGTTGGCCATAGATAAGGCAGCACAGGGTGTACTTCTTCGACAGATAGAGGCCAGTTATTATAAAAAGACCAGGTTCAAGGTAGTAATAGCAATTTGGAAAATTTGGAACAAAATGGTAGGGCTTATGCAAATACGGAAGTACAATAGATATACGCCTCTGTGGCGATCTCCCCTATTTCCCATATCAATTTATGATAAGCTGGGTAGGCAATGGGAGGAAAGGGGGATTTTGAAAATGGGAGATCTATTCTTAATTGATCAGAGGCTCTCATTCATTGAGTTGCAGCAAAGGTATGGCATAGCAGCTGGAACGTATTTCAAATATAAACAGCTCACCAGTTTTTTAAATCAAATCAATGAAGAAAAGATCTCCATCAATAGGATTCTTTTAATAGAGGCTATGTCTCAATCCCAGATAAAAATCAAAAATATTTATAAAATATTGATAGATACACTTCCTGATGATTTGGAGTCAGTAGAAACCAAGTGGGCTACCAAAATTGGAGACCCTGATGTCGATCTGTGCCAATCATTAGCATTAGGTAAGGGGACATTTCTCGCAGCCAATTTAAAAGCCCAACATTATTACACTATATACGACCTTTATTTCACTCCCGCAAAACTTCACCGGTGGGGAAAAAGAGAGGATCACAAGTGTCCTCGATGTGATCAAGGGCCAGCCGACATAATTCATATGTTTTATGGTTGTGAGAAACTGGGACCCCTCAAAAAGGGAATAGAGGAATTTGTATCCGTAGCAATAGGGAGCATAATCAACATAACCCCTACATTAATGCTGCTAGGATATGATGAAAAGGCACAATATGATTATCGGAAGAATAAGTTTGTTTTTATCGTATTAGCTGTGGCCCGGTTGCTTATCGCTACACAATGGAAGGATGTGGATCCGCCTTTGTATTATGCTTGGCTGGGTCGCCTGCTGGCCATATATCATCTTGAGAAGTCATTATATAATTGTAAAGGACGAGGTGCTAGCAGGAGAGGCAGGCTAAACTGGGCTCCAATGAAGAAATGGATTACAAAGCAAAGTGTAGGGAGGAATTGGCTGGTGTAGAATCTATAGGGTCAGGTAGAATCCTATTGCTTTTCCAGCTTCTCATATTTTTTTTTATATTTCTTTTTATTTATTATTCTCTCTTAAGTTCTTTCTTTAGGTCTTTCCTTTTACTGTGGGGATTAAATGATTATAGATGTTACCCGTACTGTATATAAATATGAAATGTCGGAAAAATCTGAGTCTCTGTAAATATATATTAGCTATAGTTGTATTTAGGTTTGCTCATGAACAAATTTTTCTTGTACTTTATACACTGTCTCCAAATAAAAATAATTATAAAAAAAAAAAAAGGAAAGAGACGGGGTGATCGAGAATGTGTCAGGGCCTACACCGTGGGTCTCCCCGTTGGTAATTGCCCCTAAGTCCAATCAACCGGGGGCAATTCGCCTCTGTGTGGATATGAGGTTGCCCAACAAGGCTATCAAGAGAGAGCGGCACATCTCGCCGACCATCGGCGAGATAGTGGCGGACATTAACGGCGCTAAGTGGTTCTCCAAAGTGGACTTGAACTCTGGCTATCACCAGCTGGTTCTGAAGGAGAAAAGCCGCTACATAACCACATTCTCAACCCATGTGGGGCTCAGAAGATTCAAACGCCTCAGTTTCGGTGTGTCGTCGGCCGCAGAGGTCTTCCAGGATGCCATTAGGGAAGCACTGTCCGGTCTGGTGGGCATTATCAAATGTCAGTGACGATGTTCTCATCTTCTACAACTCACTTGAGGAACATCACCTAAGACTCCGAGCGACAATGCAAAGGCTCGTGGAACAGGGTTTGACCCTCCACAAAGGAAAATGTGAATTTTACACAAACGAAGTGGAGTTCTTCGGGTACCGATTCTCCACTCAAGGATTGCAAGTGGACCCGGCCAAGGTGGAGGCCATCCATGCTGCGGCGACACCCCAAAACCAGTCAGAAGTGAGGAGCTTTCTAGGAATGGCAAACTATTGTGGTAGGTTTATACCCCATCTAACCACACTGTCAGAGCCGCTCAGGGCACTCACGAAGAAGGACTTCAGGTGGCGATGGTCCAGTGCGGAGGCGAAAGCGTTCACAGACATCAAAGGGGCGCTATTACAGGTAGCGACGGTGGCCTATTTCAAGACCGGACAGCCGACGGAGCTGGTGGTCGATGCTAGTCCGGTGGGGCTGGGAGCGGTACTGCTCCAGCAGGACTACGGCGAAGAGTGGGTGCTGATTGCGTATGCCAGCCGAGCACTGACGGCAGTGGAAACACGATATGCCCAGATTGAAAGAGAGGCATTGGCAATAAGGTGGGCATGCCAACATTTTAACATTTACCTGTGTGGTCACAGTTTCACAGTGGTTACTGATCACAAGCCACTCGTGCCCCTGTTCGGTGGCTGCCAAGGATCGAGCGATGGGCAGTCCAAATTCAGCATTACAGCTTTGACGTCGTCTACCGCCCAGGAGTTAAAAACCCGGCCGATTACCTATCCAGACATCCCATTGCCGGGCAGCAGGAGGCATTGAGAAAACTAAGGCCCGCATCAGATCCAAAGTATGGTTTCCCGGGGTTGATCGGATGGTAGAGCACAAAGTAAGGGGTTGCCATGGATGCCTGATAACCGGAGCCGAGCCGCCAACTCTCCCTATAATCACAGAAGCACCCAGCACCAAGCCCTGGGCCAATATCAGCATGGACTTTGGGTGCTTCCCAGACGGGAGGCACACGGTTGTCATGATGGACAGTTATTCCAAATTCCCAGTGGTGGAAGTGGTGCAATTGATGGCCTTTGAGGGTTTGAAGCCCATTCTAGAGAAGACTTTCATTTTGCTGGGAATGCCCGAGGAAGTACGCACCGACAACGGACCACCCTTCCAGGGGCAGGAGTTCCACGAGTACATGAGCCTTCACAACATCCGTCATCGCAAGATAACGCCTCAATGGCCCCAAGCGAACGGCGACGTCGAGAGGTTCATGAGAACCGTGGACAAAGCCTTGCGGATAGGGGTGGACCAAGAAGAAGATCTCGAAGGGTGCCTGCATAGATTCCTACGGGCCTGTCGCCAGACTCCTCACTCCACCATGGGATGTGCACCCAGTGACCTGCTGATGCAGCAAGTGGTGAGAGACGTAGTGCCTACCAGCAAACAGTGGGTGCCCTCTCTTCTGGACAGCAGCCGCACACAAGCCAAATGAAAGCAAACCAATCACCGAGCCAGCCAGCAGAGGAGGGCCAAGGACTGCCATCTTCACAGAGGAGATCAAGTGGTCGTAAAGAACCGATACCCTGGCTCCAAGTTCCGTACCCCCTTCGAGAAGGAACCATGGGAAGTGGTTCGAGTGCATGGGTCCATGATCACTGCGAGAAAAGGAGGAAATCAAATAGCCCGGAACGCGTCGTGGTTCAAGAAAGTGGCCAGACCGGGGCCGATCCGGACTGAAGAAAAGGAGCTCCAAATTGATGTGAGCTTGCCCCTGGAGGGAGATAATGACCGGATGTCGGAGGCTGAGGAGTACAGGGGAGAGGAGGAAGGACCCCCGGAGGCGATGCTGCCAAAAGACACAAGCCCGGGGACGGAGGTGGTCATCCACCCCTGAGGTGGACGACATCATCAGTTAAGAGAAAATCCCCAGCCCAGCACCAGGTTGAAAGACTTTGCGTGCTAAAGTGACCACGAGGATGGTGTTGGGGATTGGACACTCCGCATAGCTACGTTTGTTGTTTTTGTTTGTTGTGTTGCATTTGTTATTTTAATTTGTTGTTTGCCCACCCATTGGTTAGATGGGATGTAGTGAGCCACCCGGCTCCTGTAATAATATGTTGCCACTCCAACTCCCTTGGCCGGGCGCGGACCGGGGAGTATAAATAAAGGGTGACGTCAGCGTTCGAGGCTGACGCCACGGACTAGGACTGAAGTGTGGTGGTGCCGTTATTCATAGTGGTACTAGGCCATGTCCCCCATCACCGTGGGTGTGCACTGCAGGGGGAGTACTGACCCTCACACCTTATTTGAAATAAGGGACTTAACTTCCCCTCTTCCTGTTTTTCTTTGTGTCAGAATAGACTATGTCACTCGGTAAGTAATATTTTTAACATGCTGCAGTTGAGTTTTCAGTACAGGCTGTTTCCATATTCACGTAGTGCTATTATCGGTTTTAGTGGTTGTTTGGTGTTTGTCGCAGTCACCAGCTTCTGCCAAAGGGTATCTGACCCTCCTTCCTGAGGGTTTCTGTGAAGTAGCATTACTACTTTCCTGAAACCCCCTAACAGTAGCAGTTTTCTGCTCCATCGAGGACGACCAGCAGCCTTCACACACCTCACTGCTCTTAGTTATTTCCGATGTACTGTGCGGTTCATCAGACCTTTAAGAATCACAACATTGCTCGGTTGCTCCGCAGCCGCCTCAGTGCTTTCAGAAGCAATGACTTGTGGAAAGCAGGTAATTTGTTTCTGCCACAGGAGACAAACAAGCCAGGGCTCCGTGGGAGTCAGCTAAATATTTTAATCGGGCTCGGTTAAACCCCGCCCTTAAATCATGAGTATTAAGCACTGCCATGGTCTGGGCATCAGTTGCGCACCACCGTCCGAAGGTGGGATTCTGATGACTGCCTGGGTGCGCTCACAGGTGGGGGAGGGGACGAGGTGCCATGGCCCGAGCTCACCACTGCAAAACAAGAGATTTGTTTGAGATGGTGACTTTGAGGCAAATCTGTAAATGGCATGCTAGCAGTGCTGCTCAAACCAGGGGCGTGGCTAGCAATAGTGCAGCAGGTGCAGTGGCTCCTTAAGCCGATTTCTTAGGGGGCTTGTTTTCTTTGGGTGCATTCAATCCAATGGCCCAGTTGCTACGCTACTTACTCTATCAAAATGACTCTGAAGTGACAGACAGTCGAAGAACCTGAATTAGTCACACCGGTTCTAATTAGCCTCGCCCCCCGAGGCTCTTTTCTCCAGCTGAATCCCGTTTTATTAGCTCCCCCTACACAGGTTCTTTCTCGCACTCAGCACTGGCAGCAGGACACGCTCCGCTGCCCGTTCCTTGACTTTCATTTAGTGCCCTGGGTTCTTCTACGAATAGTAAGTAAATTACCAGCGCCTTTCCATTAATTATGGCTCCGCACGCTTGAGCCGTCCTGATCCTTTCCATTGTCTTAATTAGATTAATCGGCTCTGAATAACCCCTATGAACAACCCAGCTGTTTTTTCAGGATTTGGCGATTCATCACTGCTTCAATAGTAAGTGCTCCTTACTTACACGCTGCTCGCGATTAGTTTTCTCTCACAGAGACCCTGCGCACCTGTGGTTAATTACCCCTAATATACCTTCCTTTCCCAGTATCTATCACGCACAATCATGGAGACTACTGCAGCGTCCCACAGGCGCTTGCTTTTCGTTGCTGAATCAAACCGCAATTAAAACTCAGTAAGTTTCAGGACTCTAGGATACATTATTGATAATTGCGCTCTGACCTCGCACTTCACTCGTGGTTTCTCAGTATCCTTATCCCATAAGTTTGTCACGCGATTAGTTTTCTCTCACAGAGACCCTGCGCACCTGTGTTTAATTAACCCTAAATTACCTTCCTTTCCCAGTATCTATCACGCACCACCATGGAGACCACTGCAGCATTCTACAGGTGCTTGCTTTTTCGTTGATGCTGATTTAAACCGCAATTCAAACCCAGTAAGTTTCAGAACTCCAGGATACATTATTGATAATCGCGCTCTGACCTCGCGCCTCACTCGTGGTTTCTCAGTATCCTTATTCCATAAGTCTGACACACCTAACCACCGCCGCAGCGGGGGGCTTCAATCCCTCCCTTTTTCACTGATTTAACACAGATAATTGTGCATTCTCTTTCTGCACACTGGCTAAATTTTCAAGCGCGCTTAATTCCATCTGGGCTCCAATCCTTGTG
Source organism: Calotriton arnoldi (assembly GCA_963921515.1). Lineage (NCBI taxonomy): Eukaryota > Metazoa > Chordata > Amphibia > Caudata > Salamandridae > Calotriton > Calotriton arnoldi. The sequence continues at coordinate 35,233 of CAWUFW010014564.1, forward strand.
CTATTGAGCAGACACTGTCCTCACCTCCAGTGCTCCAACTACTAATTCTGACTCTCTGGCACCTCCCCTTTTTTCCTCTTTTTTTTCAATCAATTAATTCGTTGAGTTTCTCTTCATATCTGAATGGCGAAAATTTGAAATAAGTAACAAAGAAAGGAGTATGCAGTTCCTAAGGAGGCTGACAGTGGCTTTGGAGTAGGTGCAAATAGCTGGCTACCAAGAGGGAGGATGGGGAATCCTTCCTTCCGGAATTAGGGCCCTCACACACCCAGCCCGCTGGGTGTCATGCTACATCATTGGGCATGCTCCTCATCGGGTCGGCGCTGCAATACCCGATGGGCACCCTCAGTGGGGGCTCTTTGGCGGAGATCATTTATTCCTTGCCGTATGGTGAGGTGTGTGTAAGGGGCCCTAAAGTGTAGAAGTGTAGTGTTGTGGTTTCTAAAAGGCCAAGTGAGTTAAAACAGGGAAATGGGAGGATCAGGGCAACCAATTTAATAATCCTGTCTCCCACCCTGATTAAAAAGAGTAATGGCGACTGTCTGTAGTGATGTTATTGGCAGTTGCGCTATGGTTCATGCGGTCAACATGTTTCTTGCCCTAGTTGTCCTAAAAAGGATCAGGCGGCAATTCTTCAGGACCTAATTAGAGAGTTGAAATCTACACTAAATGGCTGGTAATGGGGTATAGTAACCTAGATATTACCAGTATGATAGCACCAGTGGCGTGTGGTATCCGTGGGTGCAGTAGCCAATCTACAATTTAATCAAGACTGGCCCTATCGGATAGTGGCATGGAGTGGACACGTTAATTCAACGTGTGTCATCAGCTCGCGCCCACTCGGCGGAGGACCTACCCTACCCCAAATTTGAAATAGAAATTGTGTGCATAACTTGACTATGCATTAATGCCCAAATGGGAGCTCCATAGTGACATAACTATAATGTATGTAATATAATATATTCAGGGATCAGACTATGTTTTATTTATTATTCCCTTTTCTTTCCCCCTCCCTTCCAATAATTTTAGATTCAGCTTGCTCACCTATTATATGTCCTGAAGATGATCTCGAACAATTGAGATCAAAACGCCGTTGACCCCCTACAGCATGAAACTCCTCTGACTCTGTAAAAAAAAATTTAGGAGTTTTCTACTATTGTTGTCAATGCCATGTCTTTATTTATTTCACTATCACCTTTCACGTCACGCTTATTGTCACTTATTGTGTGAGCGCCTGAATACTATTGTTTTGGAAATACATTTCTGTCCTAAACTGACCTACATGTCCCTTTGTATATTGCTTATTGCTCCCTTAAAGAATTAACTTCCTACTCTCAATCTTAGTGCCCCCCACAGGGTCACTTTTTGAATGGACCTTTTGGCCAACCCCGAACCATTGTTTTTCTAAAACGCTTTACCACCCCAGGTTCACATATTGGGGTACCCTTGTTTTTCTCTATTAATAGTTACCCTAGAGCACGAGTTATAGCTACTTGAGATAACTATAACCAGTGAATTTCCGTGGTTTTGTACGTTTCAAATGGTGTTTGTAACTGACATCTTCATCTTACTATAACATCACTTTAACCATTGTTGTTTTCAGTGAATATATTACACAGTGGCGGTAACCACTCTAGTAGCCACTCTAGTTATAGTTAGCATTCCCAGAGGTAGGAATTCCTCAGATTTTTGCTTGCTAATAACTTTGTCACTTTTTCAAGAATCTCCATAAAAATCTGCAGACCTATTCTTTTTTCCACACAATGTTTTGTGGTGATTAGTTAAAGGGGTGCAAATGAAAAAAGGGGGGTCCCAAAGCATGTTTTCCTACAAATGCATTTTCCATGACGTTTAGTACAGACGTAGAAACAAAATGGCTGATCGGATTTGAATGCAATTTGGCAGGATTGTAGATTATGGTGTGGAAAGACTTCTTATTGTTACTTGATCTTAACTGACAAAATCATAGTGATATATTGGGATGCAGTATAGTGTGTTACCTTTGTGGTATTTCGCAGTACATGGCGTTAAATAAACACAATAGTATTAGTTAATGAACGCCCTTGCAACGTAAAAAGACAGCCATGTTGTTTAGCCCACACTTTGTCTTTGTTCTGGGTTTTAATGTGAAATCTAGATTATTAGTGTTTTTTTTTAAATGTATAGGAAGACATGAGGCAGTTTAGCAAACACTGGAGAGGTAGGAACAATTATTTTGATAGAAATAGATATTTTTTAAACTTTACAAAGTACCACTGTACTTTTTAAACGTTAAAAAAAATGCGCATATAGGGGTGAGTTTTACAGCACACATCACTGTACTCTATGTCACTGCACTCTGCACCACTGCACTCTATGTTACCTGCTCTTCTCTATACCAATCTACTCTATGCCAATGCACTCTATGCCACTCTACTCTATTGTGCACACAGCACTCTACACCACTTTACTATGCACCACTGCACTCCATACCATTGAACTCTATGCAACTCTAATTTGATCTGCACCACTCTACTCTATGCCACTGCACTCTATGCCACTCTGCTCTGCATCACTCTACTTTATGCCACTGCACTCTACTCTGCACCACTCTAAGCCTCTGCACTCTAAGCCACTGCACTCTAGTCTACACCACTCTATCTACACCATTGGCAGTCTACGCCACTGTACTGTTCACAACTTTACACTTCTTCACTGCACTCTTCTTTGTGGCACTCTATGCCCCTGTACTCTACACCACTGTATTCTACTCTGTAGCACTCTACTCTGTGCTTCTGTACTCTACACCACTGCACTCTACATCATTGCACTGTACTCTACGCCACTACACTCCATGCCCCTCTACTTTACTTTGCACCACTCTACTGTAAGTCACTGCACTCTATGCCACTGCACTATATGCCACTACACTGTACACTACTCTATTCTATGCCACTGCACTCCATGCCAGTCTACTTTGCTCTGCACCCCTCTACTCTACTGCACTCTGCCCCAGTGCACTATACACTGCTCTGCTGTTCTCTGTATCCCTCTATGCCACTGCACTCTATGCTACTCTCCTCTACTCTGCAGCATTCTACCCTACGCAACTGCACTCCACGCCTGCCACTGCACTCTACTCTGCACCACTCTACTCTACACTCCTGCACTACTGCACTCTACACCACTCTACTCTGTGCTGCTCTACTCTACACCACACTACTCAATGCCACTGGACTTTATGTACTGCACTTTAAGCCACTGCACTCTATGCCACTGCACTCTACTCCACACCACTCTATGCCACTGCACTGTATGCCATTTTACTCCACACCAGTCTATTCTATGCCACTGCACGCTACACCTGCCTGATTCAAAACACCCCAACATCCTCGATTCATTCGGGGTCAAGTAGCACATGCACACTACTGCAGTAGGGTAAAAGTCTAGTGGTTTATGGAGGCTGCGCTTAATGTTATCTAAGCCGGCCCCAGACCACATTTTGCTGATTGCACATCGTGAATGCCGCATGTTGGCGGTTTGAAGATCCATTACGGAACATGGGTAAGCGAGACAGGTTTTATCATGTTTTGATGTAGTATAGTACCTTTGGGTGGCTGATCATATTAAATCAATGTTCGTGATCTTCGTATGCCGGCTGGACATTGCGGAAAGAAGAGGAATTTTAGCACGCTCATTTCTTGTGTGCGCGCTATTAATGTTGCACTCGGGTGTTTATAGTTGTCGGAGTCTCCGATGCTGCATTTTAGTTTGCTTGGTTGTATTGAAAGGACCAGCATACAAATACTTGTCCTCCACAGGAGTTCTCGAAGTAATTTTTTAAGATAGAACTTTTGGGTGGCTGGCTGAACCTAATTAATGTTTGTGATCTAATATGGCCCATAAGATAATGTTTTCTTTGGGTCGCACATATGCCGGCTGGTTATTGTAGTAAGTAGTTGAGCTGGAGCTTGCCCACTTCCAGTGCACACACTGTTAATGGTAGATTACATATAGTTGTTGGGTTCTCCAACACTGTTTTAACTCTGGTGTGTTCTATTGAGGTACCCAGCATATGAATACTTGTCCTCTTTAGCAGTACTTGAACTGTTTTTTTCTATCGGATAGTTCTCAGATCGGGATAATATTGTCAGCTGGTATCTTGGTAGATTCTCAAGGACACCACTTTTTCTGAGAAGCCACAAATCCCGCCATAGTCACTTGTGAATAGGCACAGAAAACGGTAGCCTCTCTGCCGCATTCCATCTTTGAAGGTGTTTACCCTATTTGAGATATAATTATAACTTCAATGAAATGCAGGGTGGCTGGTATCAGGTTTTAAAGTGACTGAGTGCGTCTATCCAGTAGGTAATGTGATATATATCTCCACACATGTTTTATTCTGTTTTTGTGCATCAAGTTTTGCATGGATGTATGCCCTCTTTTACCATGAATGACAAAAGACCTGCTCAGTTTGCTTACCGGCATCCTAAATGGTTTTCTAAAAAGTGGATTACTGCTAAAAGGTACTTGAGTCTTATCTCATTCCCTTAGTTACCCTTGGATCTTCCGCATTCTTCACCTCCTTCCCCATTGATGATTTCTTGCTTAGATTTGGGGTGTCCTATGGATATTAGATTTAAATGTTAAGCGCTTGTCTGCTCACATGCTCGTAGTAGGTTTTTTTGTTTTTATAAATTGGACACAACCTGCATTCATCGTAGGCTATGTTAAATTCCGATGAAGGACACCAGTTTCCATTCTGGATATTCATGCCTTGTCTCCTAGAGATTTAGTGGAATACTTCCCTCAGTGGCGGCTCCCCCATAGGGGCGTGGGGGCGTCACCCCACTGCTTTCTCGCAGTGCGAGAAGCAGAAACATAAAATGGTAAAACTACCATTTTATGTTTCTGCTTCTCGCACTGCGAGAAAGCAGAAGTGCCTGGTTGTGGGCGGACGGGTGGGAGGTCCTGCTCGAGGGCAGGGGTGGAGTGGCTTCCCATTGTTGTGGGCCCTGATTGCTTGGGTCGGCCCTCTGGGGCCGACCCAAGCAATCATGCGCACTCTCCCTTTTCTCTATGTAGGCAGCTGCATGCAGCCTACATAGAGAAAATGGCCCGGCTGGGGCGCTCTCCGCTGCGCCTCACCAATCACAACGCTGCCATTGCAGCGTTGTGATTGGCTTAGTGGAGGGAAGCTGCCTGCTGGCTGCTTCGCTTCCTGTAGGGAAAACGTTTCTCGCCGAACCACTGGAGGTGCAGGCGGAAACACCGTGCAGGACCAGCACAGCCACCACGTTCAAAGTGTGTGGGAAGAGAGGGCTGGCTCTCACTGAGGCGGTGATCTGTGCTCCATGCGGGGAATGGGCGCTATCTGCCACTGCTGCGCCGCCCTCGGACTGATGAAAGAAAAAGAGACCTGTGTGCTTTGGTATAGAAAGGTGTTACAGCAAACAAATGATGGACGGAATGCTGACAATGCAAACATTCTCCCCCAGTCAACAGATCTGGGTTAAATCCATCGTCCTTTTGCCCACTATGCCACCCCAGTTTGGACCCAGCCATATGCAAATCAGTCTTGACCCTGTGCCCCATAGGAGCAGTCCAGACTGAACTGCCAGGCCAGGTCCTCCCTGGACCGGAAACAAGCATCCTGGGACCGGTTTCAGGGTATGTCACCCTTCTTCAGCCAGGCTAGCTTGAATCCAGTGGCACAGTGAGCAAGGGACCACGTCAGGGCATACCCATCCCACTTAGGGCGAAAAGTGTTACAGCAAACAAATGATGGACGGAATGCTGACAATGCAAACATTCTCCCCCAGTCAAAAGATCTGGGTTAAATCCATCGTTCTTTTGCCCACTACGCCACCCCAGTTTGGACCCAGCCATATGCAAATCAGTCTTGACCCTGTGTCCCATTGGAGCAGTCCAGACTGAACTGCCAGGCCAGGTCCTCCCTGGACCAGAAACAAGCATCCTGGGACCGGTTTCAGGGTATGTCACCCTTCTTCAGCCAGGCTAGCTTGAATCCAGTGGCACAGTGAGCAAGGGACCACATCTGGGCATACCCATCCCACTTAGGGCAAAAAGTGTTACAGCAAACAAATGATGGACGGAATGCTGACAATGCAAACATTCTCCCCCAGTCAAAAGATCTGGGTTAAATCCATCATTCTTTTGCCCACTACGCCACCCCAGTTTGGACCCAGCCATATGCAAATCAGTCTTGACCCTGTGCCCCATGGGAGCAGTCCAAACCGAACTGCCAGGCCAGGTCCTCCCTGGACCGGAAACAAGCATCCTGGGACCGGTTTCAGGGTATGTCACCCTTCTTCAGCCAGGCAAGCTTGAATCCAGTGGCACAGTGAGCAAGGGACCCACTTCTGGGCATACCCATCCCACTTAGGGCGAAAAGTGTTACAGCAAACAAATGATGGACGGAATGCTGACAATGCAAACATTCTCCCCCAGTCAAAAGATCTGGGTTTATATTCATCGTTCTTTTGCCCACTACGCCACCCCAGCTTGGACCCAGCCATATGCAAATCAGTCTTGACCCTGTGCCCCATGGGAGCAGTCCAGACCTAACTGCCAGGCCAGGTCCTCCCTGGACCGGAAACAAGCATCCTGGGACCGGTTTCAGGGTATGTCACCCTTCTTCAGCCAGGCTAGCTTGAATCCAGAGCCACAGTGAGCAAGGGACCCACGTTTGGGCATACCCATCCCACTTAGGGCGAAAAGTGTTACAGCAAACAAATGATGGACGGAATGCTGACAATGCAAACATTCTCCCCCAGTCAAAAGATCTGGGTTGAATCCATCGTTCTTTTGCCCACTACGCCACCCCAGTTTGGACCCAGCCATATGCAAATCAGTCTTGACCCTGTGCCCCATGGGAGCAGTCCAGACCGAACTGCCAGGCCAGGTCCTCCCTGGACCGGAAACAAGCATCCTGGGACCGGTTTCAGGGTATGTCACCCTTCTTCAGCCAGGCTAGCAGGGAGGACCTGGCCTAGCAGTTCGGGCTGGACTGTTCCCATTGGGTGCAGGGTCAAGACTGATTTGCATATGGCTGGGTCCAAACTGGAATGGCATGGTGAGCAAAAAAACGATGGATTTAGGCCCAGATCTCTGTACTGGGGTGAATGTATGACATTGTTCTGCATTCTGTCCATCAATTGTTCTTTTTGCCTTGGTATAGAAAGGAGCGGCTGGCTGTCAGTCGCCATCATATGCAACTGTTCAGCGTGGCCCTTAGTCACAAGCTGACGCTTTAAAAACAATTGCGTAATATGTGAGGGCAGAAAATGGGCAGCACACGCTAGTGTCGAGGAGGGCTCGAGTCCGTGCATCACTATAGCGTACACCTGATTTATTAAGTGCCGGGTGGTTGTCAACCCATAACCAAACTGTCAGAGAGATACACACAAGTATAAATACTTGCAGGACATACACATATACAACACAAAGGCAGAAGCGGAGCCGAATGCAGCGGTGCAGCTAAGAGCAGCAACAGGTGCCACACGCAGGGAGACGGGCGCTACTCCGAGGACCGACGCCGCTCACAGTACTGGGCATAGAGTGACGACGGAAAAAAACACTCGGGCAAAGGAGAGCTATTACAGTCTGTGCACCCCGCACCTGCAGGCTCATACCGGAGGCTGCTGACAGTGAACGAAGGTGCCAACCTGTGAAGGCTCTGTCTGCGGAGCCCCCCTGCTGTAGTTACGACAGAGGCATAGTGTGACTGAGAGAGCGATTCACTCTCTGGGCGCCCGCTGCATTGCTGTTGCCATATGCGGCACAGTTAGGCATCTCTGCAGCCGTTCGAGATAGGCCGGGCTGCTCTCTTCAGTGCTGACTAGACTCTGTCTTGCCGCAGAAATCCCTTCAAGCACACTGAAATTGTGAGTATTATTTATTTTATTGTGCAATTTTAACTCGAGGTAAACCCACATGTTAAAAATATGTATTGCCAGTATACTTGTGAATATATATTCTTGTGAGTAAATCAATATACTGGGCGCGATTTCACGGTCTTTGCTATTTTACTTTACATTGAATAGATGCAGGTTAGAGGGAACTTAAGGGACATGTGTGGCACAGTCCACGCTGTGCGATGAGCCACACGGACAAAGAGTGCAGTGGTACTGGAGTGAGGGCACTACAGGAAGAGAGATGCAAACCAAGGGCAGCTGCATTAAGGAAAGTAAATGTCAACATTTTAACATTTAATTATAACTTTAAACCATTATGTTCAGTGATTTAGTTCCTATTTAGAATGCATGTATTAAGCTTGCATAGTTACATTCCCTAAAAGTGTTAGCTATTTGAACGATGTTGCTTCTGTATTTTTTTCATGTATAACATTGCTCTTGTACAGTGCATCATTTGAACTGAGTTGCACCACTTGAGAGCTCTGAGGCTGAGGGCACTGTGGGAAACTCAGTGAGTGAAAAAGGTGTTCAGAAATCTTGATGGCCATCCAGTCCTGCGCCTTTCTGCACAGCGCACAGGGCAGTGAGCATGTGTTCCAGTTGTAATTGTGGTTCTGTGTAGGTCTGGGCGGTAAATTCCGTTCCGCTCGCGGAATTTGGGTAATTTCGCGTTCCACGGAGCACGCGGAATTGCCCAAAATTCCGCGATCCGCGGAATTTTTTGCTTGTTCGCGCTTTCAAAGTGCGTGTTCACAAGATATTTCCCCCGAGCACGCAAGCAGCGTTCGCGAACAGGAAAAAAGCATCGCGGACGGGCTGAACAAGCAATTCCGCATGCTCGCGGAACTTTTGCTTGCTCGCGGAGATTTTTTACCGTTTCGCAGAACTTTGCGTAACGCGACTACGCAAATTCCGCCCACCCCTAGTTCTGTGCATATGGGTTGGATAGGGCTAAAAAAAATAAAAAAAATAATGACATGGCAAAAGTATAAAGAAATGCAGTGCTCTCCCGCTACTTATAAATCATCCCTAACTTTTACGCCCCACTGCTTTCAAATGACACCAACCGCCACTGACTTCCCTATTGTTTACAACGTTGCACTCATACTATACATTTGCCTGGCCGGATAGGGAATCTTGGTAAGCGCAACTTAGTTGCTGGATACGTGTGTGATGTAAGACGCATGTGATATATTACTGTGACACTTAGATGATGGGTGAAAGGTCAAGCATATGCTTTCTTTTCATGTGAATGCTTGTGGACTGGGTGCTGCTCTACAACAGACTGTTTGTTGTGTATCTTTACTTTTCTGTATTCCCTCCCTCCGTCCTTCACAAATAACTGGTGTACACACTGAACACTGGTAGGAATTAGCACCTTTGAGTTTTGGGACTCTGATGTTTATATGGACATCTTTCAATATTTAACTCTGTGACATGTGCATACGTTTTGTGTGCATTTGATTCACAGTTATAAACGCTTGTCTATCCTTATACTTGTCTTCTTGTCTTCATTTCTCTGGGCAATGGCTATTTGGCCGCTGTTTTGAATATGTGTTTGACACACTATGTGGATATTGAAGGTACATGTGTATTCATCATTTGTAGGTATTTTGTTGAATATGGTCCACTCTATGAATGCAAGTAATATAGGGGCACATGCATCAAGGTATGATTTTGCGAGTCCTTAATTGCGATTATTAAGGAATTGCAATTAAGGATTCGCAAAAGCCTATGCATGTAGGAATCGCTATAAAAATAGCGATTCCTAAACATTCCTTAATTGCGACTCGCAAATTGTGAGTCGCAATTAAGGAATGGCTTCCCATTCATTCCTATAGGAATGAATGGGAAATTGCATGTGCAAATTGCGAGTACCAATTGGTACTTGCAAATTGCGCATGCAATTTCAAGGGTGCAAGGGTGTCAAAAGGACACCCTGTTGCACCCCTGAAATTGTGGTGTGCACCCATGTTGCGCACACACATGCCCCAAGGTCTTGCTTGTGGGGTTGCGCTGGTCCTCTGCGCCTGCTCCGGCTGCCTCCATGGTGCTTGTGTGTTGGTCAGTTTGTGTGTGGGTTTTTTTTTCTGCTTTTATGGAGGTTTCTGACGCCTGTCAGGTATGTGTTGCAGGCCTGGCGCTGCTTGTCGCTGGTTTCCTCATCGCGCTTTGGCCCATTGCGTGTTTTTTGGTGTTGTGGTTTGAGTTTTTATCTCCATCGTGGTGGTTGTATCGCGGACTTTGTCCGCGGTTTCGGCAGGCTATCGCATGCTACCGCCTTGTTGTGAATTCCATGTTGACACGGGGTTATTTTCCCGTGATAGGCTGCGTTATTGAAAGTTGCGTTACGCTACTCTTGCGGTAGTTATCACACGTTCTTCAGAATATACCCCTTTTTTGTTTTTGTGGATTGTTTCTTCCCTGGACCAAACTTTATCTGTTGCCAGTTTTAAGGAGGTATAATTTGAATAAGTGAAGAGTGGCATTGCTATATTTGATGCAACTAGGCTCTCTTGATGTCTGCATAGCAGTAGACTCTTCTTGAAAAATGCACTTTCCAGGCATAACTCTTTGATGTTTTAATGATTGTTCTTGGTTTTTATTGTTATTTTCTTACTGTAAATTTTTATTGGCTGTGTTGGTGTTCTTAAATGTTTTGAAGGCGTATTCTTTTAAAATATTTGTGGGACAAAGATAAAATTTGAATTTGATTTTTAAAATAGTACCTATCCAATTACCAGAAAAGGGATTTGTTTTGAACTATGATGAACATCATGCTGGCTTATGTAGCGAACCTTATTTGAGGTCATTGTTGACAGGCGCAAGGTGTGTAGCCTTGTCCTTGATGCCCCTGTATCAGTTGCGCTGCTAACTTTTGTATTGTAGGTTTTGTACTGCACAATGCATTTTGTATGGATTTTGTATACTTGCCATGGACTTTATCAATGTTTTTCTGTACTTTTATGGCCTCGATTGGCTGAATAAAGACTTGACTTGAGTTCTATTCCTACTCCAACATAATCAGCAGTAGGGAAAGTGTTGACAAATACACTATTCCCACTCCAACCTGATTAACAGTAGGGAAAGGTTTGGACACTGGAGGAGTTAGATTTACTCTTTCCACTCCAGCGTAAGCAACAGTAGGCAAAAATTTTACATTTTAGAACGCTTATCCACAAATAATACACATTAAATAAACATATATATATATATATATATATATATATATATATATATATATATATATATATATATAAATATATATAAACTTCAATTTCCAGTTTCCTTTTCCAAAATTGGACACCGACACAGCAGGTTTGTATAAATCTCGCTCTCTTTATTTCTGGCTGTAACGCGTTTCGGCAGAGTCTCCTGCCTTGCTCATATATAAAACCTACTGGCGGTTACAAGTAGGTAGTTATAGTTAGAACCAAAGTTTCCATAGAAAAATAACTATTTGTTTTGTCAATAACTTTGGCACCGCTTCATGAATCTTCATGAAATTTTCACAAAACTTTCCCTTTGTGGTTCAGCTGCTGTGCTGAAAGTTTTGGGGTGATCAGTCAAGTGGGGGCGAGAAACAAGTGGGGTCCCAAAATGTGTTTTCACCATGTTATGTCTATTGTGATTTTTCATTGTTTGCACACGACTGCAGCCTGAACCGCTGAACGGAATGACGCCAAATTTGGCAGAAAGCTAGATGCTGGTCCAGAAAGTATGCTTTTTGTAATTTGGTGTAAATCTGTTCAGTAGTTTCATAGATATTTAAGTTTGAAAAATATATATATCTGCGAGCCCAGCAGCCTACTGAAACTCTACTGAAATTTGATTGGCTGCCAGCACTTCAAACAGGAAGTGTTGGCAGCCATCTTGGGACTCAGTTGAACTGAGTTTCACAAAAAATGTAAAAGAAAAAAGAAAAGGGGGCAGGGTAAATATACCCTGACCCCCTGGGCCTCTTGAGGGGGGGTCCCACTGGGACCCCCAGGGTTCATTAAGGCATTTTCTAAAAAATTTCAGCGGGATACGCGGATCAGGGTGAAAATTGTAAAAGAAAAATAAAGCGTGGTCTCCCGCGCTTTGTTTATTATCAGCCCCCGGGTAGACCAGGTCCCGGGGGCATTTTGCAAAAAGGAGGGGGCGCACGGCCCACCCCGCCTGGGGCTTATTATGCACCCTGGACCACCACCTCCCTGGGGCTTTTTTAATTATTAATGCAGGGGAGGCCCATATAGCCTCTCCCACTGCCCCGGGGACCAACACCTCCCTGGGGCTTACATCTTTTTAAATGGGGGGCCTCTCGGACCCCCCCAGCCCCGATGACCGACACCTTCCCGGGGCTTTATTGTAAATGAATGTGGGGGACCATCACCTCCCTGGGGCAAATTTGAAGATGGGAGGGAGGCCGTGTGGCCCCCCTCCTGGAGCCCTAGATGGCCCTGGGGACCGCCACCCCCCAGGGCTGGCTCCTGCAATGCAAACATTGCTGTTTGCTATAGCTTGGCGGTAACACTGCTCCCGCCAAGCCATAGCAAACACTGCTCCGCTTTTAGTAAGCAACAGCAAAAAATGCTCTTGTTTACTAGAAGCGGAGGAGAATTACTTTTATACACAGGGAACAGCATGTTAGCACCTTCCTATGTGTAAAAGCAATGCTGGATTCCGCAGGAGGTAGGGAGCCTGCAGGAACCGAGGGACCTTGAGGCTCCCCAAATGGTCCCCTACCTTTAGAAAGTGTGGGTGAAATAAGAAAAAATAAAAATAAAAAGCCAGGCCCAGGGGATGGGGTCCCATGGGCCCTTTTTGATTTTTAAAAAATAATAAAAAAGTCAGGCACAGGGGATGGGCCCCGAGGAGCAGAAAATGGCCAGGGAGGGGGCCGCTCGGCCCCCCTTCCTAGAAATAAAAAGAAAGAGAAGGCTGGCCTGGGGAGGGGTACCATGTGGCCCCCCCTCACCCATTGAAAAAAGGCCTGGCCCCGGGGGATGGGGTCCTGGCGCCAAAAATGGCCCAGGAAAGGGGGGCTTTGCAGTCCCCCTCGCTTCACAATTCTTTAGAAAAATAGAAAAAAAATCTCAGCAAGTCGCCGGAGGCCACACCCCCTTCAACACCACTCTGCAAACAATCCTCCTGGTGCAGTGGTGGTTGGGGGACGAAATCCACTTGGATGCTGAGGGTCTTTGTGGTCCAAGAGCTCCTCCTGTTACCTCCAGTAAGTCCTAGACAGCGGGATGAGATGTCAGCCTCTACTATGTTTGAATAGCTGTGGGAAGGTGATGATGTCCACACATTCAAAGTGTGTGCTGTGCATAGCAGCAGTGTGCACATGGAGGTGTTTTATTTTCCACTTAGCATGGCTCGGCTGCAAATGGCTGAATTTATGGACAATCAGTAGTTCTTAGAGTCTCAATTGGTCCCTGGCTGGGAGCATTTGGAGGTCACACAGTGCCCAACTCCACACCTTGACCCCAAACTCAGCAGCACACCAAGGGAAACAAGCATACTCCTAATATGCCACTCCACATATTGCCAAGAGATTAAGGGACCAATTACGATCTCGCTAGGAAGGCCTCCAGACTGGTTCCAGAACGAGCAAATCCGATTCGGAGCCCCGTTCCGAATGACCAAGTACGATGCGAAGATCTCGTCCGCATCGACCGAATCCCTTGGAGCTGAATCGTGCCGCGCAATGGTGCCGGATTCCGAACGAGCGAGTATGATGCACGATTCGGACAGCTGTATCGACTCGGTGTCAGCGAGACCAAACGGTTGTCGGAATCGGACTTTGGGGGGCCGCAGCAGGCCCCCCTTCACTCGAAGCCCTCCAAATCAGTCACGAGGGGGTACGCCTGGGTCCCCCCGATCCAAGCATGCACAGTGTGGCGGGCAACATGGGGTGCCCGCCACAGGGTGTACGCTTTTCCCTACCCACCCCTTTTTTGCTATGGGAGCCTGTGTGCACGTCGGTACACAGGCTCCCATAGAGTTCAATGGGAGTCCGAGCGAACTGAGTCCATCAGCATACGGCTGCATTGTACTCATTTGATCGGACTCGCACAGCCCGATTTGCTAGGAAAGCCCTCCAGATCAGAGTCATACGGAAGGCTTTCCTAGCAAGAACGTAATTGGCCCCAAAGAGTAATTTGGAAATATTTTTGACTTTCAAACCTCTCAACTACTCACAAACCTCCATGTCCTGTATTTAGGTTTCCATCATTTCAATTACTGGGACCACTACACTGGAACTCATTTCTGACTGAAATTTGCATAATCCTTCTGCAACATTAACTGCTCTCAAGAAGCTCATCGCCACACAGGAATTGTCCTAGCTTTCACAAATCTAATGAAGGAGCAGGTGGCAAATGGCAACATTAATCAGGCTGGAAACGATGTGAAATTGATCCAAAAAACTGAGATTGCATAGGAATTCCCTACTAAAACCTGTTTAACTTGTAATCGGTTGGTGCACGGGTGAAACAACATGCTTGAAATGGCAATTCTTTCCCTGGTATTTCCAGCCTCCCCTTCACCATGCAACCCATAGACAGGACCATAATAATAATAATTAAGATGGCTGCCGTGCTAGAGCTCTGCGAAGTAGCTCCGGGGCTAGGGATCTCCTTGTTGTGAATATCCCTGTTTATGCCCCCCATCCACCCCTCTAATCAACATCCCCGCAAAGAAGAATGCGACTGCTATGCAACGGTTGACTCTACATCCCCACAAAGAAGATTTTGACTTGTATGCAACCGCTTTCCCGGCAACCTACCCGGGTAACCTACTACGACGTCGATGCTCCCCTGGGACCGCGTCTGACCCAAGAGTGGATTTGAGGCTGCCGAGTCCCAACACGCAGTCGCTGGGTGAGTCTCTCTGATACCCTGCGGCGCGCAAAGAACAATATGTCTTGAATGCAACCACTTTCCCGGCAACCTACCCTGGTAACCTTCTACGGCGTAGAGGCTCCCCTGGGACCGCTTTTGACATTAGAGTGGATCTGCGGATGCCGAGTCCCGTCCCCCCAGCCGCTGGGTGAGTCTCTCTGATACCCTGCAGCGCGCCCCGGGCTCTAAGTGTTGCTGCGGCAGATCTCCGGGCTAACCAAGGGGATCCCCCCACTGCTTTGATCCTGGACGTAAGGTTGTGCTCGAGGATCCGAGACGCCCCTGAAGCACTGCTTCTTGCTCCCGCTCTCCAAGAGGCTCGGTGGAGAGGCGGGCTGAGCGTCGCTACCGTCCTGGCTCTGAAGCAGGACACTACGAGGTGCTGTGATTCCCCAGGCTGCTGGCGAAGGCTGCTGAGTGGTGCTCTTGCCCGGGACTGAACTCCTTGCGTTCCCGGATGTTCCCTCCTGCCTCTGCTTTGCTGACTGAATGAATGATGAGTGCTGGGGGCTGCCTGTCTATTGCTGCACTCAGCACAAGTCACTCCGGCTCTTACCTACATGCAGGCGTCACCTGCTCTTCCTGCCTCATACCGGGGTTGCCACACCAGATCGGACTGTTAGGCTGGTTCTGGATAGGTTGTCCTGGACCGGCTGGCACTTTGTGATGTCCCTAGGCTCGGCTTTCTGCAAGGAAGGGCGCCCATTTTGATTGATTCTGTGTGCTGTTGTGGGGCACCCATTTTGTTCTCCTTGCTCATGTTATGGAAACTGAAGAGGGGCACTTTCTTCCTGGGTCTCTCTGCTCTGCTAGCCATGGAAAGAGAAATTGGTGTGCTCCATCCTCAACATTCGGTGGCCATCTTGGAGTGGTCAATTTACCTCTATCCCACACACTTGGTCACTGCGTTCTCCTTTTAACACTGGGCATGATCTACTGTACAGGAACTCCCTTCGACAAATAGGAGATATACACCCATATACGTGGACCATTCAGGTGGGGTCATTTTACCTATATCCAATACACTTGGTCTCTGAATTGTCCTCTCATGGACTTGTACGTAATGCCCTGCATTCACTCCCTACCGCTATCATAATAAAATCCTCCACAGATGGTGGCCTTGCTTGGAGCGGTCATTATTCCTCCTTAGCACATATTTAGATGTGGTGATTTCCTTATTTAAGGTATTGGTTGAAACGCCTTGCATGAACTGCCAACTATATACAGATTTAAATCCGACCCTTGGAATTGCCTTCAATTTGTCTCGGCCCATCCTCCTGTCTTTTTAGCCCAAGATAGTCAGGCTCACATTGGTCTTGGTCAACACAAAGGAACCAGAAGGTTTGTTGTTAGCTAATGGGATTCGACTGATCACTCCACCTTTACTCCCTGAATCCTGCGGTTTCCTGGCTTACTTGCGCCTCCTATGTCAGGAGCCGAGTAGTGCGCTGATAGGGATATGGATATGGATATGGATATGGATCCTAAATCCTTGAACTCCATTTCTCCCAACCTTGAGCCGGCTGGCCATAATGCCTTCCGAATCATATATCCCCCTAACCTATCAAAAAAGGCCGCAAAAAACTTCAAACACAGACTACTAAAAACTCATCCGGAAACCCTTATCTCAGATCCCTACTTCTCCATCAAAAAAGGTGTTACCATAAATGATCTCATCTTCTACACTAAACGACACGCTCAATGGCGGAAGGCCATATACTCTCTGCTCCAGATCTCCCCCTCCATGAAGACTCCTCATGGTCTTAGATTGATGGTTGCACCCTCCTCTGTTTTTAGAGCTGAAGCCACCATCTCCCTGTACAAAAACGGAACCATCCTTATACAAGCCTCAGATCACAACCTAGTGGTATTTGACAATTTTTCCCCCATCTTGACTAAAGTGGCTAACATCAATTACGCCCCCTCCGGAGGTGCCGGCCCCCCTATGGTCCCCCAGTCTCCTCAAAATCCATCCCATACCCCTCTAGCACCATCCTCCGACCCTACCTTAGCTCCGAAGGGACCCTTTTTACTCCCTTTACCCATAAGAACAATTCTCCTTCAATGCCCGATGGAAATGAGCCGCGACAGCACAGTCAGCATACTAGTCTGCTTGCTCTCCCCTCCTCAAGGATAGCTAGCTCTAACTCCCCTAGCTCCACAGCTCACAGCATTGCCCCGATTCTCCCCATGTTCCCTTCTCCTAGCCCTTCCCGCAATCCCAGCCTGCTTCCACAGGTGTCTAGGGGTCAATATCCGGCTTACCCTTCTTCCCCTATCCTACTCAACCCTCCGAGCACCCAACTCCAATTCCTGAAATCCCCTCTGAGCACATTCAGTCGCCTCCTGCCCTACTGTCCCCCACTTCCACTAGCTCTCTACCACTGCAGGGTCCCATGAACCTAGCCTCCCAATCCCATTCCCACACTTCATTGGAAGACAGACTTAAGGAGATCTCACTTTGCCTCCTACAACTGAAGTCAGAGGTACATACCCTATTACATATCACCGCGGAACTGTCTGCTAACTCCAGGCTAAGCTGCTCCACTATGACCAATCACCATCTCCGCTCGCTCCCATCTAAAGTGTGTACCTGGCTCCCATCCTCCCCCTCAAATCGTCGGTCACCGTCCTACAGCACCCACTCACCCCATAGTTGGGCTTCCGCTCCTCTTCCTAGCGACCCTTCACGGCCCTCCAGATGTAGAGTCTCCCTGTCTATTATAGGGATATTCATTCTCTCCTACTTTCATATGATACAGCACATTCCTCCACCATAACTAACTTGCAACAAATTGAATCCATCCCCACTGATCCCTTCAGGGAACCTAGGCTAAACACCAGAGCATTAAATAAGAACAACCTCACGAAAGTCACCACCACACTATCTGCACCAATTGACACCAACACAAAACTCAAATGCGTGCTCCTAAACTGTAGATCGGCAGTCAAACATGCTGTAGACATTGCCGACCTCATCCTTGCTCAGGACCTGGACCTTGTAATGCTGACTGAAACCTGGTTAAATGACTCAGCTGCTCCCATCCTGGACATTTTAGTGCCTCCCAACTATGATATCATTAGGTTGGATAGAGCAAGCGGACAGAGTGGAGGCATTGCATGTTTACACCGTAGCAATCTAACAGTGAAAGCACTGCAATCTGACCTCCTGCCGTCTGGTGAATACCTATGCATTGAAGTGGCTGGTAGCAACAATCACCCATGCAAACTGCACACGTTCTACCACCCACCTCGTGACAACCTTCCCTTCACAGAACAGATCATGGACATTATCTCGGCTAACGCAGATTTCCATGGCACTCAGAGCTTCCTGGGAGATTTCAACCTTCATTGGAACGATGTGAATGATGTGGTGGTCAATAGCCTTAAATCTTTCCTACTGGACCTCATCATAATCCAAATCTGTGACAGCCCTACTCATATTAAAGGAGCTACCATAGATTTTGTCATTGGTAAGCCTAACTCCATCCTTCTGGATTCGATCCTCGCGTGTGATTGGACAGACCACTACTGCATCACCTTCCTCATCCTGGAGTCAGTAAGAGTTAGTAGAGCCCAGCCTAAGAACCCCAAACAACTGAAAAGATGTCTACGGAACATCAACTCGCACGATCTCAATGCTCTCTGTGATATTATCTTGCCCCCTCCTATGAACATGTTGGATGTCCATGACCTTACAGCCCATTATAACTGCTCAATGGCTAATGTATTAGACTCGGTTGCGCCACTACAGCTTAAAAGACTGTCTTCCAAACTCTCCAAACCTTGGTTCAATGAGAGTCTTAATACCGAAAGAAGGAATTTAAGACTTGCAGAAAGATTGTGGCGATCCTATCCCTTCCTTGAACATCTTTACCATCTGAGATCCCTAAGAAGCATCTACAAAAAACGCAGCAGATGGTCAAAGGCCACCTTCTTCAGAAATCAACTAGAGCAAGCAAAAAACCATCCCAAAAAACTGTTTGAACTCATCAAGTCCCAAGCTAACAGTCATCCTAATCTATCGGCACTGGGTCGAGGGTCACTGCCGAACTGCGATGAATTCGCTGACTTCTTCACCGATAAGACAACTAAGATCGAAGCTGAACTACGCTCTGCCCGTGAGCACCTGTTGATCAGTCCGCTGAACACCCTCCTGCCTACTTAATTGCATGTCACTGTCCCTGCGCAACCTTACCTCCCCAAAATCAACGCATCCTGGAGCCTTTTCCAAACCTTGGATGAAAGCTCTATCCGCAAAACGCTGGCTACTCTGAAACCTTCTAATCACTACAACGACCCCCTGCCATTGAACCTCTTCTCGGAAGTTAGAACCTCCTTACTCCCACTTTGGACTAAGATCTTCAATGCATCACTTCGGCAAGGTGCTATTCCGGATTGCCTAAAATCGGGTCAAGTTACCCCGATTCTAAAGAAACCATCTGCAGATCCCACGGACCTTCATAACTTTCGCCCAATCTCTAACATCCCCACGTTGGCAAAGCTCCTGGAGAAATGTGTGCTTGCCCAACTCTGTAACCACATCAATCACTTCCAACTCCTGGACCAAAGCCAATCTGGTTTCCGCCCGGGCCATAGTACAGAATCTGCGTTAACTCACATTGTCGATGATGCGCTAAGAATGTTGGATCAAAATGAATCCTGCCTACTGATCCTTCTCGACCTCTCGTCAGCATTTGATACTGTCAAACATGATAACCTAATTGACCTCCTGGAACACAGGATGGGGTTGTAAGGGCTTGTACTAAACTGGATCTCCTCATTCCTTCACAACAGATCCCAAAGCTTCAAGGTGAACCAGTCCCTGTCTCATCCTTCGCAGGTCACCCTGGGGGTTCCACAGGGTTCAGCGCTCTCACCCACGGTCTTCAACCTGTTCATGGAGCCTTTTACAGAAATTCTGAAATAATCCAGCATTCACTATCACATGTATGCGGATGATACCCAATTATACCTGAAGATAGCCTCCCCTGAGGACATCTGGTCCCTCAACTCAGTCCTACTGAAAACTCAAAGCTGGTTGACACGTAACCACTTGAAGTTAAATGCTCTCAAAACGGAATTCCTCCTAATCGCACCACACACGCAATCTCCGGGCATCGAACAATGGTTAAATCATCTCACTGCTCTTAACTGTAGGCCGCACCTTCTTGATTCTGCAACCTCTCTGGGAATTATGCGAGACAAAAGTCTGAACATGCAGAAGCACATCAGCTCCCTCACCAAAGGAGGGAACTTCCAACTCAGCATACTTAGGAAACTCAAACCTTATCTCCCTGCTCATGACCTAAAGGTGGCAGTGCAAGCCTTAGTGATCTCAAACCTGGACTACGGCAGCGCAACCCTTTGTGGCCTACCTAGAGTGAAGACTGCTTCTCTTAGGGCTGCCCTCAACTCTGCTGATAGGCTCGTAACAGGCGCCAAAAAATACAACCATATCTCTCCTGACCTGTTGTCCCTGAACTGGCTTCCATATGAAGCTCGGATACAGTTAAAAATTGCATGCATGGCACACAAAGTCATTCACTTCAATACCCCACTGTACCTCGCTCAGAAACTGGAGCTCTCATGTGGTTCGAGAGCTTCCAGAAGCGCCAGCACCCTATTGCTCAAACTACAAAAATTCAAGAAAAGAAAAACCTACAATCGAGCCTTCTCAGGTATGGCACCGAGGATTTGAAACTCCCTCCCCCCTGAAGTCAGGGTGAATCCTTCCACTGTCCTCTTAAAAAAGGAAGTCAAAGTCCTCTTGATGAAGAAATAATTGCCTTAGACTGGCTATTCCACTGGATATTGAGGTCACAGTTGCAGATTTGTGGCCCAGCTGCTAGGGTCACGAGAATTCCTTGGCTTTACATGACTGTGAATTTTTCGTTTTGTTGGTTCTGTTTTTGATTGCTTGTATCCCTCTTGAGGTATAAACTGTAAAGCGCTCTGATACCCGCGGTGGTCATGTTCGCGCTATAGAAAACTTTCTAAATAAATAAATAAAAGGATGCCAAAGAACGGAACGTCTAGTGACTGTCCTTACTAATTTTTTCCGGTGGTGCCATTGTCCCAGCCAACCACCACACATTCCAACATCTTCATGTCTGCACATGGGGTAGTAGTATAAGTGCCCCATCCACTTGCTTCATCCTCCCTACTATACACCTCCTTAATTAAACCCTCTTTGCTGCCTTTCCCTTTCTTCTCCTTCTTTCTCTCGCAAATTAGGTAATGAATACTCCTTGGAAGTCTAAGCCTCTCTAGTGACCAAACATGGCATACAAATATGTTGAAGGAGGGAAATGGCCTGTATGACTGGGGTGTTCACATTCCTACACTACATCTTCGACTGGGGATCAACTGAAAAGCCACAGGTTAAGGGTAGAAATGTATATACCATTTGTGTTGGAAGTGTTATGCAGTTGAGTAGGGTACTGAGTTTTAAATAATGCCTTTGTGTTTATAATCATGTGTACAATAAAAATAAAGTTAAATAAGTAGAAATCTGTAACCCAAGGTTACACACAATACTCTGGAGTAGGCACATTAACCCTTTCCATGCATCGTACGGCCCCCGGCCATCTGACGTCACAGTGGGTGTGTGCAGAGGACGGCCGGGGGCCGTCCAAACCCCGCCCACTCATTAATTCGCCCGCACCGCGGGGTTAAGCCTGAAATCTATGCACAACTAGTCGCTAGAAACACCCATTATTTACAGTGCTTTAGAATCATTTTGAGGTATGAAGCACTACTAAAAAATAAATTACTACACTGTGACACAAATATGTGGCAAAATTAGTATCTGCCTCAAGATGCTTGAGATGAATATTGCACTCAGTTGCCAGGCCCTGCCATCACCAGCTACCGTGCTCCTCTGAGAACCACATGTGCAAGAATGGACTGCTGCAGTGATTCATAGACCTGGCTACCTGGAGTCTGTGTCTTATTGTTGGTCCCAAGCCACACAAACACCATTGCAGAGATGCTATGACTGTCACACTCTGATGTCTGCAGAAGAGGGAAGCAGGTGGGGCACTCAAAACCCTATTTAAACTTACTGCAGGGAAGTGTGCCCACTACCGATCAGTACAGCAGTCCATGAAGAAGGTGCACAAGATTACGGGTACTGATTGCAGGCAATTTTAAGTCTGATCTGTGCCCCGTCTAGAGTGGATGCAGCCTGCACATCACAGGCTTGCTCTTGATAGGGAGAGTATTCACCTTCCAAACAAGAGCGAATGACCATCCAAGGACTTGACATGACTGAAAAGACATTAGGATGGGTGTTCCACCCCAAAACACTCCCCTGAAAATACAGCCCTGAGTAGTGTCCAACAAATCAATGCCATATGTCCGTTCTATGCCAGTCTGTGGCAGATGGTGGATTCTAAAAGTGGGAGGTCACTGAACGAATGACCAACCACATCTGAAATGAAGGAGGCAGGGCAGGTCATGGGGACTGTGGTGCCCAAGCAGAATAGGAGCATGCGAGGCCCCTCTAAAATGCGCCATCACAGGAAGTGACATCGCAAGAAGTGGTATCAATTGAACATTAATGTTCTGGAATGGTTGAAGAAGCTTTGCAAGAAACGAATTCCTAGTGTGGATATCGCAAAAATGGCTAAAATATAAAAATAATCCTAATAAAATAAGTTTACATATTTTTAAGCTGTGTTGTGTGGAAATACTTTACATGAATCAAACTTTCTAAGAAAGCTAGCCTTGTTCTCTCCAACACTGATATGATTGCTACAATATTCCCTAATTGTTTCCAGATTAGGACATGATTAAAAATCAGATTGTCCCAGAACTATACAGCAGGACTTCAAGTGACTTCCCAGCCCTCCCTTTACGCTAGTGAAGTATAAGATAAGCCATTTGGTTTTCAGCAGGCATGGGGGATCAACATAAACAGATACATGCTATATTGGGTGAGCGACCTGCAAGAGCTGCAGAAAACAATGAAAAGCACAGATTCCAAAACATAAGAAAATGAGACACCACAAATATCATACACAGGTGCGAGGGCTAATATATTGTCATGCAGAAGCACCAAAGACTGTCCCACACCTTACACTGAGCACCTAAACATAGCAAGTTTTCTCAAACTCCATTTTAAGGGATGCAAAGAGCTGAACTAACAAAGATATACAGAAGAGATGCCTAGAAGGGAAAACAATTTGTGACCAGGGAACTAAAACTGCCAAAGCTATACTGCCAGCCAGTCACTAAAGAGATACATTAAAGCAACAAAACTGGACTTACTACAGTAGAATCTGTGCAGTTTTCAGCTATATGGAAAAGAAATGTAGCAATGTAAAATAGGTAGATTGGGGGAAGTGTTGCTTGACTTGCAAAATAATGCTAAAGTAAGACCAGAGACGTACAGTTTAAAAAAAATGAAGTCCAATGTCCTTAATATCTGAGAAGACACTTGCCAAATAGCAGAGGGACCCGAAGCATGCCACTCTACTCATTTAGCTCAGGTGAATCGATTGGATCTTGGTGAAAGAGATAATTGAATCCAAGACCCTTGCAAGACGATTTCCATCGTCCACAAGTCACTCCAGTCACTCCCCAGGTACCTAACCAAACACTTTTCGTCTTCCAAACTCCAATGTAAGATCTACCTCCCTTAATCTACTGGCTACCTACTCACACACGCTCAGTGTCTGGCAGATCACTCCATGTGCATTGATGTACTTTATGGAATGCCCCCTTGCTTCTCAGCTACCCTCCAGCCCACAGCCCATTTCCTGAACATTCCCTTCTGCCCCTCATCTCTCAAGGTAGGACAATTCGACCTGTGCCCCCGAAAAGCAGCCATTTCCCCAGACCTTGCTGTCACTCCTAGAGGTTTGGGATTGTTTGTTGTGGGAGAAGGTGAGCATCATACTGTGCTTGCCCAGGCTGGCCCATTGTCATTCTGCACATGACAATGAACAGGCTGGCTATGTGAGCATGGTCAGATTTACTGTGCACACCAACCCCAAGGCTGTAGCATCCCTTTGGATTGAGCACCAGCGGCCAAGCCAGCCCAAACAGGGAGCCCAGTTTATCCACAGAAATAACAAAATCACTTCAACAAGTGGCCTGGCCATAGCTCCATCAGTTAAATGTGGATTCTCAGTCTTTCCTACTTGAATCCAGCCCCTTCCTTGGGCCTTGCAGCACTTAACTCTTGCAGGGTGGACTACTGTCCATTATCACTTTGCAGGATGCTTTGCACACACAGAGATATTGTAAGACGTTTGTTGGGTACGGCGGGACTAGCAGTCATAGAACACATTTCTTGTTGATTCATTCCATTACCACTTGATCTTAATCAGTCTACTTGGGGCGTGGCCAAGATGGCGGCGAGGTAGGATGCTTCTCGCTACCTCTCCCGCAAACCGCCATACACAGCATTGCTTTCCGGCCCTTCTGAGCCCTGGAAAGGCCAGGCAGAAGCAGCCTGCATGGCGCAATCCCCCGAGAGTCGGGGGAGTCCAGAGACAACGCTCGGAGACGCAGTGGGCGCCAGCACCGAGCCGAGGATCGCGGGGCTGCGTCATCGATTCTCTGCCGAGAGCCCCAGTACGGGAGGCCGCGGCCGGCGCAGGAGCGGGCCTACAGTCATGCGACGTGGCCGCGAGCGGTGGGCGGTGGACGAGTGGTCGAGCTGCCTAGTGGGGAACCCCCACAGTGGAGACACGAGCGGTAGGCTCACCCGGGGGCCTCAGACGGTAGAACGACTTAAAGGAGATTACCCATTCCAATGGTCTGCGGACTCAATCCCTTACCTGGGAGTGCGACTGTCGGCCACAACACACGCCACGGCTGCCACTAATTACACTCACTTACTTAAGCAAGTGCGCTCCGACATACTCAGATGGAAACACTACCCGATTTCCTGGCTGGGTAGGATAGCAGCCACTAAGATGACGATCCTCCCTAAAATTCTGTACCAGTTCCAGACACTCCCTCTGCGCTCACCCCCGGGTATGATCCCCAAACAGCAAGCGGAAATCATGACCTTTATACGGTAGGGTCGTAAACCTAGAATGAAACGGAGTCTTAGTTTTTTACCACCTAGCGAAGGTGGGCTGGGCATACCTAACCTCCAGCTGTATTTCCAAGTGGCGCAATTAAGACATTTAGTGGAATGGATCCGAACCGAATCAGGGAAGCATTGGCTATTTCAAGATTGGGCTGTGGCGGGAACTTCGCTGATGAAGATCCCATTTTTAAAGAAAGCCCAAAGACCCCATATCCTATACGTTTCGGACATCACTAAGACAACCATGTCGACATGGGACCAGACTAACCTTCGCCACAAGCTCACAAAGTTTTCATCCCCCCTAACCCCGCTGTTCGGCCACCCCGACTTTGAGCCAGGGTTAGGGGAAACAACCTTTCAAGTATTGCGTCAATCCCAATGCCACTCCATAGGCCATTTTTTCAATGTTCAGGGGGTACTTTCGTTCTCACAAATTAAAGCACACTTTGACATCCCTGAGACAGAGCGCATGCGATACCTGCAGCTTAGACATTGGGTCCTACAGCCACATAATAGAGAGGCGGCTAGTCGCCATCTTACTACTTACGAGAGATGGCTCTTGTCGAAGTCCTCAGACAAGGGAATAGTCTCCGATTTGTACAAGCTGCTGAATGCCCAAAACTCACACGCATACCACACTGGATGTGGTAGATGGGAAAAGGACATTGGGAGACCCCTTAGCGACAAAGAATGGGAGGGCATATGTTACAGGGCACGCCACACGGCCAGCAACATGGCGCTGACTGACACACTCACAAAAGTGACCACGTATTGGTACTACACGCCAGAACGGGTACACAAGATCAATCCCACAGCTAGCGCACTCTGCTGGAGGAACTGCGGGGAAATAGGTACACTGCTCCACTTACTTTGGGACTGCCCCCACATTCAAAATTACTGGTCACAAATTATGGATGATATTGATAAACATCTGGAGATGCAGCTTCTCTGTTTTCCTGCACACATCTTGCTGGGAGTACCAGACCCACTGGCATACCCCCTGAAGTCCAGGTGGGGTCGCCTGATAGGATTAGCGCTGGGCGCAGCCATGCGGAACATTCTCATGCACTGGGGGACCCCACATGCCCCCACACATACCGGAAGGTTGACACGCCTTTGGCACATCCTCGGCATGGAAAAAATTACACTTACATTCGCTGGTAGGGGGTGCACACTTTCGGGACGCATGGCTTCCCTTCCTAGCTCTACTGACGCAGGAATTCCGCGAGCTCACATGCCCTAAATACTTACGCTTGCTGCGATTGCCAGAAGATGGGGCACCGCCTGCTCTGGGCTAACCTTGAGGTGTGCGTTTTGAATTCGTGCTTGAATCAAGGCAGGGTGGACTTGAGGAGGGGTAGGGGAGGGCGGGGTTGGGGTTTTGTTCTTTTATTCTCCATTTGTTGTATGTATGTTCTGCAGCAGGTGCTCTGTGTAGCCCACAAAATCAGCTTACGGCTCACTGGCAGTACTTTGGGCCTTTATTGTCTTCTCGCCATTTTGTTGTTTTGTCTTGCATACAACAATAAAACAGATTTAAACCATAAATCAGTCTACTTGAAAAGACATAGCTAGGCTGGCTGGATAAGGTGCTTATCGGGTATGATTAAAGTGACATACTGTATTTTACTTCCCAAACCTTTATCACTTCTGGAAGTAAGCTTCAACTGCTCTCTATTGCAACCATATGATAGACAAGTTTCTAAAAGGAATAACTCTTAAACAAATAAAATGAAATAGCTAGCTCTGAAACATCAATCGCAAACAACTGTATCCTCCCCCGATGCTGCCAATTAATCACCTATTGCTCCTGACCCAAAGAAATGGTCTCACAATATACTTCAGCATTTTCCCTCTTACAGAATAATATTGTGGGACATTTGAGAAAAAGGTAGCAAAGAGATGTCAGAAGATGCATAGAAGTTTTGAGCCTGCTGAAGGGTTTTTTAAGCAGAGAAACAACCATTGCTGGAATGTATGATGAGGTTAGCAAGATATTGCAAAGGGAGTTCAGGACAGGAGCTATGATCTCTAGATCCCCAGTCAGGATATGGGCAGGAAAATGTCCCACTGGGAGTAATATTTAATAGAAAGGTCAAGAGGGGTAATGGAGTACACAGAAAGAAGGCTGAAATTCAGCAGACACATTGAGGATGGTTCACGATCACAACCCTTTGTGAAGGATGACACAAGCATCTCAAAACAAAGACAATGTTTTTACATTTTTTAACAGGAAAATAAGGATATATGGAACTGCACACTTTGGCAGAAGGCTCATCGGGCACAGTAGCATACACTGGTTAAACAACATTTTTAACTGTTCTCCGGCCTTTTACTCTTTTTGCTGATTCTTCCCTTGATGCTCTACTTATCACCTCATCTCTTGCCCAACCTATTACCTACTCTTGCTGGTTCAGCCCCCTCTTATATCCGCCTTACCCCTGCACTATCTCCTTTTCACTTAACTCTCCCCAAACACCCTACTTTCTCTCTTTGATTCTGCCCTCAATGCTCTACTCCTTTCTTCTCATCCCACCCAGCCAGCCTCTCACCTGCTCTTGCCTCAACTTTTTTGCTTGTTCTGGCTCCTTTGCATCAATCTCTCCCTTTTCCCCAGCATCCTCTTGCTCGCTCTGCCCTTTTACACCCACAACACCCCTCCATATGCTACCCTTTACCACTCTTCTCCCCCTAGCCTCTTGCCTTATTTCAGATGTTCTCTTCATTTACATCCATCTCTCCCCATCCAGACTCAAACTCTCCAAATGTTTTTTAAATTTTGCAAGGATTTTTCCCCTTCTAACATAATTCTCTTTTGAAATACTATTATAGGTGGACAAGCCACTGAAAACTCAAGCCAGAGGTTTGGCTATGTTCAGCTCAAGATCCTCCGGGAACCTCGTGCCCAAAATTATCCAAGCTTTCACAGGAGGCGAGGTGCCTAAGTGGCTACAACTACCCACCATGCATCAAGGGGAGCCAGGCTTCAATCCGGGTCTTGGGTCAGCATCCTGTGAATCCAGAAAAATCCCTGTGCTGGAAAAAAATGACTGTAGTCTGTGTCTGTTTTGAAGCACTCTTATGTCCATGACCAATGTTCGTGCTATGTCAAACTGCCAAAAACACAACGTGGACTCTGCCTGTTACCCAGACTCTAGTCTCATGCTCCAAGAATTATAGATGAAGCGTAAATTTTTAATGCAATAAAGACATACCCATTTGGTGGCCAAATTGCACAGTGAGAAACTGGAAAATATAGGATCAATTCCAGCTTCCCTGCTTGACCAAATTGTGTGATCCTAAGCAAATGATTTAATTTCAGCAAAACCACATTTTGTTTATTATCACACATCAGATCACATTCCAAGATGTGCAGTTTGGGTGTGTGCTGTACAACACCACTTGTGGTTGATGCAATAGACTATATTTGGCTGCATGTTTACTAAGAATGTAGCCCACATATAGGGTGCACATGAACCCTGACATGCCTCTTATCCAGAGCCACTGGAATTATTTGATTTTGCGGTCGCTGCGTTTTCCACATAATTGGGGATTCGCTGCATAAGCCATCTGCTAAATAATCTGTAGTTTTTAACTAAAAATAATTTGGTTTCTAGCTCAAATGGACCAAACGTTGCCATAGTGGAAAGCCCTTCACAAAGGTTAACTGGTCACGTTCCTGTTGCTTATTGCTGTATTTGGGTGAATGACAGAACCATGAGGTAATACTAGGCCTGGGTGGTAAATTCCGTTCCGCTCGCGGAATTTGGGTAATTTCGCGTTCTGCGGAGAACGCGGAATTGCCAAAAATTCCGCGATCAGCGGCTTCTCGGAATTTTTTGCTTGTTCGTGCTTTCAAAGTGCGTGTTCGCGAGATATTTCCCCCCAGCACCCAAACAGCGTTCGCAAACAGGAAAAAAGCATCGCGAACGGGCGGAACAAGCAATTCCGCGTGTTCGCGGAACTTTTGCGTGCTCGCAGAGATTTTTTACCATTTCCCGGAGCTTTGCGTAGCGCGACTACGCAAATTCCGCCCACCCCTGTCACATAATTAGCATTTCCTTGCTGCATTATTCAGTTAACCCTGCCATCTAATTTGGTCCTTACTCCTGCCACATAATTCCAGTGGCCCTGCTCTTAGTTCACTAATACCATGATCATCAGGGCAGGGGCAGCAATGTTTCTCAGTTCATGTTTAAAAATTCTCACTTTTGCTAAATACATCTCAATCCAGTGATCTAATCCTATGTACTAAGGTAAAATGCTTCTGTGTGTAAAATAAATGTGTTTTTTTAAATTTTGATGACACCTTTCTCTGCTTTCTCCATCCTAGGTGATGGCACATGATTCTTTATTTTATTGTGAGCCCTGTAGGCCACTCTGCTTTACATTCCGGCAGGGGCAAGGCTCACTTCACACCTAACGGCACTTCAAGTACCCATCTGATCTCTGTTATGCAGAGGCAGCGATTAGATTTCTGAAGCCCTTTCAGCCCCTGGCTTGGGACATGCAGCTCTGCACCACTGCTGCTCACTGGGCCCTGTAACAATGATGTTTTTAAGGCAGTTCAGGGTTCCTTAGTTGTAAGCAGGAGTGGGGCCTTGGGTAGCTGCCACACTGCCCATGCCTAGCACCGGCTCTGGAAGGAGGGCATTGTGAGCATTTAATATTTGCAAGCTGTCCATTAAATTCTGTGTCTCCATTGAAAACAAGTGTAGTAAATCAAATGGGGGCGCCCAAAGCATTGTATCATTGCTATCTTTAAACAAAGATTTTAACAAAGTCAGCTTTGGCAACATCAAAATTAACAGAGCGGCAATTTAAAACTGCATGTATAGCCCATGACACCAGCCGATGTCTTTTTTGCTTTTATCTTTGCAGAAAAAATATGAAGTTCCACTCACCAAGCATCTGGGAACAGCTGAAAGCTTTTACATTGTGCAGTGAAGGGAGACCTGGGCCTGGCTTTCATGCTAATGGTGACCATTCTCAGGCCCCTGGCACAGGCAGAGGCAGTGAGAGTGAGGGGGGGACGAGGTGATACAAAGCTTCTGCTCTTAAAGAAGCCCTGCATTTCAACCCTGTCAGTACATCAAGGGCAAATCATAGTTTAGGATTCTAAGCATTTCAAGCAGAAGAGAGGAGCATACCCTTAGCAACACGAGTTAGAAGAGAGGTTCCTCTTTAGCACAGTGCTGCAGGCTGCATGTGTTCTCCACCCTTAAGGCCAGCTTTCCAGGGCTGGAACTAGCTGCCAGATTTCTTCCCTAACACAATCCCTCAGCACCACCATCTCACACATTTACACTGTAAACCTACCCTGCACCCTGACATTCACTTGCATGAAGCTCTGCTGACTCCACCCTGGGCCACAACAATAGCGCCCCCATGGCAGACTTATGCAGAGCTACTAAAACAGGCCATGCCCTCTGGTTCCTGATGTCACTGCACTGGCTTGAACCTTGAGGGCGAGTGAAACCTTGACACGTGCAGAAGTACCCACTCCATCACCCCGGTTTTCAGACAAAATATTGAGTCCTAAATATCGAGTGACACTTATATCGAGTCTTTAATATCATGTAACAGAAATATCGTGATGCAGAAATATCTATTTTTAAGGCAAGTAATATCATTTTCAAGAATATCGTTATTGTTCATATCGTTTACAACAATATTGTTGTAAAAAATATCGTTTTTTAATTATCTTTATGTGATTTCAAATTATATTGTAATTGTATGTTATATATTGTTTGCATAACTGTTGTTAATGTTTTTTAATATTGTTTGTAATAAAGTTATTTATAATTTTAATTTATTTTTTTATAGTACTTAATAGCGTTGTAGTGGGTTGTGAGGGTTATAAGGGTACAGGGTGGGAAGTATAATTAATTAATAATTATTTTTAAGTAATATTAATTGTTTAATGGATAATTATGTACATTTTGTAATTATTATTTTTTTAAGTTAGGTTTTAAGTGTGTTGGGTTTGTGGGGGAATAGGCTGGGTAGTTAATTAAGTAATAATTTATTAATTATTAAATATGTAATTGATAATTATGTTAAGTGTTTAAATATTATTATTTTAAGTTATGTTTTAGGTGCGCATTGTGGGGTTCTTATGGGTATGGGGATAGTTAATTAAGTAATAATTGATTAATTATTAATTCATTATTATTTAATTGATAACTAATTATGGAAATTATGTCAATATTATTTTTTCAAGCTATGTTTTAGGTGCAGGTTGTTGTGTTTGTGGGGTATATGGTGGGAAGTTAATTAAGTAATAATTTCTTAACTAATAAATAATTATGAATTATTTAATTGATAAGTATTTATGTAAATTGTGTAACTATTATATTTTTAAGTTATACGTTATGTGTGGGCTGTTGTGTTTGTAGGGGTATAGGGTCAAAAGTTAATTAAGTAAATATTAAACATTAATAAATTAATAATTTTAATTGAAATGTGTAATTTATTTATAAATATGGAAATTATTTAATAAATATATTTTTATGTTATATATTAGGTGTGTGCTGTTTTGTTTTTAGGGGGATAAGGTGGGAAGATATTTAAGTAATAATTCATTAACAATTAATTGTTCATTCATTATTAATTATTTTATTTATTACTTAATATGTTAATTGTGTTATTATTTTGTAATTTAATTGTATTTTAAATTTGGGCTGCTACGTATGTGGGAGTATACTGTGGTAAGTTAAATGAATAATCAACTAATGGCCTTTTTTATTTAGTATTAATAGAAATGTATAATTATGTAGATTGTTTAATTGTTTTTCAAATGTATATATATATATATATATAATTTTTTTTAATATTATTAGTTTTTATTTTTGTTCAATCAATACTTGTTTTAAAATATGGTATGTGTTCGAAGTGAAATATTTTCCCTACAGCTGCACAGACTGGAGTAGGAATAGTACATTGTATCCCTCCGTAATACAACGCTTTCTCTACTGTTGCACATATTGGAGTGGGAATAGTGAATTTTACCCCTTCTGAGTGAAATACTTTCCCTACTGTTGCAATGGCTGGATTGGGAATAGGAAAGTTTACCCCTCCTGAGTACAACGCTTTCCCTACTGTTGCACCCACTGGAGTGGGAATAGTAAATTTTACCCCTCTTGAGTCCAATGCTTTCCCCCCTGTTGCACTGACTGAAGTGGGAATAGTACATTTTACCCCTCTGCAGTTAATTTTAGTTTTAGTTGATATATGTTAACATAGACATACAAATATATATTTGTGTGTGTTTTAATAAGTATATCTTTAAACATTATTTAATTACCGTTATATTAATGTTAAAGTTAAAATATGTAATATTTATTATTTTAGCTACATATACATATATACATATATATATATACACACACACACACACACACACACACACATAGATATATATAGTACAATACTTTGTATGCATTTTTCGGATATTAGTGTATAATGATTTTTTGCCAATATTTTTGTACTTACCATTATATGTATAGAGAAAATTATATTTTTGTAATCGATATTTTTGACACAATATTTTGGTAGCACGATATTTGCAGTTTCAATATTCTGTCACTGAACTATCACCCCTCTCTCCCTCTAAACAAACACAATCTCAGCTGATATACTGTGAGTAACCTGCCGCCATCAGCCTTGAACTGCTCAGAGTGCTCCTCGTCCTCTATGAATGTGAGGGCAACTTCCCCTATACTCCTTAACACCAGCTGCCACTGATGCCAGTTCTCCCGAATGCCCGAACCTCCTGGCATCACACATGCAAGTAACACAGCACCAGGTAGGGCTGCTAAGGCTCTGTTGGGCAGCTCATTGTCATTTAAAGCATTGCAACAATTCAGCCGAGACAGAGCCTAGTGTCACCTTGTTGTACTGAGGCCTGGCAGCAGGGCCCTTATATGGGATAAGAGGCCCTTAAATACAGTCACGGCTCGCATGACTCATGGGTTGGGGTGCGGGTGGGGGGGGCGCGCGGGGGTTCGTGGGGGGGATTTAAAAAGCTTACCTCGCCTGGTCCCGCCCAGCCTCCGCTCCTGGCCGGGTCCCGCGTTTTCCTGCTGCCTCAGGAGAACAGGAAGCAGGCATCCTTCCTCCCCTCCCCTAAGCCAATCACAAAGCTGCAATGGCAGCGTTGTGATTGGTGCCGACGGCGCCCAGCTGGGCGCCTGTAGGGTGGCCATTTTCTCTATGTAGGCTGCATGCAGCCTACATAGAGATAAGTCAGAGTGCGCATGACTAGTTTGGTCGGCCCCAGAGGGCTGACCAAACAGTCAGGGCCCACAGCATTGGGCAAGCCACTCCTCCCCGACCCGCCCACCCGCCCGTTCCCAACCAGGCATACCGTTCTGCTTTCTTGCAGCGCAAAAGCAGAAACATAAAATGGTATTTAAAATATGCGAGAAAGCAGTGGGGCGATGCTCCTCTGCCCTAATGGAGGAGCCGCCCCTGCTTAAACAATGGTACATTTCTACTTTCTGCCCCAAAATAAGGCTGCAGGGACTGGCCAAAAGACACACAGCTTTAGGCCTTTGTACAGTCACTGAAGAGGTGGCTTTCAGTTAACACTTTTTTTTATTTTTGCTGCTATCTTTTTCGAATTTGAAAGACAGACTTCTTCAGCTCTCCAATCATCGCTTCATTCATTTAAGAGCTGAGGAGAGGTTTTAACGTGGCATATTTTTTAGAGTTGTCTGAAAAGGCAAACAAGTTTCTACATACAACAAACGTACAAGTCAACAAGAGACAACGGAAATTGAATGGTCTTTGGTGGAGGCAGCTTCAATAAGAGGTTCTGTGAATGCTCAATGCATGTAATGGACTGTAGGTATAGGTGAATAATTATGGTGAAAATGGACATGAGCGTAGCGCGCAAACATTTTTTGTTGGTGCATAAATGCATGTCAGTTATCACAAAACTCAGTTGTGCTCATTTTATCACCCTCAGAAGCATGACAACTTAAGTAGGACCAGCAGAAATTCAGTCATGCATTCTATGCATCACATGCTCATCATGACAGTGGATGCATTACCCACTGAGAAATTTAAAAACACCTGGGCCACAATTTAGCTACTAAATAGTTCAGTGAGTTAACATATATACTATGGAAATCTGTGGAAAATGGAAAGGTTTCAGGTTCACTAGGGCCATGAGAGAGGCCGAGGAAGAGCTAGGCAGAGGTAGGTGCTGGAAAGAGAAGGAATGGGGTGGTGGGCGAGAATACTACATAGTAATAGTGGTGAGCGAGGGATCCATGGCTACTGAATCAGTCCTCCAGTAATTACATTCTGCACCAGTAGGAAGCTAGTGACAGAGAGTATGCTGATTGAATGGAGGTGTGATTGACAAGTCCCCTGTGACAGACCAAATTATATAGACAGTCTAACAAAATGAAATGGAAAGTTGAATTCGGGCTAGTGGCGTACAGAGAACACTCATTAAAACTCTGTGAGCAAAAAGGTGTGATTCGCAAATGTGAGCCCATTTTTTGTTTCTGCCCAGGTGCTTATTTGATCCTAATACAACCCTGACTGTCTTTTGTTGTCCAGTTATGGGGAATGGGTAAATTTTCATTGCTTGTGTTTGGGCCCATGTCCCTGTTGCTAGACCACGCTATTTGGTGGTGCAAAGGGTACAAGGACCATGGTCATCGTGGAAAATGACCAAAGGGTCCGTCAGTGATTGCCAATATGCGCATGCACTTTTAGGTTACAGCTGCTTGCCCCTTTCATCTAATCTATCATTTGGTTGTTATTTGGTATAATTGGCAGCAAAGTACCTTACCTGCCATGGACGGAACGCTAAGATATTTGCACAGGTGTCTTGAAAGAAAGGCCCTCCACCTTCCAAGCAGTTCCTTAGATCCTGTAAAGCCAGAGCTGTGGCATAAACTGCTTTGTAGATAGTGTAAGTAAGTCTAAAGTCAAGGATGCCGTTGAGGGGAAGGCTGCCCAGTCGCTCAGCCCCAGTGCAGTTCTTGATTTTGTTGTCCCTGGTCAGGAGATTGTCCTTGTCCAACCACTGACAGGTAAAGGCTTCTTCCCAGAACCTTCTCACAAACGTATCCCCAGGCGTTGCTGCAGGGTGGATGCTGGTGAAATACTCTTGAAAGCCCACCATCTCCCCACTGTGGATTGCAAACCCAATGGTACCTGGTAGGATGCCAGAATATTTCTCAAAAGGGGCAAGAACAGAGGTTGACCAGGCTTCGCTGGAAATCCAGATCTTCCCGGTAATATTCTGCCTTATCATCTCATTCAAGACAGGAATTAGGTAAGCAATAGAAGAAAAGATGACAATGGCATTGGCGTTCGAGTTTTTGATAACTGGGGCAATATGAAAAGCATTCTTGTCCGCTCGGCTTATGAGGATGTTCTCGTTGAAGGCCACACAAGCACCAGCCTTGATCAGCTCTTGCTGTACTATTTGACTGCCCAGTTGTCCATATTCATCATCGGAGGCCAGAATTCCAACCCATGTCCATCCGAAGTGTATCACTAACTGGGCCAGCCCAAGAGATTGGAAGTCATCACTGGGAATAGTGCGGAAAAAGGAAGGGAACTGGATCCGATCGCTCAGGAGTGGGCTTGATGAAGCATAACTGATCTTTTGCAAAATAAAAAGACACTTGTTACCATATGGCAATTTCAATTGAAAGTATTTTCAAATGGTGAGCGGCATTAGATATTCTCCAAATAGTTTTTTGTATCTTTGGTTTGCTGTTGGCTTTTTATACTCAATGTTTTGTTAAGTCTTTCATATGTATTGCCTAACTTACTTTACTTTAAATACACTTGGATACCACTATGATAAAATAAACAAACTTAAATAGCTTCTAAAGTCTATCATTGACTGAATTAGCAAGTCACACAAGTATATTCATTTAAATCACAGTTAAGATTGAACAGCTATTGAGCGAGAAAAGCCCAGAGAGTTTGCTTCCTGCTTATCAGGGCCTCTGATTGTTTTCCCTACTCAGGACTTCCATACTTTGCATGGCATAATGGGCAGAGTAATCCAGTAATGGCAACCCACCATAAATAGGGCTGTTCTATCACCACTTTCTACCTGCTCAATATACATGGTTATATTTATGTGCTTATTTAATATGATGTATGTAGGATTTATTTTTATTTACTTAGAATTGTATTATATTTGTGTGCTATTAATATATTGATTTCAATGCTCTGTATATAATGGATAACAACGCGATCTATTTAAGATGTATCTTTGTACATTTGGAATATCTTTCTTCTCATGTGTTACAGTAATGATATAGACAAATTATTAAAGTATGAATTAATTATGGAGGGAGAGGGTGGGACGAGGAGGGAAAAAGCATTGCATGAGGGAGGGAGCAACACGGGGTGGGAGGAGAAGCACACATAGAAAGATGAACACAGTGTGGTGCGGGGACAGAAGACAGCATAGCACAGTGCTGGGGCAAGAAGCACACAAAACAAAAAGAAGCATATGAAAGGGACAGCAACACATGGAGCATGGGAAAGCACATTAGAGTGAGAACTTAGAGTGTGAGGAGGTTAGCTGGAGAAGTACATGAGAGAGAAACACAAAGCGCGGGGTTGGATATTTGTGGGGAGCAAACAGGAGAGAGAGGGAGAGGGCTGGAAAGCACATGCACTCTGATGGAGTGCATACCAAAAAAAAAAGTTCCATGAAACAGAGCAGTGAAAGAACAGAAGTCAACCACTCAGAGAGATGGTAAAGTGGCTATGTTCAACAGGAAGAACAAACATAAGCTGGACAATCTGGGACAACGAAATCAATTTAAGAAGAAGCCAGCAAATGAAAGTGAAAATAAAGGCAACCAAGGGTAAGCAATGAATGGGATGTAAGGCCCCTGTCATTTCTTGGTAAGACCAGAATAGGTTTTTTGTAACCAGACAGCTTCGGCTGTCTTGTAGGCTGAAGCCAAAAAGAGAAAAAAATCAAACTGTCCACTTCTGCATCACAACGTATTTGGATGTATATATGGCCATCCTGGAATGCTTTTTCTTTTTCTTTATGAGCAAAACCATAACAAGAAGGCCACCATTGAATCACCACACATGTGCATTCATGGACGGTCATCTTTGAATGTTTTTTCTCATAAATAAAAGGCATTCAGAGATGGCTTCCTATATCTTCTCATGCATATTGAAGCACCAGCAATCATGTTGCCATTATTATTCAAAGTTGCATTTCCTATTCCCAGATGTTTTTCAGCCATTTGTGTATTATAAGTTTAAAATAAAGTATGCACAGGCCACAAAAATATATAAAGGAGTGGTCCAGGAGCAGAGAGCAACTGCTGTGCCCTCACAAAAACAATTTAAAAGAAAAAATAATTTTAAAAAGTAAAGTGGAGGAATGGAAAGGGAAGGGCAGAGAAGGGATGGAAAAGCAATGGATGATTGGGGCAGACAGTAGCTCGGTGGTGTGAGGGTACTGGACCCTAACAAAAGCAGGTGTGCAAAATAACTAATAAAAAGCCAATGACACAGAGGACAGCAATGGTGTGGGAGCAACAAAGCAACAGAGAAGTCAGGATAGACTATTGAGGGTGGCTGTAAGTAGATGGGGAAGAGAAAAAGGAAGGCTATTCACTACTGTTGTTGTTGTTGATTTATATTTGTAAAGCGCCAAATCACCAACGGTCTCTAAGCGCTACAAACCATAAACCCAGGGATGCCATAATACTTGCAGATAGAGCAAAACTTGGGGTAAACTTATCCAAACGCCTCAGTGAACAGAATGGTCTTAAGTTTTTTCCTAAATGGGAGAAGAGTCGCCTCCCCGCGCAGACTCTCTGGTAGCTTAATCCAAAGCTGGGGAATCACAACCGAGAAGGCACGTCCCCCCAAGGTGGTTCTGTTAATGCGTGGACAGGCCAAAAGGTGTGTCTCTGATGAACAAAGACAACGACCAGGCACATAAGGCTTCAGACGGTCTTTAATGTAGCTGGGCACCGCTCCATACTTAGCTTTATGTGCAATGCACAGGCCCTTAAATCTGGTCCTCTGCTTAATAGGGAGCCAGTGTAGCTGCTGTAACAAGGGTGTGGCGTGTGTTCTTCTCGGCATTTTAAGGATCAGTCGTGCTGCATCGTTTAAAACCACCTGAAGTTTCCCCAGAAGTTTATCGGGGAGTCCTATGTATACTGCGTTGCCGTAATCCAGGCGTGACAAAATTAGAGCCGACACCATGGTACGCATGGTAGCAAATGACAACAAGGGTACAAGTTTCCGTAGTTGCCTCATCATTCCCACACAGCTTCCCACTACCGCAGCTACCTGATTATCCATCACTAACTTGGAATCTAACCTAATACCCAGGCTCTTCACAGCTGGCACCGGTATCGGAGTGGTGCCAAGCTCTTGTGGCCAGAAGAGACCGGACCAGGGGTTAGTCCCTGTAGCGATAGCAAGACCCTCCGTCTTGTCTGGATTTACTTTGAGTGAGTTCAAAGTCATCCAGTTTATAGTAAACCGAAGGATGTTCTGTACCTTAAGCTGTGCCTGGGAGGAATTATCAATGCAAACAATTAGTTGGGTGTCGTTGGCATAAATATATACCTGACAATCCAGTTTGGCCAGTGCTTCTATCAGAGGCTGGAGATAGATATTGAAAAGCAAGGGGGACAGCGCAGAGCCCTGCAGAACCTCACATGGCAAAGCGCTGTGCCTAGATGTACATTCCCCTATTTGGACTTTTTGGGACCGATCCTCCAGGAAGGAGACAATCCATTGGAGGACTGTCCCAGTAACTCCCAGCTGACGGACACGGGCCACTAATTGTGCATGGTTCACCGTGTCAAATGCGGCTGAGAGGTCCAATAGGATCAACACTGAGGGGAGCTTCTTATCAGCTGTTAGCCTTAGCTCATCCAGTACTGAGAGCATCACCAACTCAGTGCTATTGTGAGCTCAAAATCCCGCTTGCTTAGCATGTAACAGCTGATGCTCTTCCAGAAAGGATGAAAGCACTCTAAGCACATGTTGCTCAAGCACCTTAGCCAGGTATGGAAGTCTGGAGATAGGTCGAAAGTTCTTCAGATTCTTAGGGTCCGCCCCTGCTTTTTTTAGCAGTGGGATTACCATGGCTTCCTTAAATTTGTGTGGGACCTTCCCTGTTGCCAGGGACAGGTTCAGTAGGGATAGTATCTCTGGCCCTACCACTGGGAGACCCACTTTAAACACCCTAGGAGGGCAGGGGTCTTCTGGTGACCCAGACTTTACTTTGGCCATGATATAAACTAAACCGTTTAAATCAAGTGTGGGGAAGACAGAAAGTATGCCTCCCTGAAAGTCTGGTGGATCAAGCACTGGGAAGGGACATTGACTTATGCGAGTAGTGCCTATTTCTCTAATGATATCTCTAACCTTGATTAGAAAGAAGTCCTGTATCTTATCGCAGTCCACCTGATTGATGACTGTCCTCAGTTCCTTCTTTTTACTCAGCTCCCTGAGTACATTAAACGTCTCCTTTTGATTGTCAGTGGCTTCCCTGATCTTCAAATCATAATACGCAGATTTTGTGGCCATCAATGAAGCTTTGTAGAGGGCTAATTTTCCTTTATAGTTTTCCCGAGCCGATGGCGCATATGATTTCCACCAATGCCTTTCGCACTGACGGAGGGCCTGTTTTTCGCTTCTCAGTTCTTCAGTATACCAAGGGGCACCCTTTGCTCTATCCATTATCCTTTCCCTTCGGGCGGGGGCCACCACATCAATGGCTGTCCTCAACCGATGAGTAAGTTCTTCATATACCAGATCCGGATCACCGGATGGTGTCTCTCGGTGAGCTGTCTCAATTAGTGCTA
The DNA here is from genome assembly GCA_963921515.1 of Calotriton arnoldi. Lineage (NCBI taxonomy): Eukaryota > Metazoa > Chordata > Amphibia > Caudata > Salamandridae > Calotriton > Calotriton arnoldi. The sequence goes on from CAWUFW010014564.1 coordinate 74,930, forward strand.
CCCTCAGACTACCATCCTCTATCTTACGCCAATTCTGTACCAACCACCACACTGGAGGAGGGTGATCTGGTCGACAGCATGACGGCAGTTCAAGGCTGATCAGATAGTGATCTGACCAGCTACAAGGTCTACACTCTATTGATAGCGTAGATTAGGAAGTAGTCCAAATAAGGTCTAAGATATGGCCCTTCTCGTGAGTGGGGGTGTCCACAATTTGTTTCAGCCCCATCATGGTCATATCATCCCCGAACCCACTAGCCACACAATCTCTTGGTATTGAATCCCAGTGATAATTGAAATCCCCTAAGACAATGATCTGTTGGTATTTCGTACACAGATCACTGATTACTTCATGGAACAGATCATTAAACAACGGGGTAGACGGCGGAGGACGGTATACCACCACCACTATCAGGCAGGATGAATTCAGCCTGAGCTTAATCCCTAGGACCTCCGCCCCATCAAGGCTCTCCTCCACTATCTTCTCAGTGGTCAATTCCCTTCTGCAAAACACTGCGACCCCACCCCCTCTCTTATTCCCTTGTCGGTTATAAGTCAGAACGTCATACTCCTGGGGGAGGGAGGCCACTATGTCAGGGCCAGAAGCATCATCTCGCCATGTTTCCGTTAATGCGAGGATGTCAGGTTTCTCCTCTTGGAGCAGCGTGAAGATTTCTAAATTATGTTTTTGGAGGGACCGGGTGTTTAACAGAGTAACCCTTAGACAGGGGGGCTCATTCGGCCCCACAGCTATGCTCCTTCGGACCTGCGTGTCACCCATCTGAGGTTCCCCATTAACCACCAGCAGATTGTCCGACGTGAGTTTCCTCAATTAAGGAATCTGGGAGAACCGTCTTGTGGGGTGAACTTTTTAAATCGTAAAGGGCTTCCATAGAGTAAGTCAGCAGCGGACCAGGGTTCCTGGCCCCTGGACCCGGTCGGGCACGGACAGGCGCAGACGGGCTTGCCTTCGGCGCGCCAGCAGCGCGTCCGCGCAGCGCCCCGGTTTTTATTCATGTGGCTCCGGGTCCCTAGAGCGCGTCAGAGGGAAAGTGAAGTCAATAAATAACACCATGTTCACCTCCTGGTGAGGATGATGTAGTTTATTTAGTAAAGTATTAGCAGAGACCTACATCCACAGCGAAGTCCCAGAACAACTGCCTCAAACAAACTGACCAACAATCCAACCCATAACATTCCACATTAGCAACCACCCCACATTCCAGATCTCTACATCATGGCTTGGATAAAGAACACCACATCACCTCCCTCACCCAATATTGCAACAACACATAATGATAACAGGAAGACCCCTGAAATAATTTCAATATTAGGTAGCAATAAGGTTGCAATGAAAGAAAACATATACATGCAAATACAAAGCACCTAATCACGTGTTAAACACCTACTTTACACAATCCTGTAAGCGAAGGGGCACCCTCTTCAAACCTTGAGGCCTACCAACACCCCCATGCTCATCACGTGCCTCCCCCAGACTTCCAGATTAGGATGATACTTAGCCACCCTGTTCAAGTTCTAAACTCTGTGATCTGGTGAAATTCCTTGGAAGGGCTAAATGTTATAATAAGTTTGTGCCAAGTTTTGCGGAGAAAACTTGCTCCATGAGGGATTTGCTAAAAAAGGGGAAAGAATTTATCTGGTGTCAAGACTGCAACAGAGAATTTGAATGCTTGAAGCAGTGTTTGAGTGCGTCGCCCAATTTAGGAAGCTTTGACCCAAAAGACGAATCATCCATCATGACAGATGCAGGCTCAAAGGGGTTAGGTAGGAGCTGTTCTTATGCAAAAGGTGAATGGGAAAGAGAGGACTATTTTATTTATCTCTAGGGTTTTGAGGGGTGCGGAGCTTAATTATTCGGTGGAAAAGGAAGCGCTGGGTGTGTTCTGGGCTATGCGCAAATTGAAGAGACTTCTATGGGGAAGGAAGTTTAAATAAGCCTCTGAAGGAAGTGTTCATGAGGAAGGGCATTGATTTTCTCTCACACAGAATGAGCAATGGGTTATCGCCTTGCAAGAATTTAAGTTTATTGTTTTCTATTTTCCTGTGGCCAACAATATATTGGCAGACTGTTTATCAAGGAAGGGGGACATTGAGAATGAAATTTTAGAAGAAAGTGATTGGTTTTGTAGAGAGGAATTTGATGAAGAGGTCAATCATTGTATGATCACTGAGGGTATTGTTTCAGAAGAAGATTGGAGAGAAGATTTAAAGGTTGATGGGGTGTTGCAGAAGGCCATGCAGATGGTTTCTAATGGTTGGTGAGGAAAAAAAGAATGTGAGGTTGAGGTAAAGGGGTACTGGCAGGTCAAGGATGATTTGGTTGTGGTGAACGGGTTGATTATGATGGGCAGTAAGTTGGTTCCCCCAAGCAGGCTTAGAGAAAGGTTGGTTGATGTCGCTCATGCTAGCCACATAGGCATTGCCAAAACAAAACAGAGGGTCAGAGAAGGCTACTAGTGGCCTGCTGTGGACCTGGGTATCGAAAGTGAAGTGAGGAATTGTGTGGAGTGCTCACACAGTTATAGAGCTATGAATTGTAGGACGCAATCCATGGTGTTGAGGGAGCAGGCGAGTGGTCCCTGATCTTATATTGTTTTGGATATTTTGGGTCCAGTGAAAATAAAGTCCTATGATCGTTATGTCCTTGTGTGTACGGACATGTTCACAACCTGGCCTGAAATTAAGGCTGTGAGTTCAGTTGAATCAGGAGCGGTCATAGACTTCTTGAAGGAATTGTTTGAGAATGAAGGCTTCTAGTTGACATTGCTCTCTGACAATGGGGTGCAATTCACTTCTAGTGCAGAGAGTAATGGTGTGGTGGAAAGGTTTATAAAAGTGCTGAAAGAAACTTTACAACATGCTTTGGTGTCTGATGTGAACTGGGAAACAGCGATGAGGAAAAACGTACAGGAGTATCTCTTCACTCTGCATTCATCAGCAGGGGTAGCTCCTTTCAAGTTATTCAAAGGCAGAATGGCAAATACTGAATTGATTCCCATATGGGTTTCTGAGACAAGGAGGGTGGTGGACGATCAAGTTGGTAATACTGAGGGGTGGAAGGGAAAATAAACAGAGAAGAAGGAGAAAAGGAAAAGGTGATATGATGTGAGAAACGCTGCCAAACGTACGGTGGTGCATGTGGGGGACTGGGTTAAAATAGGATCTCGCAGGAAGGATGGTAAAGACTCAAAGTTTAGTGAACCTTTAAAATGTATTAAAGTTTTCACAAATGCGGTGAAGACTAGTGATCACAGAGTTTGGATCTTGAACAAGGTGGCTAAGTATCACCCTAGTCTGGAAGACTCTCCAAGTCTCAGAGGGAGGCACGTGATGAGCATGGGGGTGTTGGTAGGCCTCAACGTGTGAAGAGGGTGGCTCTCCGCTTACAGGATTGTGTAAAGTAGGTGTTTAACATGTGATTAAAAATGTGTACTTGCTTTGTGTGACATGTTATGTATTTCAATTGCAGAACGTCCAAGGTATATGTTTAGTGAGATGCATGCAGATAAATATGTTCTGTATTGAACCACACCCCAGCTCCAGAAAAGCTATCTGGTCTTTGATTGCTTAGAATGAGATACTTGAGCAGCCTTTACATATGTTTGGTTTAAGATTTGGTGATTAAGACATGTTTAATGTGTTAAGTGCCACACTCTTCAAGACCCCTATATGTTTATACAAGAAAGCATCCTATTTGTATGTTTGTGAGCTAATTCCCTTTGGGACACTATTAGGAATTGCAAGTTGCCTGATGGTTTCTTAAGTGGATGCGTTATCATTGTAACTTTTTGGTCATACATTTACAGTGGATCTTTTACAAACCTCCAGCACAAATTTCCTATAACATCCCTAACACAACTATTCTTACTGTTTAACTATAAATTCTCTACTCCTCTTCTAAAACACTCATGAGAATCCACTAGGAATTATGTAAGGATCACAAGGAAAAATTGCAAATTCTAGGCATCTGCCTGATTTAAGACTGAGAACAACAAATTTGTCCAGCCAGACATTTTACTGCCATTGCACATTTGATCCACACTTTTAATGTTCTCTGCTGCACATTAAGGGGTATAATTACAAGCCTTGTGCTCCACTGGAATGTCACTTTTTGTGGTGTTCCGGTGGCACACAGGGCTTAGCCATATTTACAAGACCATGTAAAGCCACTCTGTGTGGCTTTTCATGGCCTTGTAGAAATGGAGTAAGGCAAATCAGCGCAAGTCGCTGCCTTTGCTTTACTCGGCGGCAAAGAGGATTTCCATGGGTGTTGCTGTGGGTGTTCTACCGCAACACACATGGACTTTGATGCTGCCCCAAATTTACAATATCTCATAAATCTGGGGCAGCACCAAAACCCACCGTCTTTCTAGAGGAGGCGTAACATGGATAAATGTTTACATTTCTCCTTGTCTTTTCCTCTTTCCACGTGTGCTGTGTTCTGCAGCACACATAGAAAGAGGAAACTCCTCTTGCAACCGTTTTTGTGCTGGGAGGTGTCCCTTCCTGCACAAAAGCAATCATGCGAACAATGCAGACACCCTTGCACCATGGTGCAAGGGTGCCTGCGTTGGCTCCATGGCTGCTAATTGTGCACCAGTACTGTCTGAAAGAACAGGAATGCACCGTATCTTGTAAATGTTTAATTGCTCCTCAGTCTTCTCATAGGATACTATGCCTAGTTTTTGTTTCGACTGATCAAGTCTGCTCTGCAGTTCCCAACACCTCACATGGTTTTGAGGTGAGCCTTAGGCAAAGTGTTTCTCCCTGCAGCTCCCGACTCCCGACCTCGGCCATCCCAGCCCCCCTCACATGGGGTAACTGGGTCGCGGGTCGACACTACCAGTAACCACCAGGAATTTGCAAACCCCCGGCTCGCCTGCCCACATAGGGCTGCAAGCAGGAAATACTGTGGCCGGAGAAAAGCGCAGAGGCCAGAAAAACACAGTGGCTGGAAAGGAAGACTGCCAAAGCCATAACCCCGTGTAGGCCTAAGAAAGATGAGCAGCAGCAGCAACGAGGCAGGTAAGGCTCAGTCAGTGGCATCTACCACTTGAGGCGGAAGCAGCCGGCGTCAAGCCGGTGTGGCTGTCTCAGCGAGTAACCAGCAATCCCCACAATCCCCACAACCGATGCCCGGAATCCAACTGCTGCTCCACTTCTCTCTGCACCTTAGCCCTCCCTGCCAGCCTGAAAAAAGAGTACTCGGGAGTCTTGTATCTGGAGTCTGGTGCATCATCTAGAAAGCAGCATAACAATTCTTAACACAAGCTGCTAAGAGTGTATTAAGAGTGATTGAGTGTGATTGAGCATGGAAAGTACTCCCAGCAGGAGCAAGACAATGGCACAGAGCAGCAGCAACAGTTTCCAACACAAGCTGCTAAATTGATTGAGCGTGGAAAAGCATTCTCAGCAGGATAAAAACAAAGGCGCAGAGCAGCAGTGAGGGAGGGGTGAGGTAAAGGTGACAAGCAACAAGTGCAACAAGGGTGCAAAGTCTTGAGGTGAGGCTTAGAGTTGCGGTTCTCCTACCGGGTGCAGAAGCGGTCGGCATTAGGCCGGTGCAGCTTGCCCTCAGTGGGGGGGGGGCACCCACCACATGCTTCTCCCTCCTCACCCTTTCCCAAACAACCCAAAACACAACACCGGACCACCAACACCAACTTTCCTCAAACCAGGAAACTGCCATGGCCACTGCACCACCCAAGGCTGGTGGCAAAAGAAGAGGCAGAGTAAGGTGCAGAAAGGCAGTAGTGAAGCAACTGAAGGCACCAGCACCAGGTGTGACGTGGAGCCGGGGCAGGTGTCACCTAAAACTCTTGCACCCTCTCCCCCCAAACCAACCTGACCAAATAAGTACATATGTACATAAACCGACAGTAAACCCCAAAGAATACCCCAAACAGGGGCAATAAACAAAAGAATGAGATCAGGAAGGATAAGACAGATGCCCAGGCAGAAGAATTACAACCAGAAACATTTATGTAAAAAACCAAAAACTTTCAAACAAACAAACACAAACAAGACAAGTCTGACAAGAGAGGCAAGTGTCATCCAAAGGAGCCCACTGATATCATCAATTCTAACCATGTTTGGAAAACCAAACACAAGCTCAAAGTTCCACTTCCTAAAAGACCCAGGAGCTGCAATTTACTCAATGCCAGGAAACATGACAGGTCTCTTAACACCCCTGGCCCCACAGAAAGTAAATCCCCAAGTGAAACAACCTCACTCAGACTCGAAATTCACTGCATCAAAAGATACTTTGTGCAAGGGAATCAGCTATGGGACCAAGCAGACCGAGGATTTAGACATCCCACTGATAGAAAAGGAGGATACCGTGGCACTTAGCAAAATACTCAACAACCTAATAACAACATTGGCCCCCCAGGGCTAAATCTGAAAGAAACAACGCAGAAGAGGAACAAAAACCAATAGACTCATCGGCAAAACAAACTGAAAGTGGGATACTGGAAAACATAGAATACGACAAAAACCCAATAACTGTGACTCAATTAAACAGGAAAAAAAACATACATTCCACGCCAAGAACAACAAAAAATCTGGAAAAACCTCAGGTGTTAAATAGAGTTGCCACTTTACAAATGGACGACAGAGAAAACTCTTGACTAAGATCTTTCCCTCTTACAGGTAATGGGGAACACCTTGAGGCAATGAATGAAAAAATGATCAATCATAAATATGGAACCAAAAGCCCGGAAAAACAAAACACCAGCATTATCAAAATTTCAATCGAGGGCACAGCATCAACAAACGTTGACATGGCATCACTAAATAATTGAACCATCTCTCGCACACCTGCCCAAATATCGATTGACCCTGGGATGGAGCCCAAACGTGGGTCCCTTGCTCACTTTGCCACTGGATTCAATCTAGCCTGGCTGATGAAGGGTGTTACCCAGAAACCGGTCCCAGGATGCTTGTTTCCGGTTCAGGGAAGACCTGGCTTGGCAGTTCGGGCTGGACTGTTCCCATGAGGCACAGGGTCAAGACTGATTTGCATATAGCTGGGTCTGTGACTGGAGGTGAGTGTCTGACAAGTTTCAGCACTCCGTCCATCATCTCCTTGTGATTGCTTTGTTCGCCCTAAGTTGGCAGGGTATGCCCAGACGTGGGTCCTTGCTCACTTGCCACTGGATTCAAGCTAGCCTGGTTCATGAATGGCGTTACCCAGAAACCGGTCCCAGGATTGATTTGCATATAGCTGGGTCTGAAATGAAGTGGCTAAGTCAGCTAAAGAATGATGATGGATTCAACCCAGATCTGTGACTGGGGGTGAGTGTTGGAAAAGTTTCAGCACTCCGTCCATCATCTCCTTGTGTTTGCTTTGTTCGCCCTAAGTTGGTAGGGTATGCCCAGACGTGGGTCCCTTGCTCACTTTGCCACTGGATTCAAGCTAGCCTGGCTGATGAAGGGCACAGGGTCAAGAATGATTTGCATATAGCTGGGTCTGAACTGAGGTGGCGAAGTGAGCTAAAGAATGATAATGGATTCAACCCAGATCTGTGACTGGGGGTGAGTGTCGGAAAAGTTTCAGCACTCCGTCCATCATCTCCTTGTGTTTGCTTTGTTCGCCCTGAGTTGGTAGGGTATGCCCAGACGTGGGTCCCTTGCTCACTTTGCCACTGGATTCAAGCTAGCCTGGCTGATGAAGGGTGTTACCCAGAAACCGGTCCCAGGATGCTTGTTTCCGGTTCAGGGAAGACCTGGCTTGGCAGTTTGGGCTGGACTGTTCCCATGAGGCACAGGGTCAAGGCTGATTTGCATATAGCTGGGTCTGAACAGAGGTGGCGAAGTGAGCTAAAGAATGATGATGGATTAAACCCAGATCTGTGACTGGGGGTGAGTGTCTGAAAAGTTTCAGTGCTCCATCCATCATCTCCTTGTGTTTGCTTTGTTCACCCTAAGTTGGCAGGGCATGCCCAGACGTGGGTCCCTTGCTCACTTTGCCACTGGATTCAAGCTAACCTGGCTGTTTAAGGGTGTTACCCAGAAACCGGTCCCAGGATGCTTGTTTCCGGTTCAGGGAAGACCTGGCTTGGCAGTTTGGGCTGGACTGTTCCCATGAGGCACATGGTCAAGGCTGATTTGCATATAGCTGGGTCTGAAATGAAGTGGCTAAGTGAGCTAAAGAATGATGATGGATTCAACCCAGATCTGTGACTGGGGGTGAGTGTCTGAAACATTTCAGCACTCCGTCCATCATCTCCTTGTGATTGCTTTGTTCGCCCTATGTTGGCAGGGTATGCACAGACGTGGGTCCCTTGCTCACTTTCACTTTGCCACTGGATTCAAGCTAGCCTGGCTGATGAAGGGTGTTACCCAAAAACCTGTCCCAGAATGCTTGTTTCCGGTTCAGGAAAGACTTGGCTTGGCAGTTCGGGCTAGACTGTTCCCATGAGGCACAGGGTCAAGACTGATTTGCATATAGCTGGGTCTGAACTGAGGTGGCGAAGTGAGCTAAAGAATGATGATGGATTCAACCCAGATCTGTGACTGGGGTGAGTGTCTGAAAAGTTTCAGCACTCCGTCCATCATCTCCTTGTGTTTGCTTTGTTCGCCCTAAGTTGACAGGGTATGCCCAGACGTGGGTCCCTTGCTCACTTTGCCACTGGATTCAAGCTTGCCTGGCTGATGAAGGGTGTTACCTAGAAACTGGTCCCAGGATGCTTGTTTCTGGTTCAGGGAAGACCTGACTTGGCAGATCGGGCTGGACTGTTCCCATGAGGCACAGGGTCAAGACTGATTTGCATATAGCTGGGTCTGAACTGAGGTGGCGAAGTGAGCTAAAGAATGATGATGGATTCAACCCAGATCTGTGACTGGGGGTGAGTGTCTGAAAAGTTTCAGCACTCCGTCCATCATCTCCTTGTGTTTGCTTTGGAGCCCGAACACCCATATATGGAAAAAACAAACTTAAAGCAAAATGACAGTACTAGAAAAAAGAAGAAAAACACTTAGCAGAAGAACTGTGCAGCCAGCCTGGCCTCTTCATTTTGCTATTACATACCCTACAAGCCTCAACAAGGGCAATGGTAATGCAATCAGACAAACTAGACCTACAAATAGACTTAATTAATATAGTGGCTACACACATTTCAGAAATTAACACCAAACTTGAAAAACTCACCAACTTAGTAACAAAGGTACAAGCGACTCACTCCTCAAAACAAGCAACCTGCCAATGTGGGCTAATCATAGACAAGCTAAGTTCTCTACCAGCAATTTTGGAAGAAATAATAAGTATTAAAAAAGCACACCTAGTGAACATTTCAATGGCCAACAACTGACAACCACAAAAGGACAATAAAGATAACGAAAACCAGTAAAAAGAAATTATACGAATCCTGTGAGGAAGGAAATACAAGGGCATGGAAATCCAAGTGATCTTATGTACCTACAGGAGGAGTAACAAATCCACTGAAGCAAACACAATTGAATAAGGCACCTACGAACGATGAGCACACATTAACAACAGGTGTTAACACGCACATGACCCAAAAAAGAGAAGGCAATCAAGAAGGCAAAAAAAAAAACGTGACAGGAAAGCGAGGAAAGAAACAAGTCAAGTAACAAACCAATATGGATCAAGAACATATCCCATTTTTTAAAAAACTCAAAATAATATGGCGGAACTTAGCTTGCTTGATGGCCAGGATGACAGCATAGTAGATGGCATAGGTCCAACCAAGTGGGGCACGGAGGAAGCAGTTGTATTAGAAAAATCATGTATAAACAGCCCCACATCACAATCTCTGTCAAACCGAGCATTGGAAAGTACAACAACAACAGGCAATACCATCGATGACTGCAAAGTGGCAATGAAAGAAACAAGACTATAAAGAACAAAAAGGAACCCAGCAGTGGAACACAGACTAGTCCAAAAATGCAACGTCATAACTTACAAAACTGTGCCAACAACTGCGATGGTTCATGTAATTGCTTCAGAAACCGGGAAGATATAACATCAAGTAACACCCAAGACAACCATACAAACCAGATCAAAACGGGCGGATTAAAATAAGCCAAGGACGACAGACACACCCAGTACGCCCGACCAATAAAACCCCCAACATACAGCTCTACTGGGATCATCCGGGGTGACCAAGAATTAAACAAGACAAAAGATCACAAGGTTCGCCTAAACTCCACCCCAGATAAAAGCACGCAAACAGACAAAATGCAAATAGATATATGCCACAAACAAATCTTAGGGAGGCGATACAAACTCATGAAAAACAAACTTCACTAGAAAGTGTCTGGCACACTCACCTGATCAGGAACACCACCCCCCGAACAACAAGGACATACAACAAATCATCTTCACCCCACTATATACCTCATGAGGCTAACATGACATTCTTAATAGGGGGAAAATATTAAAATTGACTTTCGAAATTCCAGGACTGAAGCACATAGAATCCAAAGATTTGTTATCAGTGGAATTCTTACTCAACAAGGACTTTAAATGGCCTGAACACACTTTAACTACATGGCAGACTGAAAACAAAGCACAACTGATATTGAACCACACACAATATTTTGAAATTTGGGGCACAAAACTAACAAAACAAATGAAGAAATGCTACCCCCAACTCCTAATGGTAAGAGCTCACCACCAAAAACCACAACCCCCAACGAAACTACTGGGAAAACTCAGGTCTACTCGGTCCTGCAGAACACGTGGGGAAGAAGCCCAAACCCAGCACCAAAAAAGAGTAACTTTGACAAGCAAACTGACTCTAACCAAACACAGTGGAACTGGCTTGCCATTACACTAAATGCACACAAGGTAGAATGATCTTGGAAGATCACACCAAGGAAGACGAAGAAAGACGATCTACATCTCTTTCTCATGGAACATAGCAGGAGCAAAAAAAGTGTTCGACGACAGCACACTGCTCCAAGACTGGGAAGTATATGCTATAATAGCATTCCAAGAGACATGGGCCTTTTATAACTTGCCCTTGGAAGGTTACATTCACTACTTCGTAGAAGCGGAAAAAAAGGAGCGCTATGGCCGCCCAAAAGAAGGATTGGCAGTCTATGTGTCTACATCCCTCTACATCAAATCCGAACAACTCAAATCTCCAGATCCTAGCCTGCAATTAATCAAACTCATGTACAAGATGAACTCCAAATTCAGAACAGTAGTACTGATCAACGTATACATACACCCAAGTTCCAACAAGAAAAAAGCACTAAACTTGTTACTACTAACAACAGTCTCAGAGGTAAGAAATGTGCATCCTCTCTGGGATATAATCCTAACAGGCGACTTTAACACCAATCTGATCCACACACTGGATGAGGATGGAAACTGATGTCAGACAACATATACTGGGAAGTGCCATTGCAATACCAACTTGTGACATACTGTCCAGATCGTACAGGCCGGGCATTTGTGACAATGTTAGAGTACCTGGGAATGCAGGCTATTAAATGGAGAACAATGGAGGATTCTCCCCCAAAATTCCCATTGCACAGAGCTAGTGCCCAATCAATACTGGACTATACAATCATCTCGCTATCTCTGATGCCTCACTTAGTTCAATTTTCAATCAACTTCTTGACTCTGAGTGATCATAGCCACCAGCAAATACATTTTGGGCTAAATAGCAGAAGGCATAAGAACATCCTACTACTGGAAGTCACCGTAAATACAACAAACTTAAAACACCTGAGGTGGACCAATGCATCACTACAAGAGCTAAATTGCATGATAACGGACCTAGCAATAACCAGCTGCAATAAAAACACCAACCCCATAAGCTCCAGGATAGAATTTACAACCAACCTGACATCATTAATGACAGGCTGTTCCAGGAGAAAAACAGGGAAGGAAAATAATGCTGCTTCATGTAAAAAGAAAACATTAAAACAAGAATTAAGAAAGGCCATCAGGAACACCAAAACCACAGACGCAGATCAACTAGGATGGGAAAAAGTACGCCAGCTGAGAAAGGAGTACAAAAAACTACACTGGGAAGAAAAAGAACACAGTGCAAGGCAAACTGGACCAAATTAGTATTCAATACTGAACAAACCAACACAAGTGTTTTCTGGGACTTAGTAAACAATCTGAACAGGCCAATGAAAATTCTAAATAACTCGAACGTTCAAAAGGAAGTAGAGAATTCTATCAAAATCATCGCCAAAGCTGCAAACTGAACAACCACCTAATAATGCAAATGACACATGAATACGACAACAGCAACCTCAGGCACAATAAGAAAAACCCTTCTCTCATTGAAAAAGTCCCAGATCATAAATTCTTCATTGAAGATACCATCAACACAATAAAGAGAGGAATAAGTGATGGGCACCTGGACCAAACGGCATCCCCCAGGCCATCTTCAAAGGAGATACAACATTTTGGGGGACTAGTCTCTCTACATTATTCAATGAAGTAGAACTACTAGGCAGCACTCCACCTAGCTAGCTAGGTTCAATAGAAACCCAATTTATAAAGGGGGAGATCAAACAAACCCGGCAAATTAGACTCATTGCACTACGCTATGTCGAAGAAAAATACTACGCATCAATGATCCTGGTAGACTTGACCAAGTGGTCAGATAAGCTAAACCTAATCCCAGTTAAGCAAACCAGATCTAGGAAAGGGACCGGAACGACGACGAACAAACTAGCAGTCTCACAAATCGCCAACAAATGCATAAGTGAACCAAAAAGATGACACCTTTGCTTCATGGATCTAAAGGCAGCCTTTGACTGCGTAGACCGACACAGGCTGTGGAAAAAACTGAAAGGTTGGAATATCATGGAAAACATATTGTGAGGAAAAATGCTACTCTATACCCACACTTGGGTAAGAATCAAATTGGGCGATGGCACTAGGGTCTCGAGAAAGATCCTAACTAATAGGGATTTGAAACAAGGATGCATGCTGTCTCCCCATCTATTTAACCTGTTCATGTCTGATTTATCACAAAGGCTGGACCGGACTAATTCTCATCATCCCTGACTGGGCTCATTAACCCTGTCACATCCCTCATATGCCGATGATGTGGTATTAATGAGCCTAACACAAGTCGGCCTCCAGAGGGTGCTAATAGAAATGCAGGATTATGTCACAATCAATAAACTGGAAATCAACAAGTAAGTCTAAAACCATGCTGATCCAAAACCGATCATTCTGAACGGTAAGATGCTGGAGGAAGTCACAAGTTAGAAATACTTAGGATACTATTGTCTAGGAGTCTACCTAGATAATAGATTTGATCAACTAGAACAGAGGAAATACATGAAAAAAGGCTGGTGCAGTAGCATTTGCCTTAAATACACTAGCAAAAAACCCTGGAATGGCTGTCTTTTAAAACACTGCTATCCATGATAGCTGCAAGGCTCTTGCCAACACTATTGTATGGTAGCGTCACCCAATATGGAAAAGACTCAACACTTCGAAACAAACTGCTTTTACCACTTATAAACAGACCTTCCAGCTACCCAAAAGAGCATCACCAGCACAGGTGTGGCTGGAATTTGGATAAATTACCGAATCATTAGGAAGGATGAACTCCACCATAAAAAAGCTGGTACAAAATAAAACTTAACCTAGAACACTCACAAAGCACTAAAGCACTTTGGACAGAAGTGGAAAAAGACAGAAAATCCTCATACAATAAATATGTATACCGAGCTCTCCAAACCACCAAGACGGGAGATCTGTGGGACATAAACCTGTCTTTCTCAGCTTTTAGATGAATTACCAACAAAATGGGAAGACTTCAATCACTGGTAGAAGATAAAAACATGTTTAGCCAGCGAACACATGCATGGATGGTAATCAACAACTTTAACTCTCTAAAACAAGCACCTTACCTAAGCCTTACATTTTGTGTATTTTTAAAGAAACGACTGATGGCACTTCGGTTCGGTGCGCTACCAACAATAGCGGACCAACCTAGTTGAAAATACAATGGTCCCATAGCATGCAGATTCTGTGGACAAAAAAAATAGGACTTTATCCATCTGATTTGCAATTGTCCATACTTCTATCAAACATGCATCACCTTATTGCGGACGGTCTTCAAATCGAGAAAGATCAGGACATGCAGGGCTGTCTTCAGTCAGTGCCTCAACCCGTCGGCTCCTCAATTGAACTGTAGGCTGTTAAAGCTTTTAAAGCTTGACGAACTTGCCCTGAAAATCATTGCCTTGACTCCCCCCAGCACAATCAATATCACAAATGGAACATTCGCACCACACTAATTTTACCATTTTAAAATTTCTTTTAACGGTCATATCATAAAGGTTATATGTACTCTATGGTTTTATACTTATATATTTCAAATGTTTACATGTAACATTGCTACGATTTTAATTAACCAAACAATAAAAGTTTACTTACTTACCTGTAAATACGGTGCATTCCTGCCCTTTCAAATTGGTGTAGGGCAGCACAGCAAAATAACTTGCTGCGCTGCCCTATGCCAATTGTTTGTAAATATGCCCCCTCGTGTTATAGTCCTTATTTATGAATTAGTATTGCTCCCATCTTACTGGTCAATATTAGTGTCATTGTCTTACCTGGGGGTGTCTATATAGACCCAGGATGAGCGCAAGAACAATCGAGCGTGTGGATCCAGAATCCCCTATGATGGCGGCTGGTGCCAAGCTTCTGCCACACTGGTAGTTTGGAGTAGACAACTCTTGTCCTGAAAGCATCCATAGGGTTCCCTTGAGTGAGCGCTTGAACGTTGCACACGAGTCGTAGATCTGGAATCCCAGAGTGATGTTGGGCAACAGAGTGGGATTGTTGTTAATTTCTTTAATCGCAAATACCATAGCCTGTACCAACTGGTAATTCTGCAATCCAAAACTGGAAGATACAAAGACAGTCTCAATTGAGACACATACATAATACATTTTTTTAATGGCATGTTGCCATGAGTTAGCGAACAGCAATTAACAAGAGAAAAGGAAATTGATTTATTTTGTGGCTCCATTAATGGAGTTTTATACATATATTTTAGTGGATGTATTATAGTGAAAATGACTAGCCATTAAGTTTTTATTTTCAAATTTCATGATATTCCATTTACTTGAAATGTTTTAGTTTCACTTCAGGCAGAAGAATCCCTAACACATCTGCTATCGGTATTTCTCAAACAACATTTATTACACCTAGCTAAAGCCCAATTGTCACTAAATCATGAGTGTTTCTACCTCTTCAATGTAAATTCGAGATTAGAAAGACCTGTTCCCATTTGCTCTTCAGTGTATTTTTTCCTCAAGACAGGAGATATGTAGAGGTGTCTGGGTTGTTAAAGAGCGTCGGTCAAATTAGACTTCACTCAGAGTGAGAGGTCAGTAATTTCTTAAATTGTCATGGCTTAATATTTCCAAAGTCAACTGTACACAAGCCTTCCCTTCAGAAAAAAAGAGTTTTAAATTAAATCAGTGATCTCATAGAATCAGTCTTACTGCCTTGGATTCAGATGCTCTGCTGCTCTTACAGATATCTTCTGGAAAGGAGAAATGATCATGAGTTGTCTGTCATGGAATTTTCACTGATTTTCTCTGATATAAATAGATATGTCTCTGCACATGCAGTGGATCCCCGGAACACTTTTTTAATACACCATTTTTTTCTTTTGAAAGTCATCTTAAATCAATACATATGCCCATAAGAGGCACATTTTTTACTTTTGGTTAATATACATTTGATTAGCTAAATTGAAAGAAAAATGCACTTGGATGAAAATACTACAATACTAAAAGCATTTAATAAAAACAAAAAACTAATGGTAAAACAAAGCCTCCAAAAGGCTGGGCACTAACAGTTAAGTCTACCAAAATTACCACTGCTCTCTGTAGGCTGCCTGCATTCCCATTATTGGCCCTCTCTAGGTACTTCTTATCTAAAATGAATTTGGCAAAATAAAACAAAGTGAGTAAAAAGGTTTTAAAAGGACTTCGCACCCTCACCCATTAGTTAGTGGCATGGTTCATCATCAGGTTCATTTCTGAGTGGGAAGTCACATCCATTCGAAGTCCAAATGTTTATCTGGGTAGTCAAGAGTTATAGGTCCATTAATAGAGTGAGTCAATCTAATCTTACATTTGGCTGCTTCCTATTATCAGAGAAAACCACTTATGGCTGCCGCCTAATGTGTCTGTGGGCAAAACAAGGGAAGGACCGAGCTTGGCACATGTAAGTGGGCACACAGGCGAAGGGCTGAGCTGGTGAATAGAAGGATGCGAGAGAGCAACAGAAAATGTTCTGAAGGCTTTTACTAATTACATGATAGCCATCAGTATAACATAGTTTATATCACTTGTGTCTCTGACTGAAACGTTTTACTTCCTTAGCCTGCCCACTATAAAATATGCAAATTTGGGACAGTTCAGAATTTGGAACCTCCATTTTGGGATACTGCCAGGATAAGCCCTGTCTGTGGGACTCCTACAACTTGTCCATGTGGAATATTTTTAGACTTTATTTATGACTGCTTTTCTTGATGAGGGGTAACTGTGGGTGTGGGGATTGATGTTACAGTTTTATTGTACTAATTTTAGGAGACCTAATATATGTATGAAATTTACAGTAGTTGGAATATGCTTGAATGCTTGAGAATGCATGTTATATGAGATATATTGAATATCACTTTTAATCTGTAAATTATAGTTATCTGGGTATTTCTCCTTTTTAACCTATATTTTCATCGATTTACTATAATTATCTGTGTACCTTTTTAAAGAAAAATACTGTATATGTAGTTCACATCATTTATGATCTGTTTTATATGCCTGTCACTACTGCACTAAGGTCTATTTAATGAAACTAATACAAAATATTTAAACTAACTATACATTTATATTCTACCAAAGTTGCAGAGTATAGATTGTTTATTCTTCCATTCGATTGTCCTCAGCCTTTACTACATCCTCTTGCTATACGTGTAGCTGCATCCTGTATCCTCACTCTATTTCCCCATACTTAACATGCCTCAAAACTAACATTTTCTAGGGTTGGTGAAGTTAAACTTTATCAAAGCCTACCTTCAACAAGGTTAAAAACATCCGCCCCATAACATTCGGCCCTCAATGTCAGTAAATATCAACATGTTGAACATTTCATCAGGACTTTGAGGTTTCTTTATACAGTCAATATTAGCTGCGTTTAGCTGTCACCTGTGTTTATGATAGAAACAAAGGATATCGCCTGATTCCTGCCCCTGGTGTAGCAGCTGAGGTCTCTACTTTCCTACACAAAACCAAGCACCCAGAGTCTGATTTAGAGTTCGGAGGAACCATGTGTCAGCCACAGCGATGGAGTAGCCTCCTCCGCTGACATGCTTAAGATCCGTCTGTCTGTAAATCAGGTGGGTGGACCTTGCAGGACCATCCACAGAACTACTGATATACCCCATTTCCTCTAGGTTCACAATCTCACATTGCTATTGTCAACATTTTTTATCTCAATGCACTTAATTTACACATCATGAAGATGAGTGAAAACATTGCTGGTAAATCACTTCTTCCAAACAAGCATTGGTAAATGCAATAGGTTCCGCCTATAAGATTAATAATAAACAGTTTTTTGTCGTAACTTGTAGCTTGATGAGCAGTTGTGCACTATAAATTACTGAAACTCTGTTAAAGTGTTATGAATTGTTCATTGAGAAAGGCAATATATTGTACTGTGACTGGTGGTGTTATATGGCTCTTAGGGACATTGTCGACATTGCTAAGTTAGCATGAGCTTTTCTGCCATGAAGCTGTTTTTGCGCACGTTACTACATGACTTTAATTTTGCAAGATGCTGTTTGTGCCTTTCACATGAGAACTGTCTGCTTTTCACGTTCTTTGCTGAAGTTCCTGGAGTTTAGTCTGAACACGATGTGCAAGGTCGATAAACAATGCCCCTTGTTATTCTGTTCTGGTCAGTCCCTAGCACCTAGACATAACATGCTAACCACAGCTGCAATGCTGGAGACTCGTGCTTTGATATTACGGGGATGCATGTTGATTTAACACACACTTGGAGAGAGCCTTTTCCATGGACAAGAGCTACGCCGTCCCTATGATGTAAACCTAACATCCAGGCTTTCAGGTGTGGGGTCTGCTGTTAAAACCCAGAGATCTTCCTTTATATAAATAAACTTATTCCAATCAAGGGGAGGGTGGTTAGGCCTCATAGTCCTTTTCCCACTGTCTTTATAAAATGACTTCCCCTTTTGTACTCTATGGAATTGTAAGAAAGCTAATTGTTTTGAGTTTATGCATTTTGCTGCTGATAATGGCTCGTATACTGTATTGTAGAGCACAATAGTTAAAATAAACATTTTGAACTATTACAGTGACTCTGCCTCATCTTGTTGTGGACAATTACGAGTGAGCGAGCGAAAGAGTATGTCTTGCTACCGCGATTCCTGAGAGAGTCGGGAGTGTTGTGTTCTGGGTTGTGTAATCATTTGTAGCTCTGTGATATTTGGAGGAGAACGAATGAGACACTATAACTAGTCGGTTTTGGGATTTTGGGCACTAAGGTGGTAGGTTGGTACACCCCTATACACCGAGGTCCTGGTTTCCTGCGCATAGTTCTGTGTAGGTGCAGAATCCCCGCAACATGGCGCCGCCAACCTTTGGTCTGGTTCTTATCTGCGAGACTCTTGAGTAGTGCTTGTGCTTGTCCACAATCCCCTCACTTCTGTTTCCGGAGACAGCTGTGATGGTGTAACCTCCTATATTGATGTTTTATAGGTTCTTTCAAGCTTGAAATTATAAGAGGTTCTTTCTCTTTATTCTTAACCCATTATTGCACTGCCATGCTTCAGGTTGTCGTTCTTTGTTGTTCATTATGGCAGTTCCAATTGCTCCGCCTAATAGGGCTGCAGTCACAGCTTATTTGACTCACAATGGAGTCCCTAATGCTGGTGTTGGACTCATTTTTGTTGTGGAAGTGGATGCAGCTTACCGCTTCGAGTTGTTTTATTCTTGGGTCACCTTTCCGGCGGTGGAGGGAACAGATAATTTGTTTCATGAATATACTGCCACGGCCCTTCCTCACGTTTATCAGCCTTATAGGGCTCTCGAGGTTCCGCTTACAGCTTGGCAATACCAAATTTGGTTTAATGGCGCCCTTCCTCACCCAATAACGCCGGTCAGTCTTGGCCCTTTGTCAATAGACGGGGCCACATGGCCCATTTTGGCTGGGTATACCCCACACCCACATTATATGACTGCTGCAATCGCAGATCTTCGTATTTTACATACTTCCTTGATACGAGTACATAGAGCTGTTATACAGTTCATGTCCCGCAACTTTCAGTGGGACCACCTGGCGTTGCTGCACAACCTGTGGGTCCTGGTGGTGTGACCATCAGTCCCCTTATGGTTAATTCAGTGATGGGCAAGCGTCCGCAGAATAAGGACGAGTTCCCTTATTGGCTTGCTGAAAAATTTGGACAACTACAGGCTGTTTTTCCAAATACCACTCCTGTGGAGAAACACAGGATCTTGACTATAAGTTTGCCTAAAGACTTACTTCCCGAATTGGCTGATTGTAACACCTGGGGCAAGGTGTTCGCGGCGGTATATTCGAAGTGTTTCAGCACTCCCTCCATGATCGAACTCCCCTCCGTGATAAAACGCGTTCAAGATGAACACGGAGCCGAAGCGGCTGTAGAGTTGGGCATGAGACTGGTGGGGGTGTTCGACGTGGTTGCTGACATGATCCTTACTAATGTCAAGGGTGATGCGGTCAGCTTTCAAGTGGCGAACCGCTTGGAGGCTGTGCCAGATGCAGACAAGCCACGCGAATTACCAAAGATTATTGCAAAGGCATATAAAACTATAGGCCGCAATAGTCTGGGAGTTAAGCCTTTTACTCGAACGCAAACACAATCTCAAACTCAACAAAAAGCCCAAACTGATAAAGACGGGAATCCGTTCTTTCCTAAAAAGAACTGGAAAAATAAGAAACAGGGGCAGCAACAACAGAAGCAAGGTTCGCGTGCTGGTTCACCGACACCTGAGTATTCTGAGCGTACTTATGACTTGCGCGATCGCGCGAAACTTAAGACTCCTGATAGATTTCAGGTCCTTGATCAGCGCTCTCCTCGTTCTTTACAGGACACTTCAGACTCTCACGTCGGAGGTGGGGAGCGTCAGGATCGTGGCAAAAGTCAGACCACTTAACAGGGATGAGATCAACCTCGACAGTTTGACGTTAAAGCCAAACAAGAGGACCTGCCTCGTTTTAGACCCCCGTATCAGAAGAAGAAAGTTGCCGCTCTACCAGCGAAATATGCCTCAGACGGTGAGAACACGACTCCTGGACTCGACATGGGCGGTGACTCTGCTCGACAGCGCAGCGGAAGTTACCATAGTGCGGGAGGCACTGCGTCCCTGTCTGGAGGTGACAGCAACCAATACCTTCATAACTGTGGAAACAGTAGATACCCGGGTTGCCCCCCCCCCGGATAGACTGTATGACATTATTTTTCAAATTGAAGGTGATGTACAACATCCAATCAAGGCGGTTTTCTGGGAAAATCTAACCTCCTCATATGACATTTTGTTGGCGGAGCCAGATTGGCCTCCACCCTTTGTATTAGCCGCTTCTAGAGGGGAGGACGTGATTCTTCCGAGTTTTTCGCGTTACATCCCTGTGGAGCATGCACAGGCTTTAGCAGCTGAGTGGGCTTTGGCCCTTGCCCCCGCTGTGTACCGTAACCAGGTGGGCTGGGATATAGATTCACCGGCACATGAGATACCTTTACGGTCTACGTCACAGCCACAACCGCAATATCCAATCAAACGCGAAGCTAAGGCTCACGTTTGTGACATTCTGACGCAGTTAGTGTATCAGGGTGTGATTGAATCCTGTACATCACAGATGAATAATCCTCTCTTTACGGTATCAAAACCTGACTGTTCATATCGGATTGTATTGGATTACCGAAATTTGAATAGTCATTGTCGCACTTTTGCAGTGCAAAACACACACAGCTCAGTGCTGGTGAACAACCTTGTTCATAAAAAATACAAAACTACACTGGACATATCCAATGGTTTCTACAGTCACAATCTGGCTCCTGAGAGCCGTGACTTGACAGCATTTACTGCCGTTAGAAATCAGAAAAAATTTACATGATTGCCTATGGGGTATAAGAATAGCCCCGGGGCATTTGCTGCACGTGTTGTGTCATTGTTACACGACATAGATCCAGATGCGTTCTCGTACGTGGATGATATCTATCTCACGCACAATGAGCTTATACCGCATCTTGTCCAAGTCGACCGCATAATTTCTGCGTTTGCCGACTATGGATACAAATTTAACTTTGCAAAGTCACACATCGCACATTTGGCGGTGCTCTTTTTGGGCTATGAGCTCAATAATGAAGGAAAGGGGTTAGCCCCCCATTTCCTGGAGAAATGTGCACATTTGCAACCCCCTAATACTCTGAAGAAACTTCAGTCCTTGCTGGGATTTCTACATTTCGGGAGAACTTACATTCCCGATTACGCCCAGCGTATCAATCCGCTTTATGCGTTGATACAACCAACATATTCTTCTGCCAGCTGGCTCCCGGAACATACCTCTATTCTACATTCTTTGCAATCTGACTTGCTTGCAACTAACTACTTGTTGACGCGTGACAACACCACGAACCTGGTCATACATATCGTTCCAGGGACAGTGGGTTTCACTTACTTGACGTTCAATGAGGGGGACAAATGTAGATGTCCCATTCAGCCTATTGCTGACTCACCCTGCCCCTCCTGGAGCCACACACACCTCACCAGCCCCTGTCACTCAAAAGCCAGCCATGCAATTCACATCAGGCAGGCAGACACATAGCACACCGAAATGCCAACTTCTAAAAGTGGCACTTCTAAAATAGTTATAATAAATCTGTGCACACCATTGCACAGCATTTATTATTACCATTCCAAATATACTAAACTTGACCATGCTGCTCCTCTCCTATCAGGAATTACCACTGAAACACATATCAGGGAATCCCCAATGCATTCCTATGGGAGGGCAGCCCCACAGTAGTGAGAAACCAAAATGGCTGTTTGTCACTACCAGGACATGTCACACACTTAAGGTACATGTCCTATCTTTTACCTACAATGCACCCTGCCCATAGGGCTAGCTAGGGCCTACCTTAGGGGTGACTTACATGTAGTAAAAGGGGGGTCACAGACATGGCACACACTTTAGGTGCCACGTCACAGCGGCAGTAACACTGCGCGCACAGGCCCTGCAATGGCAGAGGCCTGAGATAGGTTTGAAAGGCTACTTTGGTGGGTGGCGCAATCAGCGCTGCAAGCCCACCAGTAGCATTTAATTTACCAGCCCTGGGTATATGAGATACCACTTTACAAGGGACTGACAGGCAAATTAAATAGGCCAAACAGGTGTAGACCAATCTTACCATAAGTAACACAGAGAGCACACGCACTTTACACTGGACAGCAGTGCTAAAGTGTCCAGAGTCCTAAAACCACCAACAGCATGTCAGAAAAAAGGCTAGGAGAAAGGCAAAAAGTTTAGGGATGACCCTGCAAAAAGGGCCAAGTCCAACAGCGATTCTGAAAGAAGGCTCATTGGCGCAAGGTAAACGCATTCTTATGGTCACGCCCTTCCCTGCGTTGGAGGCCGTGACTAAGGTAAGTGTACCAAACTCTAAAGCATTACATCCCTGTTGGATACAATGGGCTACGTCGCTGACGTCATCAGATGTCACTTTTATCTTTGACCCTGCACTATAGACACAGGAGTTTTTACAGTATGAACATGTTCATCCTCCTCCGTTGTCTTTGATTCCTTTACATGAATACCAATGTGTTATTTACACCAACGGCTCGGCTCAACGAGCCGTAGGTTCCAAACATGCTTATTCGGCGGCTTGCGCAATTGTGGCTGGCTCCATTGTCAATGGAGAATTTAAGTCTTCCATCGTGCACACTCAAGCACTTGGGGACTGTACGGCACAATTGGCGGAGCTGCACGCTCTTATTCTTGCTCTCGAGTTTGCTGACCCTAATGTGACTACTCTTATTGTCTGCGATTCTTACTACTGTGTTCAATCTTTTAATGACAACTTATTCTTTTGGACTCAAAATGATTATCGAGACTCTAAAGGCAACGCAATTAAGCATAAAACACTTTGGGTTTGAGTGGCATCCATACTCTTGGCCATCAGCCTGTGGGAGCACATGCTCTTGGTAATTCTTTGGCTGATGAGGCGGCCAAATCTGCAGTAGCCACGTGCTCCGTAGCAGCAGTTACAAGGTCTATGACAATATCCAGGGTAAACCTATCACAAAAGGCCCTAACTGTAGAAGAACAGGAGGTCTTAAAGAAAGGTTTCAGTTTTGCCCCAACAGCCCCACCGAATACATTTGAATTAGAGAAAGATTTAAAAAGTTTCTTCAGAAAAATAAGACTCAATAGGTTTTTTGAAGATAAAATATATGAACCTGCACCCAATGTGACGGGTTTTAAACCTAAATCAACCTTCACACCAAGCTTATGCCCGGTAGACAAGAATGTAGAATTATTTGAAAAAATTGTGGAAATTGAAATCAAGCATATGAGAGAGAACAACTTTAATTATAACAACAATCTCTCAAAAGACCACAGGGAAGCTCTTAAATCACTACAAGAATGTGATTATATTACTATCAAACCCGCCGATAAGGAGGGGGAGTAGTGGTCCTAGATACCATGGATTATGAAAATAGGATGAGAAAACTACTCAATGTAGAAAACCACTATAAACGAATTAATTTCTCTACCATTAGCGAGCTTAAAAACGAGGTAGAACAATTACTATACCGGGGTAAGGAAGATGGTTGGATTTGTGAAAGTGAGTATAAATTTTTATTGAACATGCATCCCGTTCTTTCCGCCATTTATGGACTCCCAAAAATACACAAAGATGTGTTAAATCCCCCAATGCGGCCAATTGTTAGCAGTTTAGGCTCGATTTTAGAACCACTGAGTAAATATGTAGACTTTTTTTTAAAACCACTAGTCCATAAACAGAGGTCTTATCTTAAAGATACAGCACATACCATATCCATTTTTGAGGGACAGGGCTTCAATAGGGTGACCCAGCTTATGGTCACCCTGGATATTGAGGCCCTGTACACAAACATCCCTCAGGATGATACCATTCGAGTGATTTCATCAATCCTTGATAAAGAAGGTCTGAATGGAGGTAATAAAGACTTCATCATGGCATGGGTCACGATGGTCCTAAAAAACAATGTTTTTTTATTTAAAGATGAACTATACAAACAAACGAAAGGGACCAGCATGGGGGCCACATGTGCCCCCAGTTTGGCCTGTCTTTACGTCAGTAATTTTGAGCAAACCCACATCTACAACGAAATGGCACCCTACTACGAAAATGTCACCTGCTGGCATCGTTTCATAGATGACATCATTTTTATCTGGAACGGTGCCAGCAGTGACCTACAGTTGTTCCTAAAATGGTTGAATCTGGTAGATGAGAATTTAAGATTCACGGCGCATTTCAGTAATACAAGTGTGGACTTTCTTGATATCCGGTTAAAAAGTGTAGAGGATGAATTACATGTGGAGCTATTTAGAAAGCACACTGATAAAAATACTTTGTTGCACTAGGGAAGCAACCACCCCAAATCACAAAGAGACAACATCCCCTTTGGGGAATTTCTTCGGTTGCGCCGTAACTGCACAACCCTTAAAGACTTCTACCTCCATTCAGAGATCTTGGAGAATAAACTAAAAGCGAGAGGGTATCCTAAAAGACTCATTAAACACTCCCTCAAGAGAGCCCGATTTTATGATCGGGACCATTTGCTAGATACGAATAAAGATTAAAAAGATAAAGAAATGAGAAGAATTGTTTTTGTGAGTCAGTTCTCCAACATAAGCAATAAAATAAAAAATATTGTCAATAGAAATTGGAAGATTCTCAATCATGGAACAGTGACACAATTACAAAAACCACTGTTTTCCTTTAGACGGAATAAGAAAATCCGAAACTCCTTAGTAAAAACATACAAAACAGAGTCAGAGCGTCAAAGAACACTAGGCGGACAGAAGGCGGTGGGAAACTACAAATGTGGAACGTGTTCCATATGCTCCCACTTCATTGAAGCAAAAGACACGGTATTTGCGGACAAAAAACTGACCGCGAAAACTTTGAACAACTGCCGTAGCAAAAACGTTATATATCGATTGATGTGTCCCTGCGGACTGGGCTTTGTGGGCGAGACCGGCAGGGAACTGCGCACTCGCCTACTGGAGCACAAATCAGCCATAAGAACTAAAAAAGAAAATGCTCCGCTTACAGACCATTTTTCAAGATTGAACCATGATTGTAACCAATTCAGGTGGTTCATCCTTGAAAAAATAAGTATCAGTAGAAGAGGAGGTGATCTGGATACAATAAGGAAAAAACGGGAGCAGTGGTATATGTGCCATCTAAACACAATAGATAATGGACTAAACTCACGTGAGGATTGGATGAAAATAGTAGCTAACCAATAACAGGGTTGGTCTCTATTTCCAAATAAATGAGTTAGTACTGCCTTTGCTATAAGAGCATTATGTAACTGTGAACTACACTTTAACCACATGGGGTAGAAGTTATGATAATTTAGAGTATGAGGCCCCTGGAGAGACGACAGATAGATCTATATTTGCATTCGTAATGGACGCATTATGCGCATTTGTAATGTTAATTTTGATAAAATGTTGATAAAATTAAAATATCTGTACACAATAGTCAGAAAGTGACAGAAATATATGCACACAAGTTATAAATACTAAAAATAATGCGTTAGATTAATTACACGGTCCTTTGCCTCGGCCCTTGAACATTCAAATTGGTCCCGGTATCAATATTTCCAGGTTACAATAATAAAATCTATCTACAAAAAGAATAACTTCTTGGTTCATTATAGGCAGAGTCAGCATATGTAAATCTACCTACAAAAAGAATAACTTCCTGGTTCATTAGAGGCAGAGTCAGCACATGTAAATGTTGCAAAGTAAGACTAGGCCAGGATAACCAATCAGAAGACACGTAGCATTATTTAAACCTGAGTTGTTCTTCTGGGTTTCCTTTACCCGCCCACGAAGAGGAGCAACCGCTCGGTGATTCTCTGCAGTTTAAGAGGTGAGAACTGGAAAGGTCTATTTTGAGGAAGGTAGAGAGTGGTAGGCTATTATGGAACTTCTACTAACATAAAAGACTGTAGAAATTTTATTCACAGTACTAAATATAATGGGCCTTCTTATTTTGCCCTCCAGTGCAAGAAGTTAGAGGAGGTGCAGAATTAAAAAGCCCCTCTACCCTCGTGAACGAACGGACACGGGAGAGTGTACAAGAAAGTGAATACGTAATTAAGGTATGACATGGGCTGAGGGTATTGCGTAGTTATGAGCAGGAATGGAGGGACCTAATTGAGTTTATGGCCAAAAGTAATAGTCCCCCTCTCTTTCTAGGCATTCAAATACAGTAGCCACTCGGCAGGAAATTGAAGCGACCTCTCGGGTTGGCCAAAAGGAAGTTAGAACGCATAAGTACATAAAGTGCACTAAGCAGGTAAGATAGTAATAATTAGCCCTTGAGCAATGTCGAAACTCTAGAATTACTCTGCTTAGTCTGTGCCTTATTGAATTCTTTCAGAGTATCTACATTAACTGACGAGAAATCAAACAGAAAACAGTTTTAATCAGTAGAAGAATTGAACGCACTTATAAAGTTTGACTCAAGAGGTAATGAACCAAATGCTACAAGTTTGGGGGAGAAGTTGATGATTTTTGGAGCCCTCTTTGCAAGGAGATAGGTGACTATATGTGTAATTTTTGGTCTGACCTATATAATGATTCAGCAAGGATCTCGGTTTGATTAAGGTAATATTATGAGATCCATTCGACAATGACTATAGAAATGTGACTCATTATTTTCTAATGAATTAAAAATGTTAAACATTTTATAGATAGAGGCACAGTGTATTTACAAATGGTGAAATTAGATTTGTTTTAGTGCATGTATACAGTAATCGTGGAGAATCATTGTGGTTTTAGAATGGTGCTTAATTGGTTTTAAAGATGTGCATAACAAAGCAAAACATATCAAAATATAAGGTGTTTTGTAGACTGTGTTTGCCATTGTAATTAGCATTTTTGTGTAATTTAAACAAAAATTTCTCTATATATACTTACTTTATACAGGGCATGTAATCCAAGCTATATAATAAGGAATACAGAGAGAAACAAACTAACTATTGTCTTGATAAAGATGGAATAATAATTGAACCCATCGAAACGCGTCGACGCATCATTGTACATAATCCAAGGGAAAATTTGGACCTGCAGATACAAAAATGAGTGTATCCAGGCCAGGTTTCTAAACTGTCCCATAGGATATGTTCCTTTGAAAGACAAAGTATACTGTCTAACTATTGTTCTCTTTTTATGTCATGGTACATTGTGTAAACTGATTGTAATTGGGGATTTTACATTTATTGTTTTTATGAATTGTTTTTATCAATATTTTTGTATAAAACTGTGATAGATAGGCAGTGTATTGTAATTTTAAAATTGTAATTTTTTTTTAAAAATAATAGATTTTGGTAAAATTTCAGTGCTATTTAGCAGTTGATTCAAATATTAGGTGGGATTTTCCTTGACAAATTGTATTATTGTGCGCCTTGTGAGGTACGACTTAGTTGTGAGTTGAACCTTGTATCCTGTTCTTTTCATAACCCAAGGGAATATTTGTTTTACTTGTCAAGAGTACCCTACTCCCTTGGCTATAACAAGGGGTCTCTCTCTCCTTTTTACATACTCTGGCCCCTCACACATCGTCCCTTATCATGAAACGTGATCAGACTCATGTGAACATTTCAGCTTTCCCGGTTGCAGATGGCATAGTTTGGGATAAAGTAGCCTTCGAGGTCCACGGCCCGACTGAATGCTCAGGGTGCCATACGTGTTTCGCGTCTCATTAGGAGATGTGGTAACACGGGACCTACATTCTGGAGATTGACATGTGCAAGCAGTGCATGCATTGTTTTCTGATTTAAAATATTATGCTGCTTTAAAATGCTGAAGATTTGTATTTAAATTCTGCCAATTATGCTGATGTTATCAGCATTATGGGCATCATTTTTTGCACAAAACAAACACGTTAAGACCTGTTCGTAATTACACTCAATGGGAACATTGTCCAACTCCTGTACAAGGGAGTTCTAAGACTCTTAGAGATAAGTTCACATATTTTACTGATTACGACACATCTAATCCCGAATCCTATTACTTTAAATTACAATCGCAACCGGCATCCAAATTTATCCTGACCCACTCTAAATTGATTTATTCCACCTCCTTTAGGACTCAATTGGCTACACATGGTTATGATCACTGGAAGGAGACCATTGAGTTGAAATTGATCTGGGGAACTATACAATGGCAGGTTCAGGGAACTGAAGCGTTACATCGTGCCTGCCTGATCCCTACTCAATTTTTTTTTTTTAAATGATACAGTGTACCAAACCACTTGTTTCGGCTTGGCCACTGTTAAGGATTTGAATACCCCTTCCATTCCGTCTTTAGCGGAATATGACAGTTGGCGAGCTTGCACAAATTATACCTTGGACGCATTATGGGCTTTGTTCCAAAATGACACCTTTAATGTCTCAGAAATTGATCCTTCCGGTTGGTTGGTGTGGCAAACCAATTCGAATGCATGCCAAATGCGTTTTTATAATGTAACACCTGGTTTCACCCAGACTAGACATGACCCCCGTTATCCAAGTTCCCATTCGGTTACCACATACTCGGTGGGTAAATTATGCCAACAATGGTTGGGACATTCAACCTTATTGTCGGTGAAGCATCACCTGTCGCTCTTGTCGAGTGACATTAATTTGGCTGATTTTCTCTTGGGACCCAGGACTCCGAGAGCAAAAAGATTCATGTATGCCGCTTACAATTAAATTTGGAAACTTTTGCAGATGGAAGCTGCCTTTCGTCTACGTCAAATTGACCAAGCTAATTTAGAAAGGGTTCTAGCAGTGGTCGATAATAGCATTAATACGCTTTCCTCACGTATCTATACATTGGTTAACATTGTTTCTTCAGTTATTGATATTGTTCAGAATGATGTGTCTGTGTTGTATCATGGTCAAAACCAATTACGATCTGTTATGCAGTTTGCATGGACATTACAGACCCTTAAGATGGGAAAAGTCCCTTGGGATTATTTGAATGCTTCTGCTCTGTTTTTACCTTTTAATCTGACTGATAAACAACGTTTTATGTCAATGAAGGATGCTACTTACACACTATTGCATATTGAACATTCAGAGCCCTTGCCGTTCTCAGTAGCAGAAACGGACTCTGCTGTTTGGTTAATTCATGGGGTTATCTCTCTGCCTTTTTCGTTGTTTCAATTTAAATCATGCATGCAACATTTTCCGATTGGTCGCTTTGAACCCCTGGGCGGTGCATTTCTCCATGA
This sequence comes from Calotriton arnoldi, assembly GCA_963921515.1. Classification (NCBI taxonomy): domain Eukaryota; kingdom Metazoa; phylum Chordata; class Amphibia; order Caudata; family Salamandridae; genus Calotriton; species Calotriton arnoldi. Next base: position 104,479 of record CAWUFW010014564.1, read on the forward strand.
ATTATGGTCCCTGCCTTTCACTTACAGATGTCAACGGGCGGTTAAGGAGGTCTTCCTGACAGGGGAGGACTGTGATTCCACAGTAGGGCATTCCCTAGTTTGTAAACACATTAAATTGCACGGCGCGTTTAATGTGTCAGCGCCTAATCTTGCTTGTTTTCTGAAAGGAACTCCAGTACCATAAATAATTCCCACTTTTACTTTGCTTACCAACTGCAGTTATCTTATTTTGAACAACCAAGACTGCTGTGGTTTACGGGCAGGAATTCCCTATTTAGTAACGGTCTCACAACGAGTTACTTGTTGTAGCAATGTGCTTTTTCCGCCCCCGCATGGGAGTGTAGATAGTTCCATTGGGCCTTCCATTCCGACTTTGAAAACAGATTTCAACAATTAAGCAGGCTCAAAGCGCTACTGATCCAACAAGAGGTGGCTCTCACTTCAGCTCGAGAGACCTTCGAGTTACAGGTGGCTAGAATATCTAGCGAAATTCAGTCGCTGCTGAATACTCACCTCCCACTTAATTTTGGGGAGCTTATACATCAAATATTTAACGCGCCTGACACTACAGGCCTTGCACATTTTTTTAAACAAGTGGGAGCAGGCCTTGTGACTTCTTTTCAGACGATATTTGGAGTAATACCGGCTTTTATTCATTCTATTTTTTCCAGCGTCTTCGGCAGATTCCCTTTATTACTGGCATTAGCTGGTGGAGTCCTGCTTCTTCTGTTCCTGCTGCGCAATGGCTGCTCATCTTGTGGTACTGCACAGACCAGGCCAATTGCAACTGTACCGTGATAGGATGCAACAGATTTTTGGATGCTTGCCACTAGCAACGCTTAGCGTGAGTTATGGATTTACTTTTCACTTTGCCTACTTTACTTGCGTGCAACCATTTTTTTACTGTCGAAGGTGCCCCTTCTATTGGGCTTTGGATTTATGCCTCTCCAATACGTCATGTCCAGTCCCTGATTTTATCCAGTTGATGGGTCCTCTAGAGGCCCATGATGAGGCTTGTTCAGGGGATGGTCGTATGGCGCATGCGGCAGCACTTGGAGTATTGGCTGAATGGGAAATCTGTGCGGCTGCGCAGAACCTCCTGCATCAGAGTTTCATCGAATATCACACAAGTTGCCCGATTATGCTTCTGGAAGCATCAGATTACAAGGAGCACATTTTTCCTTCGACCTACTTGAATGGATGGCATCCCTGTTCTCCACAAACAATAGGGATGACCTTTTGGAGGGAATTGCATTCTTAAGTTCACGTACCTTGATGGATTAACAACTTCCGTCCTAAATGTATCGTTTTCCTGGAGCCGAAAACGTTTCTTCTTTACACGTAAAAAATAAACGCTTTTTCATTTTTTTCCAATTTGTTTTTTTTTTTGTTACACTCAGACATTTTGAAATCTGCTTGGCTTTTTGAACTCTGTTTTGTCCTTTCTCTAGCCCTATGGCCTTATCAGGGGGAGGGTGTTATATGGCTCTTAGGGACATTGTCGACATTGCTAAGTTAGCATGAGCTTTGCTGCCATGAAGCTGCTTTTGCGCACGTAACTACATGACTTTATTTTTGCAAGATGCTGTTTGTGCCTTTCACATGAGAACTGTCTGCTTTTCGCGTTCTTTGCTGAAGTTCCTGGAGTTTAGTCTGAACACGATGTGCAAGGTCGATAAACAATGCCCCTTGTTATCCTGTTCTGGTCAGTCCCTAGCACCTACACATAACATGCTAAACACATCTGCAATGCTGGAGACTCATGCTTTGATATTACGGGGATGCATGTTGTTTTAACACACACTTGGAGAGAGCCTTTTTCATGGACAAGAGCTACGCTGTCCCTATGATGTAAACCTAACATCTAGGCTTTCAGGTATGGGGTCTGCTGTCAAAACTCAGAGATCTTCCTTTATATAAATAAACTTCTTCCAGTCAAGGGGAGGGTGGTTAGGCCTCATAGTCCTTTTTCCACTGTCTTTATAAAATGACTTCCCCTTTTGTACTCTATGGAATTGTAACAATGCTAATTGTTTTGAGTTTACGCATTTTGCTGCTGATAGTGGCTCGTATACTGTAATGTAGAGCACGATAGTTAAAATAAACATTTTGAACTATTACAGTGACTCTGCCTCATCTTGTTGTGGACAAGTACGAGTGAGCGAGCGAAAGAGTATGTCTTGCAATTTCTGAGAGAGTCGGGAGTGTTGTGTTCTGGGTTGTCTAATCATTTGTAGCTCTGTGATATTTGGAGGAGAACGAATGAGACACTATAGCTAGTCGGTTTTGGGATTTTGGGCACTAAGGTGGTAGGTTGGTATACCCCTATACACAGAGGTCCTGGTTTCCTGCGCATAGTTCTGTGTAGGTGCAGAATCCCCGCAACAGTGGTACTATAAAGCGGGGAGATTAGCTAATTGTTCTTTTTACTCAAATATTATCCATCTCAATGGTACTGGACTGGGAAGTTGTGATCTACGGGTAACACACATAGGCCTAGATTTACCAAATGGTGTACCAGTACTGCTTGAAAAGCTGCAGTGCTGTGTTGTGGTAAGGCTAAACAAGTACTGTTGGCTTTGTCAATGAGTTTTAGCCTCACATAAGACCGAACCGCTGCACCACTGGAGTAACAAAGCAGCAACACAACGGCATACAGTAACTGAGTTACAACACCACCAGAAGCACATCTGTAGAAGTAACTCAGCTACAGCACCATGTGACAACTGAGCAGCAGGACTTTAGAATTAACTAAGTTACACTACCACAGGGATAACTGCAGTTACTGCATTACTGGATTAAACGAGCACCCACAACACTAGTATAACTAAGCAGAAAACTGACTTAACTGAGCGATGCCTTGACATTATTAGCAGTACCCTACACCTAGAAAATGTATGTACTAGCTGGATCCTTAGATATGATATGAGCACTCCAGCTTATAATTGCAGCAATTCGATAAGTATTCTGGTTTCAAGCAAATTAATATTATTTGGATTACATTGGCGTGGGAACTGTGAATAGCAATATATCTGCTGGCACAGTATTTAACACCGATATTTCTTCTGGGACTCGATTTGTGAAGGGATTATTTACAGTGAAGCATAATATATCATTTACCATTTATCCCAAGCAGTAAACATTTGTCTGCTATGCATTCAGTGTTTTTACTGAAGACGCATATATCAGATGGGTACACAAATGTTTTTATTAATACACAAATGCAACTTAGGGAAAGAAAAAAACCCTGAAGACATTGGAGTATGTCTTGTTTTTGATTTCCTTTAATTTCATTTAATTAATTTACAGAGCTCTTCTCTAAAAGCGAAAGCAAGCTAAATGAAAAGCGCTACATTCCAAATGTGAGTGTCATATGAAAAAAACATATTAAACTTAATAAGAGATAGATGAATGAAGGTGGTCATTTAGAGCGGATCAAAACGAGTCACAAATGTATCCAACAATTCAGCGAGTTATGACCTTCACTATGAGCTTCCTACTTGCCCCGCTGTGTAATACCGCCTCCTCTGAGGTGACTAGTCACATTTAATAAACTTGCTCAATCGGTATAGCATGAGATGGTCATTAAAAGATTCCAGAGCACTTTTGGTTCGAAGGCTAGCCCTGCTTTTAATGACTGTGTAGTGTTCTCTTCTTCTCTTCCCTTGTGGAGGCTCTCGTGCCTGAGGGGCTCCACGAGGAAGGCGTAGAATTAGAGTGTTGAAAAAGCTTACCTTTGAATGCGAACGGACCGGGAGTCAGTTGATTTGTAGCTGTTGACACCCGAAGGCTCATCTTGTTTGTTGTCTGGCTGAGTTATCAATAAAGTGAAATTTAACTCTTTATATGTAGCCTGGATTCACTACACAATTTATGGCGACGATCTCAGCCAGACCGGACCCTCGCATTCGTCGAAATCTTCAATTTCCTTGAAATCGGCAAGCAAGTAAAAGACATTTTTCGTCTCAACGACCTTCATTGGGCCAGCGTTTTCTTTGGTTCATTTCGAACAAGAGCATTGGCCGCTACATCGTAACTCCACCCACCTCATCATCCACATCAGATTCATCGACAGCAAAGCACCTCCTTCATCAAGATCGCGAGATTTTAAAGTGTCTCCTCTCCCCCGTAAAGCGCAGATTCTAGTCAGTCAAGTCATTCCTCGCTGAATCCATTTCGGGGAAGTAAGTCTGACGAGCTGCGTTGGTGGTGAGTTCCCAGTGGTGCCATCCGTCTTTCGAGGTGAGACTTTTTGTGGATTTGCAGCTTTCTGCGGCATTCTGCTCCCATTTCATCTTGCCACGTTTTTTTTTGTTTTTTTTTTTGTCCTTTTGTGACTGTTACCTTCACGACTGGTATTCTGCTGATTCACACAGCTTTTAAAGTGTGAGCTTGCCCTATTTTGATTGTACTTTCACGACTTGTTTCCTGCTGATTCACACAGCTTTTAAAGTGTGAACCTCTGTGATATCTTCAATCCAAGTTGTCTTCTATGCGAGTCAGTTTACGCTGATTCGCACAGCTTTCAAACTTTACTCATTGTACTTAATTCACTTAGGTCATATTTATCATCACCTATTGATTTGTTTTAAATAATTTAAAACGTGTTTCAGTCTCTGATCCGCTCAGTTTTTCAAATGCTTCGCACCTTGTGATTCTAAGTTCATTAATGTGAGTTTATGATATTTTAGGATTTACTTGGGTTTGCAACATTTTTAACGTTATTTAATTTTATATATATAGCCTTACCACATTTTACTAGTCTACCATGTCTACTCCAGTAACTAATATAACAGTTAATCCACCCAAAGAATTCATGTGCGTTCCTGGTGATCCTCCTGTTCCTTGGGTACAGTGGAAGGAGTACTTTATTAATTATTTATTTACTATTGCCCATGCAAATAAGTTATCAGCTGAGAGAAAAAAAGGTTTATTAATGCATAGTTTAGGACCTGAAGGACTTAGAATATACAACAAACTTAATAAAGATACTGTGTCTGGAGATGAAAATGTTTTTAACCAAGCTATTAGACAGTTGGATAATTACTTTTCCCCAAAAGTGTGTATTGGTGTAACTTGTTTTAAATTCTTCCAGAGGAAGCAACTTAAGAATGAATCATTCGATGATTTTGTTACTGCACTTCAGAAACTCGCTATAGATTGTAGATTTGGTGTTTTAGAAGAAGAACTAATAAGAGACCCAGTGGTCATGCATGCGTTTGATTCTTCCATACAAGACAGGTTATGGGTTAATGGTGATAACTCTCTTAAAGATGTCCTTGCTGTTGCTAGGAAAGCTGAGTTGTCTGGTAGATGTGCTAAAGCTCTCAACAATGAAAATCCAGATTGTGTGCAACAAGAAACTGTGGCCAGAGTCCTTTCTAACAAATCCAAAACAAAATCCACTGCTAAGGGGCCGATTCCGATCTCGGCCGGTAGGGCTCCGAATCGGATTTGGCTTAACCGGATCCGATTCGGAGCCCTATTGCCCGACCGATTCGTACGCGCGTCCGGGCGAGCGAGTACGATGCGAAATCGCCGACCGACTCGTCCGGGCGTCCCGACCGCTCCGACCGACTCGTTCCCGGATCGAACCGCACCGACCGACTCGCTCGGACTCGACTCGCACCGCGCAATGGAGACGTTCCCCGGCCGGGTAAGTACGATGCGCGCGCCGCGAGCAGTCGGAGCCGTACTTTGGGGGTCCGTGTCGGACCCCCCTGTACACGTACCCGCGCGAGTCCACACAGGGGGGACCCATGGGTCCCCCCTACCTGTGCGTGTACGGCGCGAGTCGCTTCGCCGCGTACACGCTGTAGGGGGTGCCCTTGTCCGCCTCGCACCCATTGAGTCAATGGGAGCCTGCGTACGCGTTGTACGACAGGCTCCCATTGACTTCAATGGGAGTCCGACCGACTCGAGTCCGATGGCATACGTGCGCATCGTACTCGTTCGGTCGGGCTGCATGGGTCCGATTCGGTCGGAAATCTCTCCGGGTCCGGCTCGGTCGGAGAGATTTCCGGCCCGAATCGGAATCGGCCCCTAAGTCTTTTGTTAAGAAAAGTAATTATTCTAGCGATAAACAATTCAGATGCTACCGATGTGATAGTAAACATCATCTGGCTAATGATAAAAATTGTCCTGCCTTAAGACAAAGATGTACAGTCTTCAAAAAAATTGGTCACTTCAGCAGTGTTTGCCATGCTAAGAAATATGGTAAAGATAAAGTTAAATGTATTGAGGAGGGTCACATTTCTTCCACTAACGAAGAAAGTGATGATGAAGTTTGTTTTGCGTCAAGCTCTATGAGTAAGGTGGTCCTCAATATTTCACACCCTAATGATTCTAACAAACCTATATGTTTTATGTCTATTGGAGGTATTGACATACACATTGCAGCTGACTCTGGATCTCCTTTCACCATTGTAAATGAAGCTGTATGGTCCGATAAATTTGTTAAGAAACTTGGTCCTGAATTACTACAACCTGATATTGCTCCAGAGAGTTACACTGGTGAACCGATTGATCTCTTAGGTTTTAGGAACCTTATTTTTAGGTTCAAGAATAGAAATGCACTTTGCAAACTTTATGTTTCCAAGAAGGGTCCATCTGTTCTTGGATGGAAAGATCAGGGGAAACTTAACATCATCCTTGACCCTAATGGTGTTGAACAAGTTCTCGTTTTAGATGAAGGTGAATGTTTAGGTAAAATGTTATGTGATAAATTTCCTGCTGTTTTCTCAGGTTCGTTGGGTAAATTAGAAGGTTTTGAACACCACATTCGCCCAAAACCTGATGCTTCTCCCAAAATTCACAAATTACGCAATATTCCTTTTTCTGTTAGAGAAGAAGTGGAGAAAGAATTATGTAGGCTGGTTAAAGATGGTGTTATTGAACCTATTGAATCTTCCCAATGGGTTTCTCCATTGGTCGCCGCAAGAAAGGCCAACGGAAAGCTTAGGTTATGCATTGACTTACGCCATCTTAATGAAAATATTTTAATTAACCAGTTTCCTTTACCAAAAGTTAACGAAATGCTTACAAAAACTAGAGGCATGGAAATTTTCTCCACCATTGACCTTTCCCAAGCTTACCACCAGATTCCTCTTTCTAAAGTTTGTAAGAATCTTACTGCTTTCATTTCGCATATTGGATGTTTCCAATACACTAGACTGCCTTTCGGCTTAGCATACGCTGCCGCGGTATTCCAGCGTTTAATGCACAGAATTTTTGGTCATCTGGATTATGTCCTCATCTTTCAAGATGATATTCTTGTCATGGGTAGGAACGATAATGATCACAAAACCAAACTGCTCCATGTACTTTCCCTTCTTAACAAATTTGGCTTGACTGTTGAATTTTCTAAATGCAAGTTTGCAGCCCGTAGCGTAAATTATCTTGGCCATGAAATTAGTGCAGTTGGTATTCATCCCAAAGCAAAATTGGTTTCAGCTATTACAGATGCCCATAGTCCGAAAAACAAAGATGAAGTGAAATCCTTTTTAGGACTTGTAGAGTTTTTCTCCAAATTTGTAAAAAACTTTTCAAATAGAACCTTTCAGATAAGACAACTTCTTAAATCCAATTCCCAATTTGTGTGGTCTACTTCATGTCAGGAAGAATTTTCAGGTATTAAGAATGCTATTTCTTCTGCTCCTGCCCTTCAAGGTTTTGACCCATGTGGAAAAAACATTATTACTACTGATGCCAGTGGTACTGGCATTGGCACTGTTTTCTCACAAGTTGATGAAAAAGGGTTGGAATCCATTGTGGCTTATGCATCTAGGTCTTTATCTCCTGCTGAGTGCAAGTATGCTGTTATTGAGCGTGAAGTCACTATTAAGTGTGATCATAAACCGCTTGTTAAAATTCTGTCTAATGTTGGCATGGTTAATGTGTCGGCCAGGTTAGCACGGATATCCATGCGATTATTAGATTTTCTATACAAGATTGAATACTTACCTGGAAAGAAAAATGCGGTCGCTGATTTTTATCACGCTTACCTGTTCAGATGGTTGAGAACCAGGATGATCTTATGGATACGGTTCAAGTTGCTTGGTTGTGGGATCATGGTCTTGATTCATTTCAAAAAGAGGAGTGGAATGAAGCTTTGACTAAAGATGACTGAGTAAAGAAAGAATTAGAATTTTTGTGCAATGGTTGGCCTCACAAAATGGATATTAAAGAATTAAAAGCATATTGGGAAGTCAGAGATGAATTATCTTCTTTTGATGGTAATCTTATGAGAGGAGATAAAATTGTTCCTCCATTTGATTTAAGGAATAACATTATTTCTTTATGCCATGACGGACATCTGGGTATTTTAAAAACCAAGTGTATTGTTAGAAGCAGATATTGGTGGCCTGGTGTAGACATTGAAGTAGAGAGAGTTGTTAGAGATAGTGGATTGCGTTCTTCTGCGGACAAAACCTTAAAAACTTTAGGACCTCCTATGAGTGAGTTTATGTGCCCGGAATCTCCCTGGGAGTATGTTGCTGTAGACATCATGGGTCCTGTTGGCAGTTCTGAAAAGTATGTCATTTCTATTGTAGACTTGTTTTCTAAATGGCCTGTGGTCAAAGTCATCAGAAAATTGGATACAGACACGGTGTTATCATTTTTTGATGAAGTTTTCCTTAGTGAGGGGACCCCTTCTGTGATAATTAGCGATAATGGAGTACAGTTTACTTCTGATGCCATGACCAATTACTTATCAAAATGTGGTATACAACACAAAACCACTTCCTTGTACAATCCCAGTGGAAATGGTTTGGTGGAAAGGTATAACAGAGTTTTGAAAGGTGCCATCCAATTGGCTTTCAAAAATAACATTTCCTGGGAGACACAAATGTTTAAAACTCTTTGGTCTGATAGAGTTTCAATTGTGGATTCTACAAAATTTTCTCCTTTCGAGCTTATGAGAGGTAGAAAACCCAGAGCCAAGTGGTATCCAGGTTGGATTAAAAGCTGTGGAGAAGTGAGTTGGTCTTCTTCTGATGTAAAAAACAATCTTCTTCTTAAACATGACAGCTACAAAAAGTTTTATGACAAGAAACATAACATCCAAAATGTTAGGCTTTCTGTTGGCCAATGGGTCAGAATCAAGAAGCCAGGTTTTGTGAGAAAGAATGAAAGTACATTTTTTGAACCTCAACGTATTACTAAGTTAAGGAAAAATGCTGTCATTCTAGAAGATGGAAAATGTTGGAGTCTCAAAAGAGTTGCTTTATGTAAAGCTCCTATTGCATTTGATTTTGTTGTCAACAAATCGTCTGTTTTGCATGATTCTTATGATTGTCCACAGGATCGTCGTGATCAAGAAAGTGATGTTGTGGTTTCTCAGGATGGTTCACAAGTTAAAGATACCAACACCCTGGGAAAAAGAATCATCAGACGTCCAGTTATTTTAAATGATTATGTTTGCAATTAATTAATTTAATTTTTAATGTTTCGTTTGTTTGTAGAGGAGGGGATGTGTAGTGTTCTCTTCTTCTCTTCCCTCGTGGAGGCTCTCGTGCCTCAGGGGCTCCACGAGGAAGGCGTAGAATTAGAGTGTTGAAAAAGCTTACCTTTGAATGCGAACGGACCGGGAGTCAGTTGATTTGTAGCTGTTGACTCCCGGAGACTCATCTTGTTCGTTGTCTGGCTGAGTTATCAATAAAGTGAAATTTAACTCTTTATGTGTAGCCTGGATTCACTACAGACATCTTTAACACTGACTACCAAAATGGCACACAATCCGGCTTGCGAATCAGCACTAGCAAAACAAGATGAGTGAGCAAGGGAAAAACTCTGCGCGCTCCGCATTTTAGCAAAATTGCTAACCGCCTGCCTTACCCATCAACTGTTTGTGAAATACAATGACGGACTTGCACCCAAGATTTCAATAAATGTGCACATGTGAGTGGTCACAACATCTAGACAGTAATTTGAATATACTTTATATGAATACACTATGGTTATAAGAAAATCACACATGTATCACGATTATATTAAAGCACACACAAAATCTGGAAGCATTAATAGTCACTCTCCATATCTTTAATTTTCTCTAACCCTGACGAATACTGCAATAAATGCATTTTAGCACCCAATCTGAGCCTAAAGTAGTTTAATATCAGCATTCCAGGCACTTCTTCAAAAAGTAAAATGTTAATATACACATGCACAAATAAGAATTACATCTTGGATATATTTTTATAATTCTATGCATCATTTTTAAATTGTAAATATGAAATCACACAAGTGCTAAGTATAAGGGCATAAATAAACCCACAATGATGGAGCCAAAAATACGCTGCTCCACAATCGAAGACGTATTTAAGGCGCCAGTCTTTGATTGGGCTATACAACTGAAACAGACTTTAATCGCTCACAAATCTTTTCTATAAATACTTCAGTTGAAGATTATAATAAAAAAATGAACTTTGCATTGCTGAAGTTCCTTAACACTAGCAAAGACGTAACATACCTGATAGACAACTTCAAGCAAATGTATCCACTTCTAGGTGGCGACTGTGACTTGCCTAAACGCTTTGATAGTGGCCGATGCAAGACCACTCAAAATTAAAAGGACCTATCTGAAAGTTATTAATCAAATTAATCAAATTTGGCTACCCTGGCATTATAACATATCATGATGTAGTCCGAGATACTTAATCTTGACCAAGAAACAATACTCCTGAAAACAAATAAAAAGGGGTAAAAAATACTAATTAAAACTGGAAATGAATTAGCCAAGCCTTGATTTGATATTTTCTCAATCTTCCAATTCCACTTAGAATGGCTTCTCAGGATGGCTACCACGTCTCTGTTGCACATCGGTAAGCGTGGCATACAAGTACCCGAACTGCAGCCAAGGTGTACAGTAAATCCATGTTCTTGGAGCAATAGTCATACCAGCTGCCAGCAATAGTTCGTGACAGGGAGCGCTTGCCTGCTTTCAGCTTGAACTACATCATTATCATGCAGAGGGGTGAGACTGGGACATGGGAAAGACCACTTTGTAAGCAGAATGTAAAGGCGCAGACACTGCGCATTGTAAATAACAAGGCGTCGCAGATAGAATGAGGAAATTATTGAAAATGCGGTGGAGAATCCCCAAAAATCATACAGCTGTTAAGGACACTTGAAATGCATGTTGAATGTGTTGTTAAAGGCAATGAAGAAACAAAACAAGCACAGTAGAAATGCATGCTGACAGGACGAGATTACATTAAAACAAGCAAGCTTTAAATGTGTGCAACCAGGGGAAGATAAGTAAAGGTAAACAGTAAACGTTGTGCAGCTTTAAACTAATAAAAGAAGTTCCACCCGCCACAGCAGATGAAAATGAGTACTTGGGTCACGGGAGACTTATAAGAGAAACTCACAAGAAACAACAGGCAATAGAACACTACCACTACAACCAATAGAAATGGAGGAAAAGTAAAGTGGCAAGCACACGGACAAATAAGAAGTAAGGGCGGGATAGTAAGCCCTTTTAAGATATATTACATACAATAGATTTCACAAGCACAGCGCAAGCATTGTGCAGGCAAAACCTAAAATTCATATGCCATTCTCTACCTTTCATACGTGGGAGCATATCAGATCATTTTTTCAGAATTGTATTTTTCAATTTTATTGAGCAGCAAACTTGCGATGTTGTGTTGCATTGATACGCCAACAAAGCATATCATATCATTAAGAAGATGTTTACTGCTTTCCCTGAGCTGAGATTGCTAACAGTGCTTGATGACACTGCACTTTTAAGGATTCCAGTAACATTCCCATCATGCAGAGAAGTCCCTGCTGTACAGTGATTTCTGGAGAGCTGGAGGTGTATAATGTTCATACAGCCAAGACTTCTTTCTCTTCTTATGCAGGGACAAATCAAGCAACTCACCAAAGAGAGCTACTGCTGCGGACATTACAAGAACTGTCTAGGTCACAGCTGTTAATATGGTTCTCCAGACAACCATAACCCCAGACTTCCTGACTGGAGCCTGTTTGGCCTTCCCTCTGCAACATCTCTGCCCCCACTCTCACTGACTGTGCCTTCTTTGTTAGTCTGAAGACCAGGCTGTTCTTCCCACCCTCGCAGCTGTCCATTGAATCAGCTACTGCTTTTGGCTCAAAACTGTACAACTTTCTCCAGTTCTCATTGCATAATTCACAGACGCTCTACCTTTATACATGGTCCACAACTTTGGTCACCCATATGCTCAACCACTGGAAAAGGGTGTGCTCTCATGGGAAGGAAGCAAGTACTCAGGTTCAGTGCTGGCCATGAATATATAGTACACTTAACTGTTATACTACTATTTGCCTCCCCACAGATGAAGACAATGAATGAATGAGGGATCTTACATCACACACAGCTAATCAGAGCGTGCCCCGGCCCTATTGTACGTGTTCAAGAGAGGTAGGCTCTGGAGGCTAAAATGTGTGTTTTCAGATGTTTGCAGAAAACATTCTCATCTGAAGCATTTCTGAGGTGAATGGGTAGCTGATTCTAGATGGAAGCCACACGCACAGAAGAAGATGATCTCTTAAAGCGTGGGACATCAATCAATTTAATTTGATTTGAATTGAGTTTTTGTAAAGTGCAAACAGATGCCTGGAGGCGTCTTGGCGATAAGTGACAGAAGTTAGTGAACAGCTACCACTTCTATTGACTAAAAAGCAAGGTATATAAAGGCTTTCGAAACAGGGACAGGGCTGATTTCAGTTCAAGGGGAAGCAGATTCCAGTTCCACGCAGTACCAATGACAAAACACCTACATCCCCAGGAGGGGTGTTAGACCTGGCATCTTTTGGCATGTTTCCCTTGTCTTTTTGAACTCCTGGTTTTGACTCTTTTGTTATCTGGTTTAGTGTCTCTGTGCACTTTCTCACTGCTGATCAGTGTCAAAGTACAAGTGCTCTCAAGGAAAATTGCGATGTGGATTGGTCTTTCCATGATTGGCTATTTGATTTACTGCTAAGTCACTAGTACAGTGCACTAGGTGTGCCCAGGGCCTGTAAATCGAATGCTACTAGCGGGCCTGCAGCACTGATTGTGCCACCCACAGAAGTAGCCATGTAAGTGTATCTCAGTCCTGCCACTGCAGTGTCTGCGCACAGTTTGTAACTGCCATGTCACCCACTTGCCAGACCCTAACCTTCCCTTTTCTTACATGAAAGGCACCCCCCTGGACAGGGTGCAGTGTATGTGGAAGATAGCACATGTACTGGTGTGTGTGACATGTCCTGATAGTGAAATGCAGTGTATTTCATTTTTCACTATTGAAGGGCTATCTGTCAATGAAATGATGAACTGATTGTGTTAAGCAGATATAATGATGAAAATAGGCTGAGTTGGATTTGAAGATTTATTTCCAGTTCAAATGAAGACACCACTGGAGTGCGTCCTTCCTCCTTGAAGTCCAAACGGAATCTGTTACTTGACTCCGCTTGTACTTCAAGAGGTGGTTAGGACGCACGAGAATGCACATTCAACAAATGCCTGTTTGAATCACAATAACACAGCATGCGCGCATAACAGGAATTGCGCGCATGCTAAGAACAGAATGTTCACTTACAAGAACAACAATACATTACATCATTACAGTCCCATAGGATAGAATGGGAGATACTTTGTAACATCTTACAAGTATAACTTTCCATTGGGACAAGATAAGAGAATGGAGTTTAGTGTGCCTGACTCAGAATTTAAAAATACATCTTTTAGTAAAGATGTTTTTTAAATTGTGTGTTTGAAAATGCCACTTTTAGAAAGTAGGAACAAGGGGGGTTAGGCCCAAAGAACAGACGCCAGGTAGGGCCGTAATACATAGTATAAGAAATGAGAACCCTTTTACCTTTCAAGCTACCTGCTTGCAGCAAAGATCAAATGTAGACATTTCAATTTGATCTGGTTATTTATTTAACCTTTTTCATATATAGATTTGTATCTTTTTATAAATTCATAAATGTGTGAAAAGGGATCGACACTTATTCATTCCAGAAACACATACAGTAGAAAAAGTCAAAACGACATACATGTGCTTAAAACATGACTACATACAACAAAAAACATGGAAAGTCATACACCAATTTCAATTAAAAAAACAACATCCCCTTTCATATCATTTCATCGTGCAAGAGGAATGTCTAACACTGGGAACAATTTATGCAAACCGGTAGGGGTTAACTTTTCATTGCATTTCCCTCAAACTGTACATAAGAAAACAAATCACAATTCCTCAGTGTTACTCAAAATGCCGACGCGTTTCCAGACCCGGTGAAACTCCAGGGGCTCTCATCAGGGCTTCTGATTTATGAATACTGGTGTAATCTGATGGAAGCGACTTTCTCCATCAAGAAGGCTCTTATTCATACGTGACGGAAGATCCTAGCGGTCCCTGAACAGACGAGGCAATTAAGACTTGCTCTTATCCCGCAAAATTTGTTTAAATACAATGTGCCTGCCAGACGACTTCTGATGAATCTTGATGGTAATCCTTTGATTTTTACTTCGTCTGTCACGAAGCCGGACTGTAAATAGCTTCCGCGTCTTTAAGCGCAGCTAGGGATTCCGTATCAGTCAGTCTCTTCCATCTTCCTTTCTCGGCGCGAATAGTCGCGTCAACAACGTTGTTGTCCAATCTGGAAATAATAAATGCCTGAACAACTATTTTCTGGGCTTCCCAGGGAAGTAAGGCTAAGAATGTTTTGAGGGCCTTCATGCCTTCATTAACCAGAAGCACACCTTTACAACTGAGGAGATTTGGCCTTTGAAGGAGGGGTAATCATCAAATACAGCACCCAAGTTTCTTGCAGCGACCGTGGGTGGCGGAAGGGTAGGGACACCCATAGGCCAACATCCCAACCAACCAGGAGACAAATTTGGCTTAAAAAGGAGGATTTCCGTCTTCTCAGGATTACTTTGCAAGTGATTTACTTTCAGTCAGTTGAAGACAGTTCTCATACAGATGGAAAAAGATTCCCTAGCTGAGTCTGAGGCTCCCTCATAAGAAAAGAGAAGCTGGGTATCATCAGCATAGGAAATGATCTTAATGCCAAATGATTCCACTAGGGGAGTAAGTGGGGACATGTAAACATTAGACAATGTAGGGCTTAAAGCTGATCCCTGGGGAACTCCACACTAGGGTTTTAGCTTGAGAGCAGTAGGGTTTCATCCAGACTGACTGTTCTTCACTGCTCAAAAAAGATCTAAGCCTCTTCAAGGCAGAACTGCCCACACCAATATCAGCTGAGCATTGAAGCAGAATATCGTGAGAAGCTGTATCGAATGCCGTTGATAGGTCTACCAAATTAAAGCAATGTTCTGGTCCAGATCCAAAATCAGCCTGATGGAGTTGGTAATTTCAAGCAGAGCAGTCTCCATGCTGTGGCGTGCCTGGAACCTAGAGTGAGAAGGATGAAAAAGATTGTGAGTTTCAACAAACTCCACTAATTGTTGGTTGACAATGGATTCTAGGATTTTTACATTCATGGGGAGAAGAGAGATTGGTCTGAACTTAGAGAGGATCAAGCTATCAGCAATAGGCTTTTTTAGAATGTGGATAACGTAAGCCTTTCCACGAATCAGGGACAAGGCCCATCTGAAGACAGGAGCTGAAGATGCTGAGATACGTTGAGCAAATGCTTTCTGAAATCTTTATCAGAATGCGGGGGGCAGGGATCCAGCAGTGAACCCGATTTGGAACTCAAGAAGTGGCCCAGCAGCAGATCTTTCTCCAGTGGCCAAAATTGTAAAAGCTTGTGTTTAGAGGTGGGAGCCACGAATAGAGGGCATAAATCCCCCAGGGTCCTCCACAGTGGGAGATGACATAATGATCTGTATTTTAGTAAATTTTTCATCAAAAAGATCACTAAGCCTGTGGCATAAGTCGGGGTTAGTGTCAAAAGTCAGATCACAACCATTGGGGTCCGTAAAATCTGAGACAATTTCAAAGATCTCCTTTTGGCTATTGTTCGCTGCGCTTATCTTTTGAATATAAAAGAACTACGAGATGTTTTGATGTTGTTATGGTAATTGCTTAGGGCTTGTATATAAACTATTTTATCAGTGACCTGGTACTGTCACCTCCAGAGTCTTTCCAGCATTTTGTAAAGCTTTGTTCTGGTAACGAGCTCCGGAGAAAACCAGGGGGCCTCCGGCAAAAGCCTCTTTAGAGCTTTAGCTTTTTCTGGTGCTACTCCATCCGCAGCAGTAGAGAGCCATGTATTCACTGCTAGAGCAGCTACATTGTGTTTCCCTGATAAAATAGGTTTAGAAAGTTCTAAATTTCCCTTCAAATCGGAGACTGATGCATTGTGCCAAGATTGCAGTAGCAAGGATTCTTAGCTAAGCCCCTGGGAAAAAGCCAGACCAATGGCATTAAAAAATGATCCGTCCAAGTGACCTCCACCAGCGAATTCAGAACAATGGGGATGTTTGACAGAATCAGGTCTATAGTATGACCTGCCTGATGGGTAGGTCCAGAGGGGGCCAGGGATAAGTTAAGAGCTTTAGCCGTCTCTAAAAATGATCTCACCAGACCATTCTCTGCTTTGTCCACATGAAGATTGAGGTCTCCAAGAACTGTGAAATTAGCAAATTTACTACACTGGGCACTATTACCTGATCAAAGAATTGATAAACTCTACTGCGTACCCCGGTGGGTGGTAAATTAGGACTCCTGAAAAGGACAAGCTTGCCAAGGGTGATATGCAGAAGCCTAATGATCAGACATAGCTATGGCCCATTTTTTCTTTCAACCAGAACAAGAATTTGTTCCATAGGGTAGCACAGGTCTCCTTACTCTCAACTTTGGGCATCTGTGATGATTATGTTATTTGTGTGTTTCATTATGGTCCATGCGCGCCAGTGAGAGGTACCGGACCTGATATAATGTTTGGCAGCCTACTCAGCAAACCCCAAAATAAAAGACTGTATTCTCTACTGATGACGGTTAATAAACCAGAAACACGTGTCTAGAGAGCAGCACTATCTGCGCCAACCTTGGCGAAACACTCGAAAATATCGGAGCGAGCTACAAGAAACTGCATTTACCAGAATGCCAGGGGCGAACCTTGCCTGAGAGGTCAGCGGTGTGCTCCCACATCCTGTTGTCTATTTAAAGTACTCCCGTGAGTCACTGAGCTGACGAGCTCGTGGATGAAGCACCTGCGCGCCAGTGAGCGGTACCGGACCTGATATAATGTTTGGCAGCCTACTCAGCAAACACCAAAATAAAAGACTGTATTCTCTACTGATGACGGTTAATAAACCAGAAACACGTGTCTAGAGATCAGCACTATCTGCGCCAACCTTGGCGAAACACTCGAAAATATCGGAGCGAGCTACAAGAAACTGCATTTACCAGAATGCCAGGGGCGAACCTTGCCTGAGAGGTCAGCGGTGTGCTCCCACATCCTGTTGTCTATTTAAAGTACTCCCGTGAGTCATTGAGCTGACGAGCTCGTGGATGAAGCACCTGCGCGCCAGTGAGAGGTACCGGACCTGATATAATGTTTGGCAGCCTACTCAGCAAACCCCAAAATAAAAGACTGTATTCTCTACTGATGACGGTTAATAAACCAGAAACACGTGTCTAGAGATCAGCACTATCTGCGCCAACCTTGGCGAAACACTCAAAAATATCGGAGCGAGCTACAAGAAACTGCATTTACCAGAATGCCAGGGGCGAACCTTGCCTGAGAGGTCAGCGGTGTGCTCCCACATCCTGTTGTTCATTATGGTTCATGTTTACTTGTCTTTTATTATGGGTGTATGTGGCTTTCAGGCATCACTCCACACCTCTGTTTTGTTTAAACCTTTCCTCATGCTGCTCTTCTATCAGTCTTAATGTCAGCCTCTTTCTGACCCTTAGATGGTCTTTTTGTCAGTATATCCAGGTTGACTAGGAATGGCACCTCTGTCTGAGTATCTCTGCTAAAATAAAATAAAGACTGGGAGTAGGCAAGGGCTCAATAAAGGGAATTGATGAGAGTGGTAAATTGTGCTTTCCAGTATCACACTTTCCTGAAGTCCCTGCGGACCCATTAGAACCATTGGGGGATGATGGGTGTGTGCATTGTTTTGCTCTGTAGAGTATGATTGTATCAGTGTTCTCTGGTTTGTTCTTCTTGTCAGTACTCTCTTATGGGATATGAGCATTTTTTGCATCACTTTTGGATCCTATAATTCCTTGAGCTTCGGTTTAAAACCAGCACTTGTCAATTTTTGAATATCCACCAGTGACAATTGGACAATCTATGATAACTGGTGTGCGCTAGCCTGTGACATACTTTTGTTTTGCTTTCCTGCAGATTTGAGAACTTTTTCTGATCTAGTCTTGGGAGATTTGTATTTTTGGAGTCACATTTTATATTTTTCATCCCCTGGGCTTTTGCTGCCAAAGTTCTTGTCTGCGCCTTGCAGCGGACTTCCGAGCAGAGAGCGCTTTATAGGTGACAAGGCTCTGAATGAAAGCTGGATGAAAACTGCCTTCAGGAACGAGTCTGTTAGTGCTTCTATGGGACTCACTCAGCCTGTCCATGCCTCTGTCAGCCTCCTCCGCCTGCATGATGCCTTCAAGGGGAGAGGATGGCCAGAGCTGCCAACTTTGGACCTGGGAAATCTGGTTCCAGTCTCGGCGTAGGCTCAACATCCTGTGATTCTGGGCAAATCACTTAATCTCTTGGACTCTGTGCCTAAAAAAACCAAATGAATGTGACCTTGAGTAATGTATCTGGTGCTCATTATATCGTTCCAATACCTCTGGATAGAGTTCATGCTTTGTAAAACTGGGAAAATAAAAAAATAAACCTCTCTCCTCCATAGCTGTGCTCCCTCTGACTTCTTTATCGGACTCTTTCATATCACTGTTATTTTTATGCAGTTCAGACATACACAGGAAATCTACAAGTCAATGAGGGCTCCTGGGGGTGGCATTCGTGAATGTCCACCCCCGGGCAGCTTCGGGCTGTTGGCACATCCCATGGACAGGTAGGTTGCTGATTGGCTAGCATTGTTTATCGCGAGTTGGTTAGGGCGCTAGCTTTAGAATGCGCAGCAGTCGTCAGTGAGGGCTGAGGTAGGCGCTCGTTTTTTGGTCAAGGGGAAAAGAATTTCTGTTTCCTGAGGCGCTTATAGCTTCTTTAATTGCCTCGTGAGCAGCGCAATGGCAGAAGCGGCTGCGTCTGTGAGGGAAGCCTTACGGACTACTTGTGAGGCCGAGGGAGAAGATTTAATATTACCCAGAGTTCTGTCCCAGGCGTGGGTGGGGCTCAAAAAGAAAAGGAGGACAGCAGCAAGCGGCGTGTCAGCCGCAGTTGCTGCCTGCGTTTCAAGTGAAGGGTAGCCTCGAGCAATTTAGGCATTCATAAAGTTAATTCGAGCCATCAGGCTTTACTCACGTCTGCCCAGCAAGGTCTCTTCAGTTCAGTGGGGAGAGGGAGGGGCAGAGCTCGCACTCGTGCTGTGCAGAGCTCAGCTGCTTCAAAGAAAAGCCTTCTTAAAAGAGCTAGGCAAATTAAAGGGAAAGTTTTCAGAGCTGAAAATAGCTCAGTTTCTCCCCCTGGTGGCAAAGTTTTGCATAAACAGTATTTCATTGATGCACAGGTTAAGAGTGAAAGTGGTAATAAAAGGGATATACATATTCTTGGTAAAAGATGTCAAAATACGGATAACGCTAAATTGTCATTGACTATGGAAAGAAGCCTTTCACCCATGGTTTCTAGTGAGTCTGGTGACAAGGTGTTCCAGCCAGTTTTGACAAATAATAACATAAGTATGCCAAGCTCAAAGGTAGTCATGTGTCTATCTCAAAGATCTAGAACCGGTATATGTAGATGTAGATAAAGAAATTAATTGTCAGGATTCAAAAAATAAAAGCGCTTCACCTGATAATTTTGACAGTGAGTCAGAAGCGGGGGGGAGTGGATTTGGGTCCCCAAGGAAATTAACAATGAAAGGAGATTAGCTAGTTTGAAGAATAAAAGTGCTCCTGTGTCTGTAAGTTTTCGCGGCTCACAGACCAAGGGGGGAGAAATGGTGCCAAGCAGAATAAAGGGCAGTAAAGCAGTTTTGGACAGGTCATTTGCGTCCTGCATCAACGTAAGAGAGGAGGGAAAAAAGTTTGAAGCAAATTTTCCCACAACGATGGACCAAAAGCGAACAGCACCACGTTCTACTACGATAAATTGGAAAGTATACGACAGGGGTGTTGGGGATGGGGAATGTCCTGGGGGTAGTATGGTCGACAAAAGGGGTTCATACTGAGGGGTGGTAGATAATGAGCGCGAATGGGGTGACGATGATTTTGAAACTTTAGAGGAAGGTGAAATTGAGGATGACGGGGAAAATTTTAAGTTTACAAAAAAGTCAAATTGGGGACAGGGAGGAATGCTAAAAGCTTGTCCAGAGATTATTTTTCACAGGATAATGAAATCGAAGGGGAGTGGTGCAGAACAAGTGTAAAGAAAAATCGTCAAGAGGGGGAAAAGAAGAAAAGATCAACATCTCTTGAAAAATCCTTAAGATCAGGTGAGGTTCACAAAAGGGCAGCCAATGAGAAAGTATGCGTTGACAAATATGTGGGTACTGACGATAAAGATAACAATGAGCAATTTTCAAAAGATTTCTCAAACCTGGCGGATACAGAAGGTTCTAATACTGTAAAAGATAATATGAAAGACAGTAGTGAATCAGATAGCAAGAAGGATTGTGAGAAAACAATTTCAACGCCTTGGAAACGTTTACCATATATGGGTTTATCTATGACTTTAGGTTCACACTTAAGCAAGAATACTAAAGAAAAAATTTGGAGAGGGGAATTTGTAGACGTTTTCAAATTACTCCACAGGGAAATTCAGTCAAAAGAGGATTCTAGAGAGGAAGCATGGGAGCTAGCAAAGAGGCTGAGGGTACCTACGAATATTGATTCATGGACTTCAGCTTTCCTTATTTTCACTAGCGTATATTGCGAAACGTTTCCAGAGAGATCTGTGGCAATGTTCAAATACCTAGACACAATAAGGAAAGCGTACACTGAATTCGGCGGTTTTGCTTGGCTTCATTACGATGAAGAGTTTAGAGCTAAATTGGTACTTATTCCTGAAAAGCCATGGGATGAAGTAGACAACGAGCTCTGGATTCAATGGATGTATCCTCAGAGGCCTCCCCCTTCAATGCATACAGCGAGCGGTTTGGGGTAGCTCATCGGCCTTTTCTTGGTAGACCCATCTCGGGGGGGGTGGGGGTCTGGAATAAATCTCAAGGAGTCGTGTCAGGTGCCTGTTGGAATTTTAACAGGGGTTATTGCCAAAAGAACCCCTGCAAATATAAACACGAATGCTCTAGGTGTGGTGGCAAACACGCCATATTGCAATGCTTTGGGGATCAGAGCAACTGGAGTGGGTTTGGCCAAGGCAGGGGGAGAGGTTTTGCATTTCAACCTGGACACAAAGGCTTTTACACCAATTAATGTGGAAGTCTTGTGTTTCTGGTTGAAGTTTTATCCTAATTCAAATGATGCATCCAAATTGGAATGGGGTTTCAAAGAAGGATTCAGGTTAGGTTATCAAGGGCCTAGATGCCGCAGATTTGCAAACAATTTAAAGTCTGTCAACGAATATCCTCAATTGGTGAAAGATAAATTGTTGTCTGAAGTTAATGAAGGTAGGATGGCAGGACCATTTGAGAACTGCCCGTTAGAAAACCTCATTATATCTCCGCTTGGAGTCATTCCTAAGAAAAAGGAAGGTGAATTTAGAATGATTCAACATTTATCTTTGCTGCAAGGTTTGTCTATAAACGATTTTATTGCTAAATAAGATACTATGGTTAAATTTGCCTCTGTAGACACAGCCTTGAGTATGATAAGGAAAATGGGTGCCAATACCGAACTGGCAAAATGTGACATTAAATCTGCTTTTAGGCTAATGCCGGTGCACCTATCAGACTTTTCATTGCTTGGTATCTATTTAGAGGGACAATTTTTCATAGACAAAGTACTACCTATGGGTTGTGCCATTTCCTGCAGTTTATTTGAGACTTTCAGTACTTTCCTGCAATGGTTTTTCCCATTCAAAACTGGTCATTTGGAGGAGACGCATTATCTAGATGATTTTCTATTCTTGGGGGCTGCAGGCTCTCAGCAGTGCAAAAAAGCTTTATGAAATTTTGAAATCATAGCAAAAGACCTGGGCGTGCCGTTGGCAGCCGAAAAAACAGAAGGACCTAATTGTTGCTTGACTTATCTAGGCATAGAAATAGATACAGTTAAGATGGAAGCCAGGCTGCCGCATACAAAAATATTGGAAATGACAGCTTTGTTAGAGCATGCTAGATTATCTCATAAAATGACACTGAATGAGGTGCAATGCTTATTGGGCCATTTGAATTTTGCTTGCCGTGTAGTAAGGCAGGTAGAAGTTTCTGTAGAAGATTAGGCTTTTCCATGTCAGGTGTCTCGTTGCCACATCACAGGATTAGAATATTGGCTAGCATGAGGGCAGATTTTGAAGTTTGGCTCATGTTTTTACGAGCTTTCAATGGTGTCACGATTTGGTCGCTGGAGGAAGACTTTATTTGGCAGGTACAGTTATTTTCTGATGCTTCAGGTGCAAATGGCTTTGGTCTTTTTTGGGACGGAAAATGGTGTGCCGAGAAGTGGCCAGCCACTTGGGTATCAGAGGTAAAAAGCATAGCCTTTCTAGATTTTTCCCATTGATAGTTGCATTAGCTGTGTGGGGTAAGAGTCTGGCTAACAAGACAGTACTGTTTCATGTGGATAACAGGACAGTGGTCGATCTGGTAAATGGTCAGAGGGCAAAAGAGAAGAATTTACTGAAACTGCTACAAAGATTCATGTTAGGCTGTTTAATGCATAACATAGTTTTCAGAGTAAGGCACGTACCTGGAGCTGACAATAACATTGCAGAAGCGTTATCTCGTTTTCAGTGGCAGAAATTCCGTGGTTTGGCGCCCGGAGCAGATCTGCAGAAGACTCAGGTTCCCCAGGAGGTATGGGAGTTAGCAAACTGAAAGCGCATCATCAAATTGAAAATTCTTTGATAAAGAGTACCAAATTGGCTTACAGCAGAGCATGGCTAGAATTCCTTGAATTCAGTGCTTCATTTAGAACTGGTAATACCAAGAGGATTAGAAAGCGCAGGGATGATATCATTAAGTTTATAATGTCCAACATTGAAAGGAACATTTCCGCAACGACTATAGCCGGAAAATTAGCAGGTGTGTCTTTTTACGGGAAATTCTTTGGGGTTATGAACCTTCAGCCGGTGAGATGGGTAGAAAAATACTACAAGGAAGGGCAAAACTAAAAAAGAGAGGTCGAATTTTAAGAGATTCAATCACTCTGAAACTTTTATTAGATATGACACGGAGTTTGCAATCAATTTGTTTTTCAGACTTTGAATGTCGTTTATTCAAGTTATGCATGATTTGATTATTTTTTGGGGCTTTCAGAATATCCGAACTGTTTGGCAAATCAAAAAATGACGATCTGTTAGTTAAAAATGTTGTGGTTACAAAAAACTCAATAGGTATCCTCCTCAAGAAATCCAAAACCTGTCAGGTTGGCAAAGGTTCAAAAATAGTTTGGAAAAATTAAATGGACCTTTATGCCGTATAAAAGCATGGTTAGAATTTAGAGATGTAGATGTCTTATTGGTTAACTACGTACTTACTTATTTATTTACTTTAGGTTGTTTACTTTCCTTAGAAACCATAGGAGGATAGAGGTTATGTAATGGAGGTGATATACAACTTGCTATATATGATCACAATTGTAACCGTGGCGCATCGCTGATATTGACCAGAAGCAGGCAAGGTTCGTAGGGTAACTAATCAAAATGAAGTAGAGCAACAAGGATTTATCCATCCGATGTGCTTTGTCAACTATGCGTTGTCGTTTCTGTCTACGCAATTGTATCGTCTGTAAGCACCATCACCAAAGTATTATCAATACAAATACCTTCTATCCTCTCTGATTAGCGACGAGATCTCTGATATAAGTTATTTCTTTGTTTTACCTTGTTTTCTGTATTGTTTTTGCAAAAATCAATAAAAATTTACTGAATTGAAAAAGAATTTAGAGATGTAGGAGGTGCAGCTTTGGAATTCGTGTTTAGGCACCAAGATGGATCTCCACTCAAGGCTACCCAGATGCTGGCAGTTATGAGGAAAACACTAAGAAAATTGGATAAAAATCCATTTAATTTTGGGACTCACTCATTTAGAATAGGTGCGGCTTCAGAAGCTGCCAGGTGGGGGTGTTCAGCCAATGAAGTAAAGAAATTGGGGCGTTGGTCTTCTGATTGTTTTCTCAGATACATTAGAGAGCTAGATGATTAAGGTCACAGTTCAAGTTCACTAACTGTCATTTCTTCCTAGGTTCGGCGGTGGGTTCTACATTACCACAGAAGGCTGTGTGGATAGTTGGACATTCGTTTGTTAAGTGGGCCGCAAAACAAGCCGAAAAGAGACATTTTGGAAAGAATTTGGGTTTTCGGTCAGATGAAGTTTCAATTGTATGGAGGGGAAAAAGTGGTATGAAATGGGGCCAGTTAATGCCTCTTTTGAGTGAGTTGTCATCAAAAAAGCACCCGGAAGTTTTATTAATCCACCTAGGGGAAAATGATCTTGTACAGTTATCTGGCCTAGGTTTACTCATAGAAATAAAAGCCGATATTGAGTTACTAGCAACATTGTGGGCCCCTACCAAGGTAAGCTTAACAGCCCTAATGCCTAGAGGGGTTTGGAGGGGAGCAGAAAGATTTACTGCAATAGAGAGAGCAAGAAGGAAAGTTAACAGGGAATTACAAAGTTTTTGTAGTATTAATAGTATATATTGGTTGGCTCACAGCGATATTACAAAAGAAGACTATCAATTTTTCCGTCATGATGGAGTGCACCTGTCTTTCATAGGTAATGAGATTTACATTCTGAATATAAAGGAGATGATTTCAAAAACTTTCGAGTTAAAAGCTTGGTGTTAAGGAATAAGCTGTTAGGCGACAGCTCCATATCTATATTTCTGACCATGTCTCGCCCCCCTATCTTTTTCTCAGAGTTTTCCTGTCTTTTTTACATAAAACAAGGGGTTTTCGAATATGTTGTTCAAGTTATGGTATTAAAGCACGTTTACCTGTTTTATCGACAGAGTGTGTGTTGTTTCTTTTGCTAAAAGTTTTTATAGCGATTGTCAGATTCGAAAGGAAAAAGGGGGGGGACAGGAAAAACTCCTATAGTAGGGTTTTTCCTGGTGGCAGAATTTGAGGAGATCAAGACAGGCAGGAAGGGTTGGGGGCATTCAAACTAGCTTCGGACAGAGGGAAACAGGGGAGCGAGGAATGAGGCAGGAGGTAGGCAAGGGACGAAAGATAGAGGTTGGGGAGGAGGATCAGCTAGAACAATCTTGGGGAAGTTTGTTGTGGGGAATGGTTAAGGGTGGGGGGGTGATAGAATGTGACTCTGTATTAGCGAGGCCTTTAATTTTGCATATCTATATTACATGAAACTGCTTACCTGTCCAATAAAGCGTCCTTTTACCCCATTTTGGCCTGAGGATGTGTTAATTGGCCGATGTGTAAAGCATCTGACATTCAAGTAAATGTAAACTCAACTCTTTTCAAATATGTGGTGCATAATATGCGGGCGCCAATTTGCACCCACACATTTTTACCATCAAGTACATTTTAAGTAGTGCATTTGCCATCTACAACGTTTTATGTGCACACAGTGGGACATACAGTTTGTTTCCCTTCTCTTTGGGTACTTAATGCCCCCTGCGTGATGTTTTTATTTAGCACATATGGCTATTGGCTAAGTTTTCCTCTTCAACGCCGGACCCACTCCCTTTGACCCAGGAACATTTATTTTTACTTTTCTGGCAGTCACTGGGTATTTAGTTTAGCATTGCTGTTGTGGAAGGCAAAAAAGACATGTTCCCTTATATTTCCAAATCGAGCCGACATTGCGCTCTGGTGTCTCTTTTGCTCTGTGCAACAAAGGGGGTTCGGTGGGGGTTCAAGCCTCTCTTAATTGCTCACCCCTACAGCACTTGTGCTGCCCATTCTATACAGTCAATTCCTTATCAATTATTCATGCTAATGCATGTGTAGTTGAAATATGAGTTTAATCAAACAATTAGCACTGCTGGACAGGCCCAGTCTCCATTCAGGCGCCTGATATAAGCGCGCTGCACTGTGTCTTCAGCCCTCTATCACCGAAGTGCTGGTCAAGGAAGGAAGTAAATATAGTGTGTAACAATGTAAAAGTTCTGACGTTTTACGCTTTTGTTTTTTATTATCAGTCTGCACAACAAAGTCTGCAAAGCAGACAGTTAAAAGGTCAAAAGTGACATAAATCATCTCTAACCTCCGGTACCAATTACAGCACCAGGTCACGCGGCCCTCTCTCTCCTTAGGAGGATCAATAAAACTGTAAAAATGCTTGCAAGCTCACTGCTCACTTGCATGTAAATCATATTTTCACAGTGGGCTCGGCTGTTCGAGCCCGTCTGACTCCTGAGCCCTCAGCCCTGTGTGCTGTCTTTATGGCTTTCATGCAGCCTACGTAAACTGGTTTGCTGAAAACAAGCACTTTCAAATATAAAGAGTTAAAATTCAAGCCATTTGTTAGGACGTAAACAAAAGCACAGGGCCTGGTAACAGATTCCATGGGATGGGACCGACATTTGTTGATGGGGTGATGTGATCATATTTCTTCATCGCCTGAATGAGATATAAAGTGCCTTGTAGGGTGCCCTACTGCCTTTTAATTTTTATTTCTTCCTGTCTCACTGTGTCCAGTCCGACAAATCATAATAAATTGTATTTCCTCAGTTGATTTTATTTGTAAAGGTATATCAATAATTAAATATGTGAAGTACTCACTGCCTTGTTATCTCAAAGTCTGTTGTGAAGTTCTCTGGTTATACTAAATAAGCATCTACCTACATCATTATCACATGAAATCTGTTTATTGATGTTGTAACTGCATTTTCACATTTGCGTTATTAACCTTTTTGCTTTCCCAATTTTCCTTGAAAATGCACCCTTTGCACATTTTTTTCAAACATTTCCCGAGGGGAGAATCCCCTCTGAAGACTTCCTTATGGCGGTAGGGCTCGCACACTGCAGGGCACTAATTCTGAACTTTTACGTCCCACTACTTTCAAATGTCACCATCCGCCACTGTGTGTGTGTATATATTGTGTGTGTGTATATATATATATATATATATATATATATATATATATATAGACAATGTATTTTTAGTTTGGAAAGGGGATCGCCAAAGTGCTGAGGCTTTTATCGCAGAAATTAACATCAATAATATAAATCTCAAATTTACATCTAATATTAGTCAGCAAAGTGTAGCCTTCCTGGACACTACTATATATGTGATGGATGATAAGCTAGAATCTACTCTACACAGAAAACCTACAGCTGGTAACACTACTCTACACGCAAGGAGCTTACATCCACAACATTTAATTAGGAGTATCCCCTATGGGGAACTCCTTAGATTAAAAAGAATCTGCAGCACTAGAGAGGAGTTGGAAAAATGCACACAGGAGACACTATCGAGGTTTAGACAACGTGGGTACAGTGAGGTCACTCTTAAAGAAGCGTGTGAAAAAATTGAGTTGACAACTAGTGAATCAGCATTGACTAGTAGAAAAAACAAGAATATCCCAGATCCAGAATCCACTGCTATAAGTAGTGACAAAGAGAGTGCAGCCCCACGCCTAATCACGACTTTCAGTAGGCAACAAAGACAACTGAAAGCCATCATAAATAAAAACTGGCCTATCCTGTTAACTGATGGAGTACTTGCCCCTACATTAACTATGAAACCAACAGTAACATTCAGACGAGCAGTGTCCATGAGGTCACAATTGGGTTAAGAATAGCCCTGAGATAACATTGGGGACTAGTTGGCTTCAACCAAAACCTGGCTTTTATAAATGCACATCATGTCGTGCCTGCAAGTTTGGTACTAATATGACCCATTATGGAACACCTTTTAGCCCCACCAGTATACCCATCAAGGGCCACTATTCATGCCGCACTGAATTTGCGGTGTATGTACTTACATGCACATGCGGCCTGAATTATATTGGCAGTACCAAACTACAAGTACATGTTCGTATACTTCAACATTTAAGGGCAATTGTAAATAATGACAGTACTTACCCTGTGGCACGCCATTTTAAGAAGGAACATGATAACCAACTAGAATGCTTATCATATTATGTGATAAATGCTAAGCCTAAATTACGACGTGGGGGCAACAGAGAGCGCATGTTGAGACAACTGGAAACTCACATGATTATAGAATTTGACAGTAAGGCCCCAAGAGGATTGAACAATACGGAAGATCTGCATAATTTTCTATAGAACCATTTGGGAGCAAATGGAAGCATCTTAAATTACTTAGCATAGCCAAGATATGACTAGATAAGTGATCAGCTGCCGCTTTAGCAACAATTTATAATTTAGAAACAATAGGAAAAAGAAAATCATGAATATCTTAATATATATATAAAAAAACGTAAAAAATCCCCATAAAAATGAGTGTATAGATGTAACATTTTTAGTAATTTTTGCACTGAGTAGGTACTGTACAGCACTAAGCACTTTATTTGGCATTTTTTGCACACTATGATATACTGTAGCACTTTGCACTTTAGGAGGTTATAGAGAGAAAAGACATCGTATGCACAGAAGGAGACTAGAGAGTCCATGCTAACTGGGGAATTTGTGACACATGTCCATTATATGAACATTGATTTAACAATCTGGGAAAATGTGAGAACATTGACTATTATTATTCAGTATCCATTCTTGCATTTATGCGGATATAATAACAGCTTACAGAGTTATGTTTGCAGTGCACTTCAAGAGATATTTCATGTATTTAAAAGGGAAGGAAAATGATTTTAAAACTGCCATTTGATTGTATAAATAATATATTTATATATTTATATTTGTATTTTTATGTATATTTATATATTTATTTATATAAAGTCACTTGACTTATGATGGTAATTTAAATACATATGACTAATATGCACTATATAACTTTAAAATTTTAAATGTACATATGGGCAGGTCTCAATATGTTATATTGAAATATTTATGAAAGCATACAATTTATGGGTTGCAATTTTAACTATGCTAAACAATATGGAGTACTGTCTGTTAGCACACAAATGAATCCGTAGTCTTTTCTCGATGTTTGGGGACACGTGACACATTGGAGTAAAGGAGAAAAAAATATAAAAATGACTCACCGCTTAACAGTCTTTAATGTGATCAAGGCCGGTTTTTCCCGGCCGAAACGCGTCATGACATCTATGAGTGAAAAATAAATAAGACTAATCGCACAAGCAACGTGGTGTTCGTGCATTCCTTATCGCTGTATGTTCATATGGAGGTTAAGTACTGGTTGTTGGTGGAATATATATATATATATATATATATATATATATATATATATCTACTGGCGGTCGCCAGTAGATAGTTATAGTTACAACCTATTATCCATAGGAAATCCGCGACATTCTATTTGAAATAACTCTCTTGCCGGTTGACGTATCTTCGCAAAATTTTCAAACTTTATGGCCCGCTCCGGTCCGCTCCTACCCTGAAAGTCTCGGGGGATTCGTCAAGCGGGGGCCGAGAAAAAGGGGGGTCCCAAAACGCGTTTTCCCCATGCAATTTTCCATAGGAAACTTTAGACACGGCTACAGCCCGAACTGCTGAACGGAATTACACCAAATTTGGCAAAGAGGTAGTTCTTGGTTCAGAAAGAACCCTTTTGTTAAATGGTGTAAATCCGTTCAGTAGTTGCTGAGAAAATCAAAAGTAAAAAGATAGTGATATCTAGGGCCGCGGATCCTCCCGAGCACGAGCTGCATGTTAATTGGCTGTCAGCTGGCTGTCAACATTCCGATTCAGGAAATGTTGGCAGCCATTTTGTCCCTCGGTAGAACCGAGGGACAGAAACAAGTGCGCAAAGCGCACAAAGGGGGCAGGGTAGAAACACCCTGACCCCTAGGTCTGCTCAGGGGTCCCATAAGGACCCCTGGGCAAAAAATTTTTTTTTTTTTTTAAAAATCGGCAGGATGCGCTCAGGGAGCGCGAACCCTGCCGAAGAAAATCGAAGCGCGGTCTCCGCGCTCGATGCTAATTGCCCCCGGGTGGGCCAAGTCCTGGGGGCATGCTGGGGGGTTAATTTTATGTGTGGGGGCCTCTAAGGGCCCCCAAGCCCCGGGGACCACCACCCCCGGGACTTTATGTATAATGAAGCGGGAGGGCTCTGAGCCTCCCGCAGCCCCGGGACCACCACCTCCCCGGGGCTTCTTTTTAAAATTTAAAACCTGTGTGGGGGGCTCCAGCCCCCACACGCCCCGGGACCACCACCTCCCCGGGGCACTAAGAAAATTAAAATGGGGGTCCGTTTTGGACCCCCAAGCCCCGGGACCACCACCTCCCCGGGCTGTGCTGATGTAGGAGGGGGGCCGCGCGGCCCCCTCCTGGAGCCCTTGATGGCCCTGGGGACCGCCACCCCCAGGGCCGGCTCCTGCAGTGTCCCGGGGTGCCTACCCCGGGACACTGCTGTTTGCAATGACAGGACGGGAGCCTCGCGGCTCCCGTCCTGTCATTGCAAACTTGCTTTGGATATTGGAAGAGAGAGCAGGAAACCTGCTCTCTTCCAATATCCAAAGCCGATTGCTTTTCCACATGGGGAGCAGCATGTTAGCTGCTCCCCATGTGTAAGCAATGCCGGCTCCCGTAGGACACGGGGAGCCGGCGGGACTGTGGGGGGCTTGGGGACCCCCCACAGTCCCCAACGAGAGGCCAGGCCCCGGGGGATGGGGTCCCCGGGGCCATAAGAGGCCACGGAGGGGGCCACGCAGCCCCCTCCCCAAAGGAAAAAAAAAAAGTGCCCGGGGATGGGGTCCCCGGGGCCTTAAATGGCCTGAGGAGGGGGCCACGCAGCCCCCTCCAAATAAGAAAAAAGAGGCCATGCCCCGGGGGATGGGGTCCCCGGGGCCAATACAGGCCCAGGGAAGGGGGCCACGCGCCCCCTTCCCGTTTTTTTATTTTATTTTAATTTTTAAAAAGGGGTAAGGCCCTGGGGGATGGGGTCCCCAGGGCCTAAAAATAGGAAAAAGGAAGGGGGGCCACACAGCCCCCCTTCAGGGGGAAAAAACGATCGGGCCCGCAGGCCCTGCCCCTTCCTTCACCACTCTGCAAACGCGCCCTGGCGCGTTTGCAAAGGGGAACGAATTCCCCTTGAATACTGGGGGTCCCTGAGGCCAACTAGCCCACCAGGAACCTCCAGTATGCGCCAGGGGCTGCCTTGCAGAGAGGTGTACAGAGGCCACGCCCCTTTACACCTCTCTGCAACGCAGCTCTGTGGCGCTTTTGGAGGTATATGGTGGGCTAGTTGCACCCCAGGGACCCTCAGGATTCAAGGGGAGTTAATCCCCCGACTTAAAACGCGCCACGGGGCGCGTTTGCACAGTGGTGAAGGGAGGGGGCGGGGCTTCAGGTGACATGTGTGCAAACAGGCCCCGTGGCTCATTTTAAGATGGGGAATTAAATCCCCTTCAATCCCGAGGGTACGTCCAGAAAGCGCCACAGAGCGGTGTAAAAGGGGTGTGGCCTCTGTACATGTCTCTGCAACGCAGCCCCTGGCACATACTGGAGGTTCCTGGTGGGCTAGTTGGCCCGTAGGGACCCTCATGATTCAAGGGGACTTAATCCCCCAACTTAAAACGCGCCACGGGGCGCGTTTGCACAGATGTTACCTCAGGCCCCGCCCCCTCCCTTCACCATTGTGCAAATATTCCTCTAAAATCAGCCGAAATCCGAATTCTGATTTACTCACCTGTTATCAGGAGAGACCTCAGTGCTGCATCTTTCAGCCCAGTACTGGTCCTGAAAAGTAATTTTAACCGTACTTACCGGTAACTTGAATTTCCTTCATAGGCTAACATTGACTGGTTTCACTTGGAAATTCTTCTAAGTGTGGAGTTTTGGAACTTTAAAATATTCCTCTAAAATCAGCCGAAATACGAATTCCGATTTACTCACCTGTTATCAGGAGAGACCGCAGTGCTGCATCTTTCAGCCCAGTACTGATCCTCAAAAGTAATTTTAACCGTACTTACCGGTAACTTGAATTTCCTTCCATAGGATATCATTGCCTGCTTTTTGCTGAAAAAGTTTCTAAGTGTTGATTTTTGAAACATACAAATATTCCTCTAAAATCAGCCGAAATCCGAATTCTGATTTACTCACCTGTTATCAGGAGAGACCTCAGTGCTGCATCTTTCAGCCCAGTACTGGTCCTGAAAAGTAATTTTAATCGTACTTACCAGTAACTTGAATTTCCTTCCATAGGCTAACATTGACTGGTTTCACTTGGAAATTCTTCTAAGTGTGGAGTTTTGGAACTTTAAAATATTCCTCTAAAATCAGCCGAAATACGAATTCCGATTTACTCACCTGTTATCAGGAGAGACCTCAGTGCTGCATCTTTCAGCCCAGTACTGATCCTCAAAGTAATTTTAACCGTACTTACCAGTAACTTGAATTTCCTTCCATAGGCTAACATTGACTGGTTTCACTTGGAAATTCTTCTGTGTGTGGAGTTTTGGAACTTTAAAATATTCCTCTAAAATCAGCCGAAATACGAATTCCGATTTACTCACCTGTTATCAGGAGAGACCTCAGTGCTGCATCTTTCAGCCCAGTACTGATCCTCAAAAGTAATTTTAACCGTACTTACCGGTAACTTGAATTTCCTTCATAGGCTAACATTGACTGGTTTCACTTGGAAATTCTTCTAAGTGTGGAGTTTTGGAACTTTAAAATATTCCTCTAAAATCAGCCGAAATACGAATTCCGATTTACTCACCTGTTATCAGGAGAGACCTCAGTGCTGCATCTTTCAGCCCAGTACTGATCCTCAAAAGTAATTTTAACCGTACTTACCGGTAACTTGAATTTCCTTCATAGGCTAACATTGACTGGTTTCACTTGGAAATTCTTCTAAGTGTGGAGTTTTGGAACTTTAAAATATTCCTCTAAAATCAGCCGAAATACGAATTCCGATTTACTCACCTGTTATCAGGAGAGACCTCAGTGCTGCATCTTTCAGCCCAGTACTGATCCTCAAAAGTAATTTTAACCGTACTTACCGGTAACTTGAATTTCCTTCCATAGGCTAACATTGATTGGTTTCACTTGGAAATTCTTCTAAGTGTGGAGTTTTGGAACTTTAAAATATTCCTCTAAAATCAGCCGAAATACGAATTCCGATTTACTCACCTGTTATCAGGAGAGACCTCAGTGCTGCATCTTTCAGCCCAGTACTGGTCCTGAAAAGTAATTTTAATCGTACTTACCAGTAACTTGAATTTCCTTCCATAGGCTAACATTGACTGGTTTCACTTGGAAATTCTTCAAACTGTGGAGTTTTGGAACTTTAAAATATTCCTCTAAAATCAGCCGAAATCCGAATTCCGATTTACTCACCTGTTATCAGGAGAGACCTCAGTGCTGCATCTTTCAGCCCAGTACTGATCCTCAAACGTAATTTTAACCGTACTTACCGGTAACTTGAATTTCCTTCATAGGCTAACATTGACTGGTTTCACTTGGAAATTCTTCTAAGTGTGGAGTTTTGGAACTTTAAAATATTCCTCTAAAATCAGCCGAAATACGAATTCCGATTTACTCACCTGTTATCAGGAGAGACCTCAGTGCTGCATCTTTCAGCCCAATACTGGTCCTGAAAAGTAATTTTAACCGTACTTACCGGTAACTTGAATTTCCTTCATAGGCTAACATTGACTGGTTTCACTTGGAAATTCTTCTAAGTGTGGAGTTTTGGAACTTTAAAATATTCCTCTAAAATCAGCCGAAATACGAATTCCGATTTACTCACCTGTTATCAGGAGAGACCTCAGTGCTGCATCTTTCAGCCCAGTACTGATCCTCAAAAGTAATTTTAACCGTACTTACCGGTAACTTGAATTTCCTTCATAGGCTAACATTGACTGGTTTCACTTGGAAATTCTTCTAAGTGTGGAGTTTTGGAACTTTAAAATATTCCTCTAAAATCAGCCGAAATCCGAATTCCGATTTACTCACCTGTTATCAGGAGAGACCTCAGTGCTGCATCTTTCAGCCCAGTACTGGTCCTGAAAAGTAATTTTAATCGTACTTACCAGTAACTTGAATTTCCTTCCATAGGCTAACATTGACTGGTTTCACTTGGAAATTCTTCTAAGTGTGGAGTTTTGGAACTTTAAAATATTCCTCTAAAATCAGCCGAAATACGAATTCCGATTTACTCACCTGTTATCAGGAGAGACCTCAGTGCTGCATCTTTCAGCCCAGTACTGGTCCTGAAAAGTAATTTTAATCGTACTTACCAGTAACTTGAATTTCCTTCCATAGGCTAACATTGACTGGTTTCACTTGGAAATTCTTCTAACTGTGGAGTTTTGGAACTTTAAAATATTCCTCTAAAATCAGCCGAAATCCGAATTCTGATTTACTCACCTGTTATCAGGAGAGACCTCAGTGCTGCATCTTTCAGCCCAGTACTGATCCTCAAATGTAATTTTAACCGTACTTACCGGTAACTTGAATTTCCTTCATAGGCTAACATTGACTGGTTTCACTTGGAAATTCTTCTAAGTGTGGAGTTTTGGAACTTTAAAATATTCCTCTAAAATCAGCCGAAATACGAATTCCGATTTACTCACTTGTTATCAGGAGAGACCTCAGTGCTGCATCTTTCAGCCCAGTACTGGTCCTGAAAAGTAATTTTAACCGTACTTACCGGTAACTTGAATTTCCTTCATAGGCTAACATTGACTGGTTTCACTTGGAAATTCTTCTAAGTGTGGAGTTTTGGAACTTTAAAATATTCCTCTAAAATCAGCCAAAATACGAATTCCGATTTACTCACCTGTTATCAGGAGAGACCTCAGTGCTGCATCTTTCAGCCTAGTACTGATCCTCAAAAGTAATTTTAACCGTACTTACCGGTAACTTGAATTTCCTTCATAGGCTAACATTGACTGGTTTCACTTGGAAATTCTTCTAAGTGTGGAGTTTTGGAACTTTAAAATATTCCTCTAAAATCAGCCGAAATACGAATTCCGATTTACTCACCTGTTATCAGGAGAGACCTCAGTGCTGCATCTTTCAGCCCAGTACTGATCCTCAAAAGTAATTTTAACCGTACTTACCGGTAACTTGAATTTCCTTCTTAGGCTAACATTGACTGGTTTCACTTGGAAATTCTTCTAAGTGTGGAGTTTTGGAACTTTAAAATATTCCTCTAAAATAAGCCGAAATACGAATTCCGATTTACTAACCTGTTATCAGGAGAGACCTCAGTGCTGCATCTTTCAGCCCAGTACTGATCCTGAAAAGTAATTTTAACCGTACTTACCAGTAACTTGAATTTCCTTCCATAGGATATCATTGTCTGGTTTTCAGCAGAAAAGTTTCAAAGTGTCAATTTTCACAAACTACAAATATTCCTAAAAAATCGCCTGTATGACTTAAACGCATTCTTTCAACTGTTTACAGGAGATGCACCAGTGCTGGATCCAGGATCCAACACTGAGTAAGAAAAAGTAACGATAACAGTTTTTAACTTCTAAGTGAATTTCCTTCCATAGGATAACATTGGTGATTCTATGAGAAAAAGTTTCTAAGTGTGAACTTTTAAAGTACAATAATATTCCTTAAAAATCACGACTGTAACCAAAACGCTTTTACTCAACTGTTTACAGGAGATGTCCCAGGACTGAATCTAGGATCCAGTAATGTGGTTAGAAAAGTAATCCATAAAGTAACTAATTGCATTTAACTAGAAATTCACATTGAGCTGAATGTTGCATTGTGTTTGAAAATGTGTTGCCCATTGCAACAACTGTAACTACTGTACTTAAAAGTCTATTGCCTATGTGCAAAGTAATTAAACTAAAGTAATTCATTCTGAGAAAGTATTTTTTGTAATGTAATGTATAATGTAATTACAATGTAATTTAAAAAATAAAATATGTAAAAAAAATTGTTTCTAAAAAATTTGGAAATCAGTATGAAAAAAATTTATATAACAATTAATACATTTAAAAATTGTCATTTACAAATCCTTTGAAATTCACTGAAAAAACTGTAGGTTTCAGACATGTTATAGTTACAAATTAGCATTTAAAAAACCTTTGAAATTCACTGAAAAAACCATAGGTTTCAGGGACGTTATAGTTACAAATTAGCATTTAAAAAACCTTTGAAATTCACTGAAAAAACCATAGGTTTTAGGGACAGTTATAGTTAGTTGGACATTGCACTCGTACAAAACCCGTGAAATTCCCCGTTATAGTTAGTCCAGCTAACTATAACTCGCGCCCCGCAATGCACTGCTGATGACGTCACATATTACATCACTCATGACATGGTCAGTGACATCACTGATGACATCACTGATGACATCACTGATGACATCATCCACGTGATAATCTCATGCACCTCCTCACACCCTAATATAACCTTTGATACACCCACTCTAAATTACAGACTGCCATTCGCAAAACCATAGACACTCCAACACCAATAACTACATACCCACTCACTGATTCTTAGGTCTACGCACACATCCACTCACTCACCCGTACAGTCACTCATACTTACGGTCACTCAGTACAGGACTATCATATGCACTCATACTCCTATATAGACACTCAAACACCGCCACTCATCCATAGAGGTACTCACACACCTAGTCAGTCATGCAAATAATTAAACACACTACCATTTACTCACCTATACAGTTATACACACACCAGCTCACTTACTCATACAAATAGTAGCACATTCTTACGCTCTTATACAATCACTGATACAAGCACACACTCATCCATACAGCCACTATCACAATCACTCACTCTCGCTTATAGCTATTTATATACTCCAACACACATATATACTGCCTTTCACATATGTAGTTACTCACACATGTACCACTGGGACATACATTCACTCACTAACACACTCTTACACACACTTACCCACCCATACAGTCTATCACAGTTGCACTCTTGAAACCATCCACCCAGTGAATCACCCACTCACACATCTATGCACAGAGTTGCACACACCCCTCCCACACAAACACTCAGGCACCCATACAGATACTCAGACAAGCATTCAATAACTCATATAGACACTCATGTAGCTATTCACAAACACATACAGCCACTTACACAGCAACAGACAGACGGATACAGACATTCACCCAGTTTAGTCACTAACCCATGCATTCAGTAAGATACGTTAAATCACTCACTTATAGAGTCAGTCACGCACCTACTAAATCATCCATACAGACACTTACACACCCACTCATTCTTCAATACGTCTTTTCCTATATATATTAAAAATATTTAAACTTTACAGAAACACACAGTCACTGGATGATGTCATCAGTGATGTCATCAGTGATGTCATTTGAGATGTCATCAGTGATGTCACTGACCATGTCATGAGTGATGTAATATGTGACGTCATCAGCAGTGCATTGCGGGCGCGAGTTATAGTTAGCTGGACTAACTATAACGGGGGAATTTCACGGGTTTTGTACGAGTGCAATGTCCAACTAACTATAACTGTCCCTAAAACCTATGGTTTTTTCAGTGATATATATATATATAAAGTTAAATATAGTAAAGTCTGTCTTTTTCTATCTCTCTCTCTCTGCCACTGTGCTCAAGTAGATCTGCATTTGAAACCGCACCCTGTCCCCACCCTTACCCAACTGCTCCATTTACCAGTGTCTTTCCATTAAGTCCTAGTCCCTCATCCTTAAAGAAACAGGACCACCAATCCTATTGCTCAGGCAGGTCCACTTTTATTAGGTCTCGACTAAACAAAGAATGTGCTGCCTCAAAGAGATGTGTTGTGTTCTGTCTGTGGGCTTACAGGCTGCTTATTTCCTACCACTGGTAAACTTCAGTGTCGCTCTCATTTTCTTTGATGCCATTCGTAATGGCATCTAGGTGTTATGCCCTTGTCTTGTCTTTGGCCCTCAGCACGGTGCATTGATCAAGTACATCTCTCCTTCACTACTCCTGGTTGGCAGACCTATTTATTTATTTGTTTTCGAGCTCTTCATAACAGCACATGTGTTTTCATGCCATCTTCCTTGTACACATACACACATACCACTAAAATACATGTGCGTGTGCATAAACAAATGCATTTGTTAAAAAGTTGCTAAAACACGAACAGCACTTGTTTATTTTTTGTTGCACTATCCGATGGTATTGGAGCGCTCGCTCCGGCATCCGTCTTGCCACAAAACGAATTAAAGCTGATGGTATTGGAGCGCTTTAAGTGCTCACCAGTTACATTACACAATGGCACATTCATTTTTGTTGCTGCTCCTGGTTCACTTAAGGTATTATTTTCCCATCGTTGCTTGCCCATCCCCTCCTGCTTCCCTGCTTACCCGTCCCCCCACTACCTCCCTTGTCACTGCTGCTTTTTTTTTTGCACGATCTGATGGTTTTGGAGCGCTTGTTACATCCTCCATCTTGCCATTGAGCTAACGCCATCCAATGGTATTGGGGTTTTTGGGAGACAAGGGTACCCCGATATGTGAACCTGGGGTGATAATGGATATTTTAAGAACGGTTCAGATGTGGCCTAAAAAGGTCCAAAAGCAAGAGGGGTGACCCAGAGAGGGGCACTGTTTTTTTCAAAAATGAAATTCATTCAATAGGGAGCGAGAAAAAGAGTCTGTAAAGGGTCATGTAGGTCACAGGATGACAGATATTTATTCGCAAATATTTTCAGTTTTAGGGTGCTCACACAATAAGTAAAAGAAAGCGTGGTGTGAAATAGTGATAGTGAATTTTAAAAAAGACATCGCATTGACAACAATATAGTTGAACTCCCTGAATGATTTATACAAGTTACGAGGAGTTCATGTTGTAGAATGGTCGTTAGCCGTTAATCCACATCTTTGCTTCACTTCAAAGCTCCACGACTGTTTCTCAATATCACTTTCACATTTGTTCAGCTAGACCACGTCAATACCGAACAAGCATTGGCAAAGCTCTCGGTATTGACCAAGCTATTTACCTTGCCAATGTGAGTGTCTTTTAGCCATGTTGTCTAGCAGCACATCTGCATTTCAGAATGGCTGAAAGTCACTGTAAAAAGTTCTATGATGCAGCCAGTGCAGGCCATGTATTAGCACTTTTTTGTGTTAGGAGGTGGATTGCAATAAAGTCAAAATGGGGGCGAAGAGACTCAGCATCAGCTCAACATCCTGTGATTCTGGACTTTCAGTAACTTTCAGCCATGCCGAACAGCAGATGTGCTGCCAGACAACATAGTTAAAAGATGCATATTGACAAGGCCAACAGTTTGGGCATTCCCAAGACCTATTGGCTTTGGCGAAGCTTGTTTCTTCTTTCACCACTGGTTGCTTCGCCCTTTCTACTACCCACCCCATACACTCAATACTGCATCATGCAAAGGAAGAAAACATCTGTTCATTCCCAGGTGACAACATTTTGTTAACAATGACGGGACACCGGAACAAGCATATGTAACGGTGGATGGATCCACATTCAATTGAAACATCTTTTCTAGTGTGATTAGTACCAGGAATTGTTCAAAAAAGGTTTGTTTTAATGGTGTGAATTCACAAACGTAATGTCCCTCCTACCTGAGAGCAATATTTCTCTCATTTGGGGTGGTCAGGTCTAATGCTTGACCAGGGCAAAGGGAAAAAATCAAATGGAGACATGCGACGACTGAGAACAGAAACCCCTTGTGTCTGTCAGACTTCTAATTTACAAGTCTTGCAGACCACCCTGCATAGCAATGCTACCACACCCACACCACCAAGCACCAGCTCTATCAGGGGCTGCTGCATAGCTCCCAAGA
The DNA here is from genome assembly GCA_963921515.1 of Calotriton arnoldi. Classification (NCBI taxonomy): domain Eukaryota; kingdom Metazoa; phylum Chordata; class Amphibia; order Caudata; family Salamandridae; genus Calotriton; species Calotriton arnoldi. The sequence continues at coordinate 144,481 of CAWUFW010014564.1, forward strand.
CACAGCAGCACCGTCATTGAAATCTGCCCACCACCCACTACACACAGAACCTTGTCCTCGGGCACAGAGACAGACCCTGGGAGGCACATAAAAATATAATATATGTTGGTTTAATTTAGCACAACGTCTATGGTATCTCAGAATGCACTTAATGGCAAACAATGGCAAAGACAACTGCAAAAAAGTGCAAAGAATGCAGCATCGCCGCATAGAGTGCTACTGTACTTAATTTGTAAAAGAACAAGTGCCGAGACGAACGTTTTGATAAGAAGTCTAGGCCGGCACTTTGAAGTTTGGGGTGCTGAATACCAAAGCTTCGCAGTTTTGATTCGAACTCTACTTCACCACCAGGCACTCACTGCCTCTTTATCTCACTCTTTCATATTCTCTTTCATCCCTGCTTTCTCCCTTTGTCAATGTTTTTCAGTCTTTCTATTCCTCTTCCTTCCCCCTTTTGTGTTTTCCTCTCCTGCTTTGGATCGAAGTCTGTTGAGAAAAAATAAGTGTCTGTCCCTAAAAATGAGGGCTTGTGGGCCCCACCTGCAGCCACTGGCACAAATAAAGCACAGTGTGTTCTACAGAGCAGCATCCTTCAGCCCAAGACCACTAGAGAGTACGTAAAGAGAAGTGCACACAAATGTTCAAAATACTTTTCCTGTCCATTTATAACTAAATTCTGTAGGACTTACTTTATTTTAAAATACCAACAATTTAGTCAATTCTTGCACACCTGAAACACTTTTTATAGACTTGCACATACAGAACAAAAGATTATAGGTAAACGTTTAATGTAGCCTTATAGCCCGCCGTAGCGGGCTATACCGGCTATTAAAGGCCCGCTCCCGCGATAAAGGCCCGAGCCGAAGGCGAGGGACTTTAACAAGGGACCGGGACTTTAATAGCCGGTATAGCCCTGCTACGAAGGGCTATAAGACTATCAGAACATTCTGCCACTAGAGGGAAGAATGTTCTAACAAATAAAACAAAGGCTTCTCGAAGCTCGAGGGGATTTAAACCCCCTCGAGCTCCGAGAGGCCTTTGTAAAACATTGGAATGTTGCTCTGCGGGCCTTTACCGGCCCGTAGAAGCAGGGAGCACTCCATTGTCTTCAATGGAGCTCCCAACATTCCAATGTTCTAATAAACTACAAATCTTTCTTCATTTCCTACTTCCCACTGATCATCCTCTACTTGTTTTTCCCCATCATGATTTGACTCATAGCAGAGAGATGAACTCAAAAGAGGAAAAGAAGGAGGAAGCGAGAGACAGAAAAACAAGTGACAAAGGGCGACAGCAGGGATAAAAAAATAACCAGTAGGAGTGAGATAAAGAGGCAGGGAGTGTCTGGTTGTGATGAAAGAGGCAAGAGGTGGAATCAAGACTAAGCAGCCTCGGTATTTGGCACCCCTAACCTTCAATAGTGCCAGCCAGGGGCCTCTGAGCAAAGCTTTGGGCCCCAACAGTTATTCCTTTACAAATTAGGCACTGTCTATAGGTTGTATCGAGAAACATCTGTACTACTGGGGGATGCAGAATAGGGACCTGTGCATTATGCACTTTCTAGGCATACGGTAATGGGTTTCCTATACCCAGTGTACAGTATCGTACCTGTTACAGACATTTGTCATTGGTGACTGCCCTCTACAGCTCTCAGAACATAAATAATGTTGGAGTAGCGCTTTATTCAATTTCGAAAGTGATCTTGTAAAATACATTATGAGAAGTACAAATGCTCCCTAAAGGTGCTGGTAAGTCAGAATAGAATATACAGAATAATCATCTGACATAAATATTGTGTCCTATATATTGTCAACAAAAATAAGTCTAATTGGTTTTAGATTTTCTATTATTTACTTCAATGGACGATATTTGTGTAGCTGAAATTTAGGATAAAATAATTGTCAGATGACATTCTGACAATAGTCCGGTACTCCTTCTACTGTGCAGTATTCTAAGCTCAAAATCCACCCTCTCTGAGCTAAGGGGATGAGGCTAACTCAGACAAATTGTCCACCTCCTCCATTTGGCCCAAAGGCCTTCTAATACTCAGTCACTAGTTCAGCTTGAGTTAAATGAAGACGCTAATGCACAATTCTTGAAGACACTCCTCAGAGCGAGGTGCTCACCGTCATACACAATAACAGGCGTCCGGCCTGACCTAGAATGTCATCTCTGACATCATAATCAGAGCTGACTCCTGGGATATGTGAAATCGACCAAATGATAACAAGGCAGAAGAAAGAGGGTCCAGTAGCTTCTTTATTGAACACCTCATCCACAGTCTGCTCAGAGTAGCTGCCCAAAGTTAAAGCCCCAAAAGAACAGATGCTGAATTAATCAAACATTCATCCCCAGTCACAGATCTAGTTTAAATCCGTCATTTTTTTGCATGCCACGCCATTCCAGTTTAGACCCAGCCAGAACACTGGTTATCGACATCACACTGATGATGTGACATCACACTAGTGACATGACATCACGCTGGGGATGCGACATCATACAAGCAACATCCTAGCAGGATTCCACTACCAACACAGTGATGCCACAGCTGGCATTTCGAACAGGGTGGAATAGATATCACAGTACAGGTACTTTAACCAAGCACAGAAAGATCTCCATTCTTGTAAAGAATATTTATTTATTTAAGGTTTTGTATAGACAAACCACATAAAGTAGGTGTCAGGATGCCTTACATTGGAGAGAGACAATGTGGAGAACCACTTGCTTGGGAGTATAAATATAAATACAAAAGTAAATCATAGCATGCATTTAGAAAGTCAATTGTAAAGAGACTACTTAACACAGACAGTCGGTTTAAGCAGCACAATAGTAAAATGTAGACATATAAACCAGCAGATTTATTAGAATGGATATTAGCTCTGATATAGAAATGGAAAATGAGTAGGGGTAGATTTATGTTGAATGTTGTAGTATAACTGTTGACAATCGGGTATGACCAAGTAGTGGAATGGTGGCAAATGGTAATTTAGTGTTTAATATAGTATTTGTGGCATTCATGTTTTGAATACTGTGTTTTAGAGGGCCTTCTTCAGGTCTGGAGGCAGCTAAATCTTATTTGACTTCACGGAGGTGCTTAAGGCAAAACTTTACAGCAAAGTATTGAAGCAGACATGTAATACTTATCACTAAAAACCTTTGATTACGATGCCTCAACGTATGTACCTTGTTCCCCACAGATCTGTTTACAAGACAATATCTCTGTGCTGGTTAGACATAAGTTTAGTGACATAAGATTTCGCCTTCTTGCTTCTCGTCATATAATTTCGATGGTCATGTAGTTGCACCACAGGCAATAGGAGTGAATGTGATCTCTTCAGCTTTACGTTTGAGTTCCTGTAAATTAAAGAGTTATTTTACCCTTGTATTGATTCCAACTGTAGATTGAAGGAAACCAACCCTTAAGAAGTCTTGGGTCCATTCTGACTCTCTGAGTGGTTTGATTCTGAGTGGTTTGATTCTAAGTGGGAAGGATCTGCAGTTGGTTGGGTCAGTAGTATTGTTTTTTCATGTAGAGTTTGAGTGGTTTTCTTATTATTTTAGGGGTATCGTTGGTTGATGAGGCTTGGTCCTCAGGCCCTAACTGCCTATTACTAGCAGGTGTTCCTTTCTAGGGTTCTGAAAACTATGAAATGCTCCTCCTATCCTTCAAGTGCACATGCCATGGCAGTTTCTGTTTGCCTAGAAAAGATTTGCATGGCATAAAAATGGAGCAAAGGACCGGGTGACAAAGTTAATTCCACTCACAGAATTGGTGGATTTTGGCGACTCCGCATTACACTTGTGCTGCAGAGTTCCGGACAAATTCCACAAATAAAAAAAAAGTGTGGCAGAATTATTCTCCAGTGAGGCTCCAGAAATTCAAGCTGGCGAATGCGAGTGAGATTTGGGTCCCCTAAAGCAATTTCCGGTTGCAACGAGGACTTCCTAACTTTCTAATGGGGGTCACAAGTGGTCACAGTCAGAGGGCTCCTTCTCAAATACATTTTCTACTCAAGTAGCAGCAAAATCAACTTGAATGGCCGCAAGCTCTTGCGCACTGGTTAGTGCCGTTGAAGCTGATTTTTCCGCACGGTTTTCAGCGCAGAATGCCCTACTGACACTAAATCGCACACCAGCAGCGCAATGTGCATATTTCTGCCTGTTGGTGAAACTTCACAGAATCTCACAGGGTTTTTATGTAACTTCACTAAATTCCGCGGAGTGAAACCCTGCAAGTTCCACCCAACCCTAATTTTATGTTGTAAATGGCTGTCTTGGGAATGTTATTTTACAGTTTATTGGTTTAATAGATGATTTGGATAACCTTTTATTGAATTACTCCTTGCAAAGTTATGTTTAGATTGCCATTATTTAAAATAATCAACAATATATGTATTTACTTGCATATTAAAATTTCTGTTCCTTTTTTGAAAGCTGCCAGTACACTATAGGGCATCAATTCTGAAAGTGTCTGCTTCACAAGGATCTGAATTCCTCAAATACTGTCACCTCCAAGATCACAAATAGCGTGATCTCGTATCTTAATCATCTAACGTTTAGGTAGAACCCACTCTGATGCTTGGAAGCCCGCACGGCCATCGTCTTTTTCTTTTGACCAGGTTGGATTGGAAGGGAAGATTTAGGTTCCAACTAGTGAAGCAGACGGAAATGAAATAAATTGCATGATTGAGATACGGGATCACACTATTTGTGATCTGGGGCGGGGGTATTTAAGCAATTCATATCCTTGGACGTCTACCTTTTCTTTGAATCTTGTGTGAAGCAAGCACTTTTGTAATTGATGTCTCTGTGCTGCTTATAAGTCAGGAAGGAAGTTAAAGCCCTGAAGAAGTGGCTTTGTTAGCTGCGAAACACATTTTGGCTGAAGCAATGTTGGGTTTGGTGGCCGTAGATTACATATAATGACGGCTCTCATAAAAGAAACATCAATTTTACTATGACTGTTTTCTACTATGAATGTGTCTAGCTATATTAGCAATATTTGATGAGATTGTGTTTTCCCAGATGTCTCAACATTAAACAAGAATTAGTTTATATATCATAGTCAATGACTGTTTGATTTATGTAAAGTGAAGATAAAAGCGCCCTACAAAAAGAATTGTTTACTTTGAAATTATCAACCAGGTTGGGCGCCGGTCTTGTAGGTGGTAGCAAGCGCATGGCCACCAGCATCTGAATGCCTAGATCTATGAAGTTTAAATGTATTTACGTGTTATCATCATCACACTGATTGTATTCAGCTGACATATAATACGCCGGGCTGCAGCGTGAAGCTAAGTCTGTAGCCCTGTAGTGTTAGCCTGAGGATGCTAACAAACAGGGTGGGGTGTGAGACTCTAGTCACACCCGATGGAGCAGTGCAGGCCAGTGTTGCTATTGGATTAGAGTATAAGTGATATTGTAGTGCACATGTATTTATTGTCTTGCCTATGTGCATTCGCTTTGCTTCATTTTTAGATAAGTCTTGTGATGCGCCAGGGAGAGCTAGTTCAGTTGTGTAGTGCTTTGGAGCTTAGATTATTTTGCACTGAGATCCTTGCACCATGAAAGGCGTCTTTTGCACATGAAGTGAGGATGTGAAATTTAAAAACATCCATGAACCTTGGGTATTCATATATTCGTTTTTAATAAAAAGATGTTTTGAAGTATTTAGCGTTTGGTACTATAAGTTTTGATTCTGCACTGAGAAGTAGAATCACAAAAGATTTTTTGGGAACAAATGTTTGAGTGGCCTTTAGGATCCCCTCCTCCCGCTGGTACCAATAACTACTCTCTTTACCATGACATGTGCCCTGGAGGTGGCACTGAGATCAGGCTCAGTTACATTTCATCAGCCATGATCAGATTGTAGTTTGACCAGAGGTCTGGGTCACCCTTTGCACTGTTAGCCAATTTACTGCTTGTTCTGCAATTTAGGTGATCACCTAAACAAGACAAAAGAGACAAGCAAGGTGAAGCATGATAAACATGTCAAAGAGAGGATAACAACCATTGAGGACTTTGAAGATTTGATGGTCATGGACTAGACATCTCTGCCCTCAGATGCCTTCGAATGAGAGCGCATAAGGCTGAAGCATCCACAGTGCTGCAATAAATGTCATCTTGTGCTGTGCAACAACCCGCAGCATACACGCGACATAGCATTTACTGAAGCTCAAGGAGTGCAGGCTACCAGAGCTGCACAACAGACCGAAGAGAGAGGCAGAAAGGTACTAGATCTTCATGTGACCTTCATTTAGTTGGAAAAGAGAGGGAGTGGAGGGATGCTGGGTCACCATAAGGTCCATTCAGATTTAAAGGGGAGGGTATTAGTTGTGCAGTGCTGCCATCCAGCCTGTAATGACTGAAGGCGGTGGTAATTGTGGGGAGAGTAAACAAGATGAGGTTAGAGTGGTGAAAACATGGACGGTTGACAAGGAAGACATCAACTAAGACGGTTTGCCAGGAAAAACTATGATGTAGTGGCTAAGTGACAAGAGAGGTCGGTATCCGCCATCTTAGCATCTGATGTTTATTGGTTGTAAGGAAACGCCCTTAAGAGTGACAAAACATTGTGGCATACAGAGTAAGATTTCAACCTGGCACCACCCTGTAGTGCACTAAACAGACGATTCATTATTTTAGGGGTATGCGTGGGTATCATTGCTCCTAATAAGAAATCTTTGTGAAGCTATCATTTTGACATTATGTGGTGTATTGTATCAGAAATAACTCCACCTCACCCAAAATATGAGACGTCTGACTACCAATCACAACTACTTTGTCTGTGTGTGTTTGGATGTGCAGGCATGTGTGTGTAGGTGTGTGTGATGTGGTGTGTTTAAGTCTGTGTGCATGTGTCAGTGCGTGCATGTGCGTGTTTGTATTTGTGTGTGTGCTTGTCTTTTTGGGGGGTAATTCTTTTTTATTCGTGCTTGTGATGTGGTAACATACTTGGGAATAGTCTTGACTCTCCTAGACCCTGTGTTGGTAGGGAGGTGGACTGACCCGTGGACAGCCATCTTCACTGCCACTTAGAGCAGAAGGGACATGGCCTTCTTGTGGCATTGTGCCAGGGCGGGCCTGCAGCAGCGCAGTGCACATGATGTGCTCTCATCAGGAGCAGCTTAGGCAGGGAGAATCCATGGGCAAGAGAAAGTAGTGAAGAACGTTTACATGGACAGAGCCACTGAGCTATATTCGGGAAGCCTGAGAGCAGAAAGCCTGAGTAAGGCTACTGAAGCAAATGGAAGCCCTCGCACTGTGTGCTTGACAGGAGCCCCTGGATGTAGGAGGCCTCAGAGGTAGGAGTCCTGGGTGTAGGAGCCCCCGGATGTAGGAGCCCTCAGAGGTAGGAGCCGCCGGGTGTAGGAGCCCCCTGATGTAGGAGGCCTCAGAGGTAGGAGCCCCGGGTGTAGGAGCCCCCGGATGTAGGAGGCCTCAGAGGTAGGAGCCACCGGGTGTAGGAGCCCCTGGATGTAGGAGGCCTCAGAGGTAGGAGCCACCGGGTGTAGGAGCCCCCGGATGTAGGAGCCCTCGGATGCGGGAGCCCTCGTATGCAGGACTTGAGTCTTCAGTCTGTTGGGCTGGACCCTTCGGCCCTGCATGTTGCAAAGGAGTAGTGCATAAGGGGGCGTGCCCTTATTTGCAGGGTGACATGGCCCCAGCATAGGAGGGATTCTTTTACCTTTCCATCCAGGCCAGGGCTTTAAGTGGGATGAAAAAACTGGGGGGTCTCTAAAAGGGGTGTGGCCAATGTAATTAAGGGCATGGCTTAAAAACACGTAAGCTAAAAAAACGCAGCAACTATAGCTTGTATATAATATTGACAAAGCTTCCACTTAAAGCCCTGGTGACACCACAACGATTTTGCTGCTCCTGAGTTTCAAAAAGAGAAGGGAAATCCAGAGAGAAAATGACTCTGTTTAAAGAATTTCCCTTCCCCTACAACGCTCAACTGGCATGACATCATGCCGTAACGTCTCCACTAGTGAGAAGTGAGCAGTGTGAGAACGCGCACGTCGATGTGCCTGCTGTCACTGCAGTCCGGGAAAAAACGGACCGCCTGTTCCAGGGCTCAAAACAGAGCCCGATAGGGACCCGTTTCGAGGACCCCTTTAAAATACTGCCGGTGCTCAGCTCCGGTGAGACCCGGCCCACTTAAAGCCCTGCTCCAGGCTATATCAAAGACACAGGTGCAGAGATGTCAGGAGGTGCACCGATTGAGCCCCACACAGAGGTGCACACAGTCAGCCCATCCCCCAAGCATTCCCAGTCATGATCTGCACCTGCGACATCCAGGCAAAGGTGAGCCAAGGCACAAATAGGACAGTGCGCCCTGTTTTTAATACCACTACTCAGGGCTTTAAGTGGGGTGAAAAAACTGGGGGGTCTCTCAAAGGGGCGTACCCAGTGTAATTAAGGGCGTGGCTTAAAACACTTAATCAAAAAATCTGTGCTGAGCATAGTGTGCCGCCCGACTTGTATTTTGCTGTTTCTGTCATTGCATCTAGATATGATACAACAAGTAACATCATACCTACAGCAAGTCAGGACTATTGGCTTTGTCAATGGTTGTTAGTTGCATGAGATAAATAAGCAGCAACTATGGCTTGTATATATTATTGAAAAAGCTTCCACTTAAAGCCCTGGTGACACCAGGACAATGTTGCTGCCCCTGAGTTTCAAAGAGAAGGGAAATCCAGAGAGAAAATGACTCTCTTTAAAGGATTTCCTTTCCCCCTACAACGCTCACCTGGCATGTCATGCCTTTTTAACTTCTCCACTAGTGAGAAGTGAGCAGTGTGAGCATGCGCACATCAATGTGGCTGCTGTCACTGCAGTCCGGAAAAAAACGGACCGCCTGTGCCAGGGCACAAAACAGAGCCCGATAGAGACCCGTTTCGAGGCCTCCTTAAAAAAACTGCCGGTGCTCAGACCCGGTGAGACCCGGCCCACTTAAAGACCTGCCACTACTGATTGCCAAAACTGTGCCAAACTCTCTCTTAATATGGGATCAAATTAAGGGAATCATTTTCGTCCTAAAACATGACTCAACCAGGTCAACAAAAATGTATCATGTTATTAATGCAATTCTTATTCTTTAACAAAATGCTAAAGAAGTATAATCTTATGAGAAAGAATATGAAAAGTATCAGTATACCACTCAAATGTGTTCGTAGAAATAGTGAAAACCTACAATATCACAATCACTTTCACGCGCGCTCTTCTTCGCGTGTGTCTAGATGACTAATGTGCCCTACTTGAGAATTTCCACCGGTTCAAGGCGGCTGTTTCATCTTGAGGTGCAAACTCGGCCATCTCAACGGCGCAAGGCCTGCATTCAGGAACAGCATTGTGCCGTGTTGACACACACAGGTGTTTCAGCACGAGGCGCCTCTTCCAGGTATAAACAAAGTGTAATGCGTCTGGTCCCTGCAATCCTCAAATCCCACTTCCGATGTTACTAACAACACATTTCGGTCTACTGGAGTGGTGCTAAAGGGGCAATATTTACAATATGAAGTTTTGAGACGGAATTAAAACTTTCCACGTCCCTCGCATGACCTGCGCCTTACATTTCACGGCAGATACCGGACAGAGCTGTGTATTGTAGACGAGGCTGAAGTTAGCTTCTTATTCGGCCAGCTTCTTATTCGCAGGCTGAAGTTAGCTTCTTATTCGGCCAGCATCTTATTCGCTAGTTGAAGTTAGCATCTTATTCAGCCAGCATCTTATTCAGCCAGCATTTTATTTGCAGGAAACATTCTATATAAAATGCAATCATAAATAATTCAATTAACTCCATTTTATGGGACTCTGCATTGCCATACAGTGAATATGTTGTTTTTGAAATACAACACCACTATTACGTCTATTAGGATTTAGTCTGACACTAGCAACCTTTCCACCAAAATATGGTTCAACTTTGCCACCATCACAATTTAAGCAATGGAGTACCTGTTTGGGCTGCCTTGACCTTAAAGCATCCCCGGGCAGTTATATTCTAATAAGACATCATACTTTCCCTATAAGAAATTCACATTGGATCACAATCATTTTAAAAACAATCCATCCTCCTACAAGATCCATAACGACTTACACTGAGCCAAGCAATGTTACCACCTGTGCCCACTGTGCCACCCTCAAGCCAATGTATTCATATGGAGTTATTGATGAATAATTAACCTACGTTTCTCCCATCAAGATCAACTTGGCTCATCAATTTTCATATTGATCCTAGTAAAGGAAGTTCCCCTCTACACTTCTGATATGTAAATTGCCTGAGCCGAGCAAAATTTCTCACAACAGGTGGCACCAAACTGGTTGCCCTCACCTCAATGCATTCCTATATAGTTACATGCAAATAAGTAATTGTGGTTCTCTTATAGGAAAAACACATTGGCTCACAAATATGTGTTTTGTTTTTCACCCATACCACATCCCTCTACAAGCTCCATAAGGATTTAGCCTGAACCAAGCAACGGTTCCACTTGTACCATCTGTGCCACTTTCAAGCCAATGTTTTCCTATGGAGTTATAAACAAATAAGTAACCATCCATTCTCCCATGAAGATCAACTTGGCTCACCCATTTTCATACTGATCTTAATGAAGGAAGCTCCCCTCTACACTTCTGATATGTAAATTGCCTGAGCCGAGCAAACTTTGTCACAACAGGTGGCACCAAACTGGTTGCACTCACCTCAATGCATTCCTACATAGTTACGTGCAAATAATTATTTGTGGTTCTCTTATAGGAAAAACACATTGGCTCACAAATATCTATTTTGTTTTTCAACCATACCACATCCCCCTACAAGCTCCATAAGGATTTAGCCTGAGCCAAGCAACGGTTCAACTTGTGCCCACTGTGCCACTTCAAGCCAATGCGTTCCTATGGAGTTATAATCGAATAAGTAACCATCCTTTCTCCCATGAAGATCAACTTGGCTCACCAATTTTCATACTGATCCTAATAAAGGAAGTTCCCCTCTACACTTCTGATATGTAAACTGCATGAGCCGAGCAAAATTTGTCACAACAGGGGGCACCAAACTGGTTGCCCTTACCTCAATGCATTCCTATATAGATACATGCAAATAAGTAATTGTGGTTCTGTTATAGGAAAAACACATTGGCTCACAGACATGTATTTTGTTTTTCAACCATACCACATCCCTCTACAAGCTCCATAAGGATTTAGCCTGAGCCAAGCAACGGTTCCACTTGTGCCCACTGTGCCACTTTCAAGCCAATGCGTTCCTATGTAGTTATAAACTAATAAGTAACCATCCTTTCTCCCATGAAGATCAACTTGGCTCACCCATTTTCATACTGATCCTAATAAAGGAAGTTCACCTCTACACTTCTGATATGTAAACTGCCTGAGCCGAGCAAAATTTGCCACAGCAGGTGGCACCAAACTGTTGGCCCTCACCTCAATGCATTCCTATATAGTTACATGCAAATAAGTAATTGTGGTTCTCTTATAGGAAAAACACATTGGCTCACAAACATGTATTTTGTTTTTCACCCATACCACATCCCCCTACAAGCTCCATAAGTATTTAGCCTGAGCCAAGCAACGGTTCCACTTGTGCCCACTGTGCCACTTTCAAGCCAATGCTTTCCTATGGAGTTATAAACGAATAAGTAACCATCCTTTCTCCCATGAAGATCAACTTGGCTCACCCATTTTCATACTGATCCTAATAAAGGAAGTTCCCCTCTACACTTCTGATATGTAAACTGCCTGAGCCGAGCAAAATTTGCCACAACAGGTGGCACCAAACTGGTTGCCCTCACCTCAATGCATTCCTTTATAGTTACATGCAAATAAGTAATTGTGGTTCTCTTATAGGAAAAACACATTTGCTCACAAATATGTATTTTGTTTTTCAAAAATACCACATCCCCCTACAAGCTCCATAAGGATTTAGCCTGAGCCAAGCAACGGTCCCACTTGTGCCCACTGTGCCACTTTCAAGCCAATGCGTTCCTATGGAGTTATAGAGGAATAAGTAACCATCCTTTCTCCCATGAAGATCAGCTTGACTCAACAATTTTCATATGGATCCTAATAAAGGAAGCACCCCTCTTCACTTCTGATATGTACGTTGCCTGAGCCAAGCAAAATGTGCCACAACAGGTGGCACCAAAAAGAGTACCCTCACCTCAATGCATTTCTATGTAGTTAGATGCCAATAAGTCTTTGTGTTTCTCTTTTAGGGAAAACACATATCTCATAAATATGTGTTTTGTTCTTTAAATACACCACACCCCTCTACAAGCTCCATAAGTAATCAGCCTGTGCCAAGCAACGTTTATGGCTGTGCCCACTGTGCCACTTTAACCCCTTGACCGCGATCGGAATTCCGCTCGTATGCGGGACATTCCGATCGCGGGTGTGGTCGTGACGAGCTCAGCTCGTCATGCGCACAGCGCAACCGCGCAGCATGACGAGCTCAGCTCGTCATGAGCACGGAAGGGGTTAAGCCTATGCGTTCCATTGGAGTTATAAACGAATAAGTAACCATCTTTTCGCCCATGAAAATCAACTTGGCTCACCCATTTTCATACTGAGCCTAATAAAGAGAGCACTGCTATGGAGCATGGGTCGCATACAAGGACCAACTTTGGCCCACTGAAAAATACCTTAGTTGTGTTGTCGACAGAGACGAGATGTGGAAAGCAACAGCCGATGCTTCTGCGCCAAAGCACAGGATTGTCTGTAATACGTTGTCGTTGAGATGTTCAAATCAATGATTCACTGTGCTCAAACCGTAAGATGTAGGCGATGCATTGGGAATTGGAGGCGATGCTCCGCATAGTGCAGCAATGCGATGGCTTCTTTCCTGGTGGCAGCAATGATGCATCGGCATGGTGTGAGATGCACCGGTTCAGATCGGTGCAACAGCATTGTTGTGTGGATTCTAGCAGTTGCAGTACTTTATACGCACTTCCAAGGGCCCAGGACTGGATTGGTACCACTTGGCAGGTCAAGACATGCAGCAAGCAAAGTTCAGGTGCTGTTGCAGTTAGATGAGAAGTATTTGATGTCCCTGAGACTTAGAACAGGGTACAAGCCAGCATGCCCTCTGAGTCACTTCAAGTGAAATTGGCCCAGTCCTTCCTCAGCAGGGCAGAGGGTGGTAGGCAGCAGGGCAGCACAGCATAAAGGCGGTACTTCCAGAGCAGCAGTCCAGCAGAGTGGCAGTCCTTGTAGCAGCACAGCAGTCCTTCCCCCAGGCAGAGTTCTTCACTGGTCCAGAATGTGTACTCAAGTGGTAGGGACCCAGTAGTTATAACAACTTGTGCATTTGAAGTGGGGGGTGAGTTCAAAGAATGGTCTTTGGAGTGCACTGAGGTCTTTTCTTCATACCCTGGCTCTAGACTCACCACAGGGTGGTATGCAGCCCTTTGTGTGGGGGTAGGATGCAGCCTATTCAGGATGCCGAACTATACAAGGAGGGCCGAGGCCAGGGCGCCCCTCCCCCACAGTCAAAGTTGCGTCTCCGAGCCGGCCGAGCCTCGTTGGTGATCTCAGCTGTTTCCATTTTAATCCGCCTGGTTCACGGCTCAAATTGTTCTCACTGGGTTCCGGTGCATGAATTAGCATTCAGATGAGCAGCATTCTTGGATAATTAGACGGATGTCAGCATGAACGGGTGTGCTCGTACGGAGCCGCCTCAAGGTGCGGCCATGTTGCTCAGCGGTTGGCCACGCCTCATGAGGCATACTATATTGTTGATTAAAGATTTTGGCTGATTGTAAATGCTGAGAAGTCCTTTGGTTTGGCAGAACAGTGTGGTTCAGGGAGAGAGCCACACAATTATGGACTTAATTATGAATTTTGTTGGGAAGGCAGTACACAGTGAAAACTGAGACAGATGGCATGTTTGGATTCTAAAGAAAGAAGCTTAGAAATTGAAACATGGAGAAATGGGATGTCAATCATTGTGGTACCAAGGTGTTCCAATAGACCAGAATGACAGATTTGTTGTCTACTGGTTATGTCAATTTGGTTGTAATACTAAATAAAGAGTTGTTAGCCACTCTTCTTTTGTACATTTGTGGTATTAGGACAAGATCTTGCCCAAACCACAGAGATGTAAATGATTTGCAAGTTTCACTATTCAATGCAATCTCTTTTGAAAAACAATGTGTGAACTTTTCCAACATATTGCCATCATGGTCCATGCTTTTAAGTGTCTTCCTAAGGTTTAGATCCCGTTGTTAGCTTTATTGAAAATGTTTCACTTAGTCATTTATGAAAATGTTTGAAAATTGCCATTAATCTCCCATGGTATGAATTTATTGGTGTTGTTGTAGTATATTTTATTTATTTTATTTTAAAAGTTTTATATAGCGCGAACATGACCCAAGAGGGTATCAGAGTGCTTTACATAGGGGTTGTGGCATACATAGGTTGATAGCTGTTGGGGGAAATAAAAGCAAAGCAATATACAACACAAACAAAAAGACATAATGGCGGGCGACACAGGCTTTAGCAAATGTCAGGTAGTAGCAAAAACAGCAAAACAAGATCGTAGGCAAGAAGTGAAAAACTGCTAGTTCAGCCCATTGTTCATTAGTAGAGCCTTAACTTCCCTTTTGAAGGCAAATGTTGAGGGAATCAGTCTACTTTCCATGGGTAGGGAGTTCCAGATTCTCGGGGCAATGACAGAGAATGTGCGATTGTAGGTTTGCAGTTTTTTAAATTTCGTCGGTTTAAGCAGCAGTGTGCTGGTGCTCCTTGAGGACCGGTTGCCGCCGCAGAGTTCGAGCTTATTTTTCAGGTAGAGAGGGGTATTGAAGTGTAGATCTCTATGGGTCATACAAGCAATTTTTAAGTGGATCCTTGCCTCAAAAGGAAGCCAGTTGAGCGATTTCAGGTCTGGAGAGATGTGGTTGGTTTTCATGGAACCCGTGATGAGTCTGGTCGCAGCATTCAATGAAGCTCTGAGGGGGGCTAAGCTGACTTTTGGTAGTCCGCAAAGGGTAGCACTACCGTTTTCTAGTCTAGAGATGACTAGTGCTTGCACCGCCGATTTGAAGTCATCATGGGGAAGGTAGGGTTTGAGTTTTCTTAGGATGCTCAGTTGGAAGTTTGCTCCTTTGGTAGATGCTCTGATCTGATCTTGCATGTTAAGGTTCTTATCTAGCACAATTCTCAGTGATTTTGTGGAGTCAATGATGTGTGGTGTGCAGTTGAGAGCGGTGAGCTTACTTAGGTATTTCACAACAGTGGGAGTTTTCTTATTGGGTGAGATGAGGAGGAATTCCGTTTTGAGGGCATTTAGTTTGAGGTGGTTGGTGGTTAGCCAATTTAGGGTTTTGATTAGGGTTCCGTTGAGTGAACTGATGTCTTCGGGGGAGGATATTTTCATGTAAAGTTGGGTGTCATCCGCATACATGTGATATTGTATGTTGGATGCTTTGAGGATTATAGTCAGTGGTTCAATGAAGAGGTTAAAGAGAGTGGGAGAGAGTGAGGATCCTTGGGGGACACCCAGAGTGCAGGGGCTGGAGTTGGATAGAGTTAGATTGGATTTGACTCTTTGCGTTCTGTTGTTGAGAAAAGAGGCAAACCATTTAAGGACTGTGCCTGAGCGGCCCATCCTGCATTCCAAGAGGTTAAGTAGATGTTCATGTTTGACAGTGTCAAATGCAGATGAGAGATCAAGTAGTATCAGTAGGCAGGCTTCATTCTGGTCAAGCAGCGTGAGAGCATCGTCCACTATGTGGATGATGACCGTTTCAGTGCTGTGGCCCGTGCGGAAGCACGATTGGAATTGGTCGAGAAGTTGGAATTGCTCAATGTGTTTGCGCAGTTGTTCATGAACACATTTCTCCTGGGGTTTTGCAAGGGTAGGGATGTTTGTGATAGGTCGGTAGTTGTTCAGGTCATCAGGGTCCGCCGTGGGTTTTTTGAGAATAGGGAGCACAAGGCCAGCCTTCAGGCAGTCAGGGATCTCAAATTGAAGAAGAGAGGCGCTGATGATCTTTGACCAGAGTGGGACTAGAGATCCTCTCATTTCTTTGAAGAAGTTTGGGGGCAGGGGGTCATTGAAGTGATTAGAAGGTTTCAGGGTCGAGAGTATGTTGAGGATGGCAGTGTCATTGAGAGATGTGAATTGACTCCAAGAGGCATTGTTTTTGGGACATAGACAGGGCGGTGTGGAAGGGGCCGTGGGTAAGGAGGAGTCAGGCGATGGTGAGAGTGCGGTTAGAGCAGACTTAAGATCACATTCGATCTTGCTCGCCTTTCCTAGGAAGAAGTCAGCAACAGTATCGCAGTTTGGCTGAGGGCAGGCGATGTGCGAAGATAGAATAGAGGTGTTATTGGATTGTGGCTTAATTAGCTCAAAAAGCTGTTTCGGGCGATTTTTGGCTTTGTCCAGTTGGGATTTGAAGAAGTTTTCTTTTGCGGTTCTGATGAGTTTGTTGTATCTACTTCTTTTTAGTCTTAGCAATTTTAGAAGAGCAGTGGATGGAGAGGATCTCCAGGCGCGTTCTGCTAATCTCAAGCTGCGTCTGTCAGCATTTAGCTGGTCATTGAACCACGGTTTGGAGTCTTTGATGGGTATTCTTTTTAGTTGGAGGGGGGCAGTTGCATTCAGGGCAGACAACATGGCGTTATTGTAATGCTCAGTGAGGTCGTGGACGTCGTCCATGTTTGCGGGGGGCGGTAGGGAGATATTGCTGCGAGAAATGAGCTTGTTAACGTTAGTATAATGGAGCGATCTTTTCCACTGTTTTTGTTTTAGTGGTTGTGATCTTTTGAAGTTCCAGCTTTCAAGGATACGGAAGTTGATAAAGTGATGGTCCGACCAGTCACAGGGGAGAATAGATTCGAGATGAATGGAGTTGGGATTGGAGATGATTAGGTTGAGGGTCGAGCCTAAGTTGTGCATGGGGCTGTCGCAGAATTGAGTCAAGGAGAGGTCAGTTAGGAAGTTTTTGAGAGTGTTAACCGCCTGATCGTGTGGATCATTCCAATGGAGATTGAAGTCACCAAGGAAGATCTGGTGGCAGTGTCGGCCAAGGTTGGAGGAGATGGTCTCCATAGTTTGTTCAATGAGAGGGAGGTTGTCTCCTGGTGGATGATAAAAGATGTGCAGGGTGCATAGGGGTCTGTGTGTGATAGTGATGTCTATGGATACATATTCACAGGATAAGAGATTAGCTGAGGGGGACTGTTTTGCTGAGAGAGAATTGTGGTAGATACAGGCTATGCCCCCAACCATTTTCTAAGATCGATCGAGTCTGATAATGTTGTGGCTGGGAGGGACTAGAATGTCAAGGATGGGGCCTGAGGAGTCGGAGAGCCAACTTTCGGTGAGGATAAGGAGATCAAGATCATGAGCAGGGATGAGATCAGCTAGGTCCGTGGCGTGTTTCACCGCTGATCTACAGGTGAGTAACATGCATTTCAGGTGTGATTTGTTGTCAGCAATCGAGGGTTGCGTAGTGGGAATCTGCAAGAGGTTATTAATGTTTAAGGCATTGGCGTTGAGTCTGGGCGCTCTATGAGGGTTGGATGTGATGCTTTGGATACCCTCCGAGTTACCATTCGCGGGAAATGCCAAGTCAGGGGCAAATGCCAAGTTTCGCCCATCCCAGTCCCTCCTAGTCCTGACGTTCTAGGAGGGACTGGGATGGGCGTAAGAGGGGCGTTGTAGGCTTGGAGGAGGGAAAGAGTATCTGGTTCTGATAATTGATTTTTGGCTCTGGTGGGTCTAGAAGGGGCATTAGGGTAGGGAGTGGTAATCCAAGTCTGGGATGGTGGTTTTGGCCCGGGTTCATTCAGTACCGTACTGGAGGGAGGTGGAAGATTATGATGGTGTTGGATCCTATGCTGGATCACCTGCGAGGACTTGTTGGAAGAGAGGTCAAGGGCCAGCTCCTCAGTGGAGTTAATGAGATTTTGAATGATAGTTTTGAGATTTAGAAGTTCCTGATTTATTTCCTTGAGCTTAGAGGCGGGATCCCAATGTGGGTTGGGGGTCTTGTGGAGGGGATGGGGAGGGTTGTTCCATAGGGAGGGTGTAGGCGAGTGCGAGGCATGTGGACTGAGGGGAGAGGGGACATCATCTGAGGAATAGGAAGAACTCCAACGCTGATGTATGGGGGAGCAAGGTGAGTGGGCGCTGGGAGGGATGTTAGGGGGAACTGAATTCCTGGTGGAGCGTGGTCGAGTTAGTTGTGTGGAGAGGGAGTTATGTAGGCTAGAGTTAGTGAGCGAGGGAGTGGGGGAGGAGTTAGTGAGGTGATCGGAGTTAGCTCCGGCATAACAGACAAGTGGTCGGTCAGGACGGGGGACGGTGGGTGAGTCTGGGGCGACTAGGTTTGGCAGAGCCAAGGCGGTCATGTGAGTGATGATCGAGGTGGGTGGGGCAATCATCGGGTGGTTGTGATTCTCTAGGGGGGGATCAGGGTGGGCCTGAGTCGGAGTTAGGGGAAGGACGTTTCTATAGCGATTAGGGGTGTCGTTTTGGACCATCGATTTTTTAATGAAGGCGAATCTGTCATCAAAGGTGCCCAGGATGTGATCTGTGGCCTGAACTAGTATAGTCCCATTGTTATAGATGGATATGGTAGCGTTTGCTCTAAATGTGGGTGACGCCACGGCTGAGAGTCTAAGACCGTGAGGAAACGTCTTAGTCGAGGCGATTCTGAGTAAAGAATGAAGCGCCAATCTCAATTGAGCTCTTCCTTTAGTATAGAAGATCAGGTCGCTAGTAATAGCACCTTTTTTTTTGCAGAAATAAGGGTCAGAGATAAGGGTTTCTGGGTTAGCTTTGAGTAGTCTATGTTTCAAAGATTTAGTCGCGTTTTTGGAGAGGTTATTCAGATACTTAATTATGTAGCTGTTAGTCCCTGACTTCTCTAGTCTGGGGTCCATTCTGGACTGAGCGAGGAAGGGCATGATGGAGAGAGAGTAGGTCATGTGGTTAAGATGAGAGGTCATGGTGTACAGGGTTCATGAGTGTAATCCTCACCGATGGTGTGTCAAGTAAGGAAAGGCGGGATCAGAAGAGGGCCGTAGCGTTCAAGATAATGGTAGCAGTGAAAACAGTAATCGCAGTAATAGGGCCTCTGAAGGGTGCAGATAGTTAAAGGAGGTGTGGGATTCCAAGAGGGCCAATGATGATCAACTTCCACAACACCTTCAACCACAGATCTGTGGTCAAACGGGTCAAACCGGGGGAGTAGGGGTGAGCTATTGACCTTTATGGCTAGCGGGAGCCTAGATAAAACTGCTTTGAGTGAGGGAGAGAGGGTTTGGGTAATGCCATTACCATGGATGCCTGGGGGAGCCAAGAGGAGTTTCCAAGAGGCTCTATGTGCATGCGGAAGTACCTTTGATCAGGGTTCGGCCCTTTTGGAGGAATAAGGTTTAAGCGGTAACAGGGGTCATGCTACAATCATGGATCGGCCCTTATGGAGGAATAAGGCATAAGCGATGACAGGGGTCATGCTACAAACATGTTAACGTGATGTTGGAGCTCCGGGGGAGCTCAGCGGGAGAGGAAGGACTTCCATGTAGTCGTACAGCCTGCTGAGGCATCGATGAACAGGGAGCGGCCATTTTTAGACCATGCAGGAAAATGAGATAACGCGTGTTCCCGCAATCATGATATAATAGTGTTGGAGCTCGGCAGGAGCTCTGAGGGGGAGGGAGGTCACCGGTGAGGAAATGGGAATGCACCGTTAATCCGGTTATTTCAATGCTGGACAGGGGGCTGCCATTTTAGGAAAATCAGGGTTGAGATATTATTGTGAAGGCAATGCGCTGGCACTTACCCCATCCTTGTGGCGTGGCAATGCAATATATGTGAACCTCAAATCAGCACGCCTGAGGAGAGCGAGACCAGGCAGCTCATTGCGTCGGAGGTGTGCGCTCTCATATGCTCCCTAAGCAGTTTGAGGCGGGAGCAGCCGCGGGCAGAGTAGTTACCGGGCCGGAGACCGAGCGCTACGAGGACCCTCACAGTGGTGGTGGCCGGTTCACGGTAGGAGGTTGGGGGGCTCAGAGGACAACAAGCAAAGCAAAGAAGGAGGTTGGGGGGCTCAGAGGTCTGCAAGCAAGGTCCGGGCGACGATTTACATCCTCGGTATAGGGAACGTCAGAGTCCTGTTCATGACGGAGCTGTTCTTTAAAGTAGTCGGCTCGTGGTGGGAGTGACAGGGGCTAAGAGCCAAAGTCAAAGCAAGACCGTCGGCAAAGATCAAAATTGGCAGCCGATGTGAGGCAGGATGGGCCGGAGGCAGTCATCCCCAGCCATCTGGAGATCGTCAGCTGCAGAGTCGAGGTGGTGTGCAGGGGGGTCAGCTGGCAGGCGGGAGAACCGAAGCATACCAAGCCCCAGGACAGCGGGCAGGGGTCGAAGTAGAAGACGGGTGCAGCTGACTCCGGGGCTGCGAAGACTAGAGGGGGAGACAGTAGGTACTAGCTCATCTCCACTCGTCAGCAGGCTAAGCACGGAGTAGTCGACGCAGGCAGGCAGTGCCGGATTTATGGCTGCCCTGTCCCAGTCAGCCCGGGACGTTCCAGTAAGCAGTAGGCACTGGGGCGGTCACAGTAGCGCTGGGACGGTCCCAAAGGGAGCGGTCACAGATGACCGTCTAGGTCAGAAGAGAAGCAAGGTAGGCAACAGACCGACATCCAGACCCCAGATCGACAATGATGGCCCAGAAGGCAGCGGACCTCAGTCTCCAGGAGTCAAGTCCAACTCGTTGGGAGGCCACCAGGGGCGAGGCAGAGAGGAATGCCAAAAGGCAGGAAAAGTTAGCGGTTCGGAGGCGAACGTCTGGCAGGATAGATCGATACCATCCCTGGGCACTCCAGACAGCGAATGAACCTGTGAGAGAGCCACCATGAAATGAGACGATGGAGCAGAGCAGCCCGGGGGGTATCACCGCGACATGAGATGGAGGTGAGGAGAGCGGTGGCCGGAGGTGAAGGGGGCTCCCGGACCGGCAAAGAACATTGGTGTTTGCAGTCCGGAAAAGCCTGTAGCTGGGACTCCAACCCCCCTTCGCCTTTGACAACTGCGGCAGCCCCACAGGAACAATCACCAAGACCGGCTGGTCGGAGGTCTCAGGTCTCAGGCCTCAGTAGAGGCGGAGCTCGTTTCTCCATTCACCACACCAGACAGCCATATTGGTGCCTTGCTTCAACCTGACCAAGCCTGGACCAACATTCAGACCACTGAAAGCGGTGGGGGGGGTGGCACGCCTGTGCCCGAGGTGGTGACTGCTGGCAAAGGGGAGGCTTGGGGGCTCACACTCCATCCCAGGCGAGGCACGGAGTGCCAGTTGGCAGGCCTTGGGCGAAATCAATAAAGGCCCATATTGAGACTTTAGAATACTGCCTAGACAACTGGGCGGCCTAAGATCACACTGGGCGGGGAGAGCAGACCTCCCCGGTACCGGGGCTTTGTCCCTCCGCCTCCCCCGCATAGAGCCCAGGGAAGGAGATTGGCTGGCTGAGGCCCCATTGAACTATCGCACTGGAGTTTTCCCCACGATCCATGCATTCTCAAGGATCTACCTACATGGTAGCAGTGTCTGGATGGAGCAGTCCAACCTCTTTTCAGTGCCTCGCGAGCCTTGCCCCACTCACAAATGAGGGTCCACCCTCCCCCTCTGTTCCTGGAAAGTGCCTCAGAGCCACTACTAAGGGCATTGGAGACCCCAGGTTCTGGAGGCACCACTTCGGAGTTGTGGGCCACGGCCTCACCTAGAATCGTGGCCCCCACCCCCTGACGGGCCCACAACTGCTGATCAACCTCGGAATGGGGCCCTGACACCTCACTGAGGCCTGAACACGATGACCACCAGCAAAGGGAGAATAGACAGGTCAGTGAAAGACATGCTTCTCAAAACTCCCAGCCCCTCCTCCAAGGGCCTCATCCAACAGCGGATTGCGGATGACCCCGGGGAAACAAGCGGACGAGAGGCCATGATCAACTGCACCTTCATTGAGTCATTGTTCTCGTCCCTACGGGAAGACCTGCAATCGATAAAGAAAGAGCTGTCCAGTGAATTGAGAGAGGTCCGCTGGGATATAGATTCTCTGGGTGACTAGATCAACACCCTGGAAAAACATGAGACCAGTAGAGATGAGGAAATCGAATGCCTTCAACAAGAGGTACTACGCCTACACGAGCAAAATCTGGATCTCCAAGCTCACACAGAAGATTTAGAAAACCGCTCCCGGGGCAACAACATCCGCATTAGGGGCATTGTGACCGGAGCGGAGGACACAAACATAGAGGACTTCGCCTCTGATCTCTTTCGTGCAATTCTGGGAGAGACACCAGACTTTGAAATTAAATTGGACCTCACACACCGGGTGGGACCCAGAAGAGCAGTCCCAGCCCCACCCGCCGATATTTTGATGTGCATTCACGACTTCCCCCTTAAGGAACGCATTCCTTGCAAAGCTAGGCAAAACCCCACATTTCAGTTCAAGGGCCAAAAACCCATACTTTAACAGGATTTGGCTCTGTCTAATTTGCAGAAACACAAAGCTTTCTGGCCCATCGCTGTTCACTTGCGGGCCTCTGGGGTCTCCTACTCCTGGGGCCACCCAATCAGATTGTTTTTCCAGTTCCAAGGGGAGCTTCGACAAATACGCTCAGTAACCGAAGCAGGGAAATTGCTGGTAGTCGACCCCACCACTACTGACGATGCACAACCAGTCAAGCCAAATCGGAACTGCTGAAGCGGTCATGGCTGGACAACAATCAGACCCTCGATCTCAAGACTATGCCCTGACCACGACAATATGGCTAAAGAAAGACAAGCGGTACTAGCATCAATAGCGGAGGACCTCCCTGGCTCCCAGACGGCATGAATCGGTGGGGTACAGATCAAAGACATGCCTGGCCTCTTCTTCTCTCATCCACTGCTGAGGGCGCGAGGGCAGGGAGACACGGCCATTGATACCCTCTGTCCATTTTTGCTTGGAGCACGACGCTCTGGACTTTGACTATTGGTGAGATGCTTATTCGATTGTTTGCAGTTGCCACAGTTGCGGTTTGTTTAGTTTTGTTCATCCCCCCGGAACTATACATGCTCGCCTTCCTATATGTCTCATCCAACCTCCCTAAGTCCACACATAAGGTGGCAAGAGGATGCGCAGACACCGGGCCCCCAGGTCAACAGCGAACTTACTCCTAGCTTCTCAACCACAACTGGGTCAACATGGTGGCGGACATCAAAATCCTTACTTTAAACGTTAAAGGGCTGAACAACCAGATTAAACAAAGGGCTATCTTTTCCTATTTAGAGAATTTGGGTGCCCACATTTGCCTTCTACAGGAAACCCACCTTCTGGATTTGAATAGGCTCCGATCGAAGGCCTTCCCATTTCAGTATTTTTCCTCCAGCAGGGGTGGCGATTCTTGTCTCTCATTCCTTTAGAGGAAAGGTGGGTCCCAAACAGACTGAAATCAAAGGAAGACTCTTAGACCACTCTATAACCATAGATATACAAACTCTCACACTAGGCTCAATCTATGCCCCAAATGAGGGACAGGAGGCTTTCCTCGATCGGGTGGTGACAGAATTGACAAGCTCACCAGACAGGCAGGTGCTGATGGGTGGGGACATTAACATGTTCTTTGACAACAACTTGGACCACTCGGCCCAGCGGCAGGGACAATCAGGGGCCCTCTCAAGAGACGGGTCAAGATGGTTACGAGAGATGTGGCTGGTGGACTTCAGGCGGACCCTACACCCTCATAACTCAGTTTATACATTCTATTCACATGAACATAAGACGTACTCTAGACTTGATCATTTTATAGGATCCAGAGAATTGCTTCCCCTTGTCCAATCCTCAGATATAGAACCTCGCCCACTCTCGAACCATGCGGCAGTGACCCTTACGTTAGATACCCCGTTCGCGGGCAGACCCTCACACTCATGGCGGCTATGCGACACATTACTTCAACTGCCCGCCGTGGTACAGCATCTCACAAAAACACTAGAAGAGTTCCTGACCCTCAATTACACCCCAATACGTCCTTCACCGCCCTGTGGGAAACACTCAAGGTAGCGGTACGAGGGGCCCTTATTGCAATTTCCTCTGCAGATAACAAAATATGCAGGGACAAAAGAGACAATCTTACTAAACAAGTGCGCAAGCTGGTTTGCATTCACAAGAGGACGGGGGTTCCACGGGTCTGGCGTCAGCTGGAAGCGGTGCGATCACAGCTAGCTGGCCTGGACATGGACAGAGCATAGTACGCTGCCTAGCCACAGAGACATTCCTTTTACGTGGGGGAAACAGATGCGGACTGCTTCTAGCTAACAAACTACAGGCGCAAAGCCAGGAGGCCACTGTTCAAACGGTGGGGGACGAGACTGGCTCTGAACACACTGATGACTTGTATATAACACAGACGTTCCGTGATTCCTATGCTGATCTCTACACAGCACAACAACTTTCTGGGGAGGGATGATTGGCATACCTCCAAGTGGCGACCCTAGCCAAATTGACCTCAGACCAGGTGCACAGATTGGACAGCCCGATCCGTATAGATGAGGTGATTTCTACCATTGCCGGTCTCAAACCTCTTAAAGCTCCAGGCCCAGATGAGTTCTCCGCCACATTTTACAAAACCTTTTGTAATATCATAGCACCAATATTAACTAAACTGTATAACGCAATTGGCAACCCCGCTGACGTCCCACCCATGATGCTCCTGGCTTCCATAGTTGTAATCCCAAAACCTGGCAGGGATAGAAAGCAATGTGTCTCCTACCGACCAATATCCCTCCTAAACGTGGATCTGAAGCTCTTCACCAAGATCTTGGCGGCCAGTTTAGACCCGATGCTGCCGGGGCTGGTGGACCCAGACCAGGCGGGCTTTGTTGCAACCCGACAAAGTAGCGATAACATGCGAAGGCTGATTCATCTCATAGATAAGGCCCAAAATCAGGATTTGGAATGCACACTGCTATCTATCGATGCCGTGAAGGCGTTCGAAAGGGTACACTGGCTATAATTAGAAGCCACCCTCAAACACTTTGGAATGGGGGACCGATTTAGAAAATGGATATTCAGCAGCTATACCCGCCCATCAGCAGTAGTGCAGGTAAATGGACACACGTCAGCCCCTTTCTGATCACCAGAGGGATGAGGCAGAGGTGTCCACTATCACCCCCTCCTATTCGTTCTTTACATGGAGCCCATGGCACAAAGGGTATGGGAGAATCCCCTGATTAGAAAGGTGTAGTTTGGAGGAGAAAGGCACACATTTAGCTTATATGCAGATGATGTCATCACAACTCTGGAAGACCCCCAGGTCTCAATACCAGCATTTCTTCTAGAGCTTGAGGCCTTCTCCCAAGCAGTGGGCTTTAAGGTCAATATACAAAAATCACAAGCTCTTGGAGTTTCCCTCCGCTCTTGTACTGTAGAGGCCCTGCAACAGTCATGCCCAATACAGTGAGTGGCAGACTCAATTCCTTATTTAGGGCTCAAGCTGACAACTTCCACCCAGGACATCGCCTCCCTCAATTACAAACGCATACTCCTTCAAACCTGACAGGACTTACGCTGCTGGAGGCCGAGGATTCACAGAGAACTGACTTATAGACACCTGAGGGAAGGGGTCATGAGAATATCAAATAAACACTGCTACTATCAAGCTACCCAAATTCGGGCACTCCTCCAATGGTCCAGCAATAAAAAAGCACTGGCTTTTCATGGATAGAGCCATAGCTGGCCAGTCACTGTGGAAGATTCCTTTCCTCCACAAGACCCAGCGACCAAAAAGGCTATACCGCTCCCCTGTCACAAGCGCTACATTGAAGGCCTGGGACTCGACTGATACTAGTTGCAGGCTTACTTCCTTCCCATCACCCCTGACACCGATTGTCAACAACCCGGATTTCACTCCAGGTCTCGACACATTAACCTTCCACCATTGGGACCGAGAGGGTTGTAGATCAATTGGCCACTTCTTTGATGAGGATGGCCATATGTCTTTTGAGAGCTTCTGCACTGACATGGCTATGCCTGAATCTGAATGCTATCATTATCAACAGGTGCGACACTGGGTCATGCATCCTACAATATGACCTAAAGTTCAAAGACCCTTTACCCCCTATGAGAAATGCTTGCTCACCAAAACCTGTAACACACTCCTCATTACCGAGCTATACAACCTCATACGCCCATCGGAATTGATGACTAAATACCCAGGACAAAGGCGCTGGGAGACAGAACTAGGGCGCACACTTACTCGTAGGGAGTGGGGTGATATATTTCACCATGCGTGGCACACAGCCTGTAACATTTCCAACAATGACCAAGATCGCAATTTATTGATACCTCACCCCTCCCAGATTACACAAAAGCAATCCAAACCCCAGCCCTGACTGTTGGCGGAAATGCTGGTCCCTAGGAACATTAACACACATATTGTGGGACTGCCCCACCATCGCACCTTACTAAACACAAGTCCTCGATGACAGATACACACTTCAACACGCAATTACCTCGCTTTCCAGCATATGTCATCCTGGGCCTTCCCAATGCACTTACGTTCCCAAATAAATCACGCAGGGTTAGACAAATAAGCTTAGCCTGAGGCGCAGCCTTGAAAAACATACTAG
This sequence comes from Calotriton arnoldi, assembly GCA_963921515.1. NCBI lineage: Eukaryota > Metazoa > Chordata > Amphibia > Caudata > Salamandridae > Calotriton > Calotriton arnoldi. The sequence continues at coordinate 171,123 of CAWUFW010014564.1, forward strand.
CCCACTGGGACAGAGACCAGATCCCTACATATCAGGGGTAGCTATATAAATTGTGGCACGTGTTGGGGATGTAACGCATATCCTTCTACAGGGTAATGGATCCACTTTCGGAGACCTATGGCGCCCATTCCTTTCCTTACTGAGCACGGAGCTGCGGGAGCTCACCTGTCCAAGATTCCTACGCCTTTTACTGCTCACAGACCCCCTCCCTAATACAGCATAGAACTGCATCGATGAGCCCGAATCAGAGCTGAAGAGAGGGCCCAGGCTTCCCCTCCTTCGTTAACAAAGGTTTACCAGGGAAGGGTACAGGGATGGTTGATTAGGGGAGAGGGGAGGGAGGGCTGGGTCTGGAGTTGGGGATGAGGGTTTTATTGTTTTTCAAAATGCACCTATTTACACGCCTTATTAACAATTGCTTGGTTTGATATACTCAATAAAAAGATTTAAACTTAAAAATATCAAGGGCCAAAATATTGAGAAGGTAAGTACAAATAGGTAAGTATAAATATTCTATAATTGACTACACATCTACGTACCGTAAAAAAAATAAATATATATATATATATATATATTGGTGAGGTACATATATGTGGAGTTATACATAGTAAAACTTTGCTTGCCTATATAAACTTACCATCACATTATTTTTGTCCTCTATATTTTGACACAGTATTTTGTCCCACAATAGTTTTGTTTTCGATATTCTGTCTAAACTCCTTGTTTTGTTTAGCTTACTCTAAGGTGTTGGAAGCAATCTATATGTGTTTGCAATTTGGAATCCAATGTGCATCTCTAAATTGCAGGGGCCAAATGTTCCTATCATTGTTTTCAAATGACTTCACACTGCAGTAATGAGCTTGATTTCATAACCTGTCTAAAAGGGTTTCGGTGTTGGAAAAACTGTACCCAAGACACACTTTGTTGTCCCCTGCCTTGCATTGTAGAGCTCTAGCGAATTGCTGAATTGTGTACTAGCTGAATTCATAGAGCAAGAAAGTAGCTACATGGTTCCAGCATGGGCACTCGTGCCTTTCAACTTACACACCGACTACTCTTGTGGGTCAAACAACCATCTTGTACCCTTGATACTGTGCATATGTTGATCTGGAGTCAAACGGACCTCAGGTCTAGAGAGCGACATTTTTCTAACAACTGGAAATAATAACCCATAAGTAGGAGATAAGTATATCTTAGCGATTCCATAACTATAAACAAAGAAGCAGAAACATGTGATTTTGATGCTGTGGGATGTGTTTTGTTCCTTTACAGGTTTCCCTAATTGTATTGTGCATATCTGAAAGAGACACGTTAGTGACAGATTCCTTAACTTAGAATATCCCCAGGCGTCAGGCTGGATCCGGAAAGTTTTTGCGTAGCAGTACCCCTGCGCGTCGGTAGGCGGTGTCGTGCGGTTCCGCGTCCGTCGTCGGCGTCGTGGTCGCCGGGATGACGTCGTGGGCAATACTTAGACGCCGCCCATGCGCGCTGGCGTCAGTTCTTTCTTTTTCCGCGCCAGTAAGCGCAGATCCGGATTGAGCAGTGCCCCAGTCATTTTTTGACTGAATCTTTTTTGAGACTTTTTGTCCCAGTTTTTGAGTCGTTTCGACTCCAATGGTGTCAGTAGGGATGCCCGGCTTCAAGCCATGCGAGGTCTGTAATCGCATGATGACGATTACGGATCCGCACCGAGAGTGTCTCTTCTGCCTGGGGCGCGGCCACGACCCCACGTCGTGCCCCGAGTGTCGGTCCCTCGCCCCGAAGGCTTTGCGAGAGCGGTCTCGAAAGCTTCTCGAGGCCCGGCACTCGGCTCCGCGCCGCTCGAGGTCCCGGGAGAGGTCGAGGGGCCGGTCGCGGAGCCGTCGTCATTCGTCGGGGTCAAAGTCTTGGTCCTCAGGTAAGGCGAAGCACAAGAGGTCGAAGAAGCGTCGCTCCAAGACCTCCCCTCGCCGGTCTCACGACTCGGCCGAGGGTCCTGTTGGTACTGCCCCCGCGGCTCCGGGGGTACCCGAGCAGCCAACGCCGGCCTACCCGCCTGTTCCGGGTCCGACGTCGACTCCGGCCGACATCCAAAATTTCTTGTCGGCCATGGCTCGCATCTTCGGGCCTAAGGGTTACCCCGGTGCGCCTTTGGGCCCGCGGGCCCCAGTGGGGATCCTCCCTCGGCACCACCGGCGGCTCCGGCCCCGGTATCTCCAGCGGCTCCGGCCCCGGCGCTGCAGGACCCCCTCGGATCCAGGCCTGGATCGCGGTCGACGCCGGTTGACCTAACCACACCTCCACCGGCGCCGACCACTCCGGTACCATTTTCGGCGCCGTCCTACGTCCCGGACGATGCCGTCCCCAGGTTCTCCCCAGAACCGGACACGGCGCCGGATCAGCGTCGGCCGACGCCGATTCCGACGCAGATGGGACCTTTCTTCCCTCATGTCCGCCCTCCATACTTTTCACCTGTTTTGGAGGACGAGGAGGACTGGGAGGGGTCGGAGGACCCTCTCACAGCTCAGTGTGAGCCTTATCAGGACTGGGCAGAGGAACTGGGTGATGCCAGTGGCCTGGACACCTCTCCAGACCTTGGCATGTTGTCTCCTCCTTCCGTGGCTATGGAAGAGGGAGCAAGTTATGCAACGGTGTTGCGTAGGGCGGCCGCAGCCTTGGGCCTCGAGCTCCCTACAGTGGCTGTCAGGACTAACCTCCTGACGGAAGTGCTTCAGCAGGCGGCTACCTCTTCAGAGTCACTGCTGCCGTTCAACGACGCACTTTCGGACGTTCTTTTGGGCACCTGGTCCAGGCCCACCACAGGGGCTCCTGTGGACAGGAACGTAGCCCGACGCCATCGCCCGGCCCCGGGCGACCCCTTGTTCCTCTCCCAACACCCCACCCCCGAGAGCTTGGTTGTCCAAGCCTCTACCTCCCAGAGCACCTTCCCTATGGCTCCGCCGGACAGGGAATCCAAAAAACTGGAGCAATTTGGGAAGAAGATGTTTTCTTCCTCCAGTGCTGGCTTGCGGTCCGTGAACACCGCTTGCCTTTTTGGGCCATTATTCCCACTCTCTGTGGGATTCGGTGGCGCAAGTGCTGCCTAAGTGTCCTGAGGAGGTCCAGACACTACTCACCCGTGTTATTGCAGATGGGAGAGACGCGGCTAAGTTCACAATCAGATGTGGCCTTGACACCGCTGACTCGCTGGGCAGATCGCTTGCGACGACAGTGGCGCTGCGTCATCACGCCTGGCTGAGGACCACTGGTTTCTCGGGCGATGTCCAAAACACCCTTATGGACATGCCCTTTGATGGTATCCACCTTTTTGGCAATAAGGCAGACAGCGCGCTGGAGCGCTTTAAGGACTCGCGGGCTACGGCCAAGTCCTTGGGCCTTTCCGCCTCGTGCCCTCCGCAGCAGTCTGCTTTTCGCTCCTTTCGTGGCCACGGAAGGGGTGCCCAGTCACGTCCATTGCCCAGCCACCGGCCCGCGCAGCAAGCGCCTTCGCGTGGCCGAGGACGTGGCTCCCGCCGAGGCGGGTCGGGTAACCAGTGTGCGGGTCAGGCCACCACCCCCGCCCCTTCCGCGGCCTCCAAGCCCTCCTAGTCCATCCTTTCAGGTCCACAGGACGCCAGTTGGGGGCAGGGTCCGCCATCACCTTCCCCACTGGCGTACCATCACATCGGACAGGTGGGTCTTGGACATTGTCCGAAGGGGCTACTCCCTCCCCTTCGAGACTTCCCCCCCACCCATGCCACCTCAATACCACCGCATGACGGGGGATCACTTGGTGCTTCTTCAGCAGGAAGTTGTGGCCCTCTTGGCCAACGGGGCCATCGAGCGCGTTCTGACCCCAGAAGTAGGGCGTGGTTGTTACTCCCACTACTTTCTGGTGCCCAAAAAGGACAAGGAGGACATGCGTCCTATCTTGGACCTCCAGAACGTCAATCGCTTCCTCCGGAAGGAGAAGTTCAAGATGCTCACCCTAGCTCAGGTCTTGACTGCCCTCAACCCTGGAGACTGGATGGTAGCGTTGGACTTGCAGGACGCATATTTTCACATCCCCGTCCTGCCGGCCCACCGGCGTTACCTGCGGTTCACGGTAGGCCACGAGCATTTTCAGTTCATCGTGCTCCCCTTTGGCCTTACCAGCGCCCCTCGGGTGTTCACGAAAGTGTTGGCGGTGGACGCAGCTCATCTGCGCCGGGCAGGGGTTCCAGTCTTCCCCTACCTCGACGACTGGTTGCTGAAGGCGGGCTCGTACCAGGCAGTCGTCTCCCACCTCCAGACTACGGCCGGACTCCTGCACCCGCTGGGGTTCTCCATCAACGTGCCGAAGTCGCACCTGATTCCTTCTCCACAGCTCCTTTTCATCGGAGCAGTTCTGGACACAACGCAGTTTCGGGCCTATCCTCCCAAACGGCGAGTCCAGGATATTCAGGCTATGATTCCGATCTTTCAGCCTCTATCCTGGGTTTCGGTACGGATGACCCTGAGGCTGCTGGGCCTCATGGCCTCCTGCATCCTGCTGGTCGATCATGCCAGATGGCATATGCGGGCTCTGCAGTGGGACCTGAAGTTCCAGTGGGCGCAGCATCAGGGGAACCTGTCCGATTACGTTCAGATCTCGGAGGGGACTGCACGGCAGTTGCAGTGGTGGCTCTTGAACCGGCAATGGGTCACGGGCAGATCCCTCTCCCTTCCCCAGCCAGAGCACACAGTTGTGACAGACGCGTCCCTTCTGGGATGGGGCGGTCACATGGGAGAGGCGGAGATCAGAGGCCTCTGGTCTCCGGCGGAGTCCCGGCTCCATATCAACCTTCTGGAGCTCCGGGCGATCCGACTTGCACTGAAGGCATTCCTTCCCTCTGTCAAGGGGAAGGTGGTGCAGGTGTTTACCGACAACACCACCGCCATGTGGTACTGCAACAAACAGGGCGGGGTGGGGTCGTGGACCCTATGTCAGGAGGCTCTGCGTCTCTGGACATGGCTGGAACATCAGGGCATGTCCCTGGTGGTTCAACACCTGGCAGGTTCTCTGAACGCCAGGGCGGACGAACTCAGCCGCAGATGCATGATGGATCACGAATGGCGTCTTCACTCGGAGGTGGCGCAAGGACTCTTTCTACAGTGGGGAGAGCCTTGGTTAGATCTATTCGCCACCGAAGAGAACGCGCAATGTCATCAGTTCTGCGCGTTGGAATTTCCAAGGCGGCACTCGCTCAGAGACGCTTTTCGTCGCGAGTGGAGTTGCGGTCCGTTGTACGCCTTTCCGCCTATACCACTTCTACCCAGAGTGTTGAAGAAGATTCGGCGCGACCGGGCCCAAGTCATCCTTGTGGCTCCGGACTGGGCTCGAAGAGTTTGGTATCCCGAGCTACTCAGTATGAGCATCGATCCCCCGATCCGTCTGCCTCTTCGGGAGTATCTTCTGTCGCAGCAGCAGGGGACGGTCCTCCACCCGAACCTGTCCAGTCTCCACCTCCTTGCATGGAGATTGAGCAGCGGCAGTTGATTCCTTTCGACTTGCCTCCCGAAGTTTTTGATGTGATTCTGGCAGCGAGGCGTCCCTCCACTAAGGTGGTATACGCCTGCCGGTGGAACAAATTTGTGGCATGGTGCACAGCAAAGGCTGTGGATCCCCTTTCTGGCCCTCTTTCTGAGGTTCTTCTGTTCCTTCTCTCTCTGGCCCAACAGGGTTCTGCCCTGGGTACCATCAAGGGCTATCTTTGTGCCATTTCGGCCTTCCTCAGGCTTCCTGATCAGCCCTCCCTTTTCAAGTCCCCTGTTGTTAACAGGTTTCTTAAAGGCATTACACACCTCTTCCCTCCTGTTCCGTTTGTGATGCCTCAGTGGGACTTGAACTTAGTTCTTACCTTTTTAATGTGCGCTCCCTTTGAGCCTCTACATAACTGTCCTCTTCGTCTTCTCACTCTGAATACAGCCTTTCTGGTGGCTATCACCTCCGCTCGGCGGGTGAGTGAGCTCCAGGCTCTTTCTTGCAAGCCCCCCTTTCTGTCTGTTCATTCAGACAAGGTTGTTCTTAGGACGCGTCCGTCCTTCTTGCCAAAGGTGGTTACTGCTTTTCACATTGGGCAGACCATCACTTTGCCCACCTTCTTTCCGCCTCCGCATCCTTCTAGAGAGGAAGAGAGGCTCCACCGTCTGGACCCAAAACGTGCGATTTCTTTTTATCTAAACCGCACACAACAGTTCCGGGTGGACGACCAGCTCTTTGTTGGCTACGTGGGCACCAAGAAAGGTCGGGTGGTACACAAGCGGACCATCTCCCGCTGGGTCGTCTTGTGTATCAAGGCCTGCTATTCTTTGGCTAAGAAGGAGCCCCCTGTTGGGCTGCGTGCCCATTCCACCAGGGCGACAGCCGCCACCACGGTTTAGGACGTGGTGTCCCATTGCAGGACATTTGTCAGGCAGCTACGTGGGCCTCGTTGCACACGTTTACCAAGCATTACTGCCTTGACAGCCAAGTCCGGAGAGACGGCTTCTTTGGCCGTTCTGTCCTCCGGGACTTCCTTGTCTGATCTTTGTTCGCAGACCCACCACCGGGGTTGGTATTGCTGGGGTATCTATTCTAAGGTGAGGAATCTGTCACTAACGTGTCTCTTTCAGATGCACAAGTTACTAACTTGTGTAACGATATATCTGTAAGAGACAGTAGTTAGTGACAGATTCCTTACCGCCCCACCCATCCTCCCCGTTCTGCGAACTGATTTCTAGGGTTAAGGACATCCCTTTCAGGGCCCTAGTTTTCAGACACCAGTGTCAGTTTCTTGCATGGCTCTGCGTTTCTGGCGCGGAAAGTCGTGTACAGAACTGACGCCAGCGCGCATGGGCGGCGTCTAAGTATTGCCCACGACGTCATCCCGGCGACCACGACGCCGACGACGGACGCGTAGCCGCACGACACCGCCTACCGACGCGCAGGGGTACTGCTAAGCAAAAACTTTCCGGATCCAGCCTGACGCCTGGGGATATTCTAAGGTAAGGAATCTGTCACTAACTACTGTCTCTTACAGATATATCGTTACACAAGTTAGTAACTTGTGCATTTGTATTTTTTCTCGTATTTGCAATTGCAACCACAAACAATGTTTGGAAACTTGGCATGATTGGGGAGGGAGATCAAATCTTGTGTGCTATCTTTGTTCTATGAACAAGGCAGTATCCAGATTCATAAATTGTAAACAGATCACAGTGCGCCAGATTCATAAAGGTAAACTTACACCTTTGTGTAAATTTACTCTTCCTTGATATTAACAAAATTGTAATTTAATAGACTGAGCAATCTGGACAGAGAACTTAGCACCTAAAAAGATAGGACTGTCCTATCTTTTTATGTGCGGAGTTCTCTGACCAGATTGTGGAGCGTCCGCAGTCGTAAAGTTCCTATTAACTTCTTGCTTGTGAATACCAACAAAGAGTTAACTTACACCAGCATATAAGTTTACCTTTATGAATCAGGCCCTCGGTGTGTAGGTTAGTTGTACAGTGTTGCAACTGAATTTTATTGTGTTATGTTGTTTAATTATAATTAGATCCTTTTCATCCAGCAAACACCATTTTACCTCACTTTGGGGCCCATTAGGATGGCGGTCGGAAAATCACCCCGACCACCATGGAAGTGGAAAACAACCGCCCGCCGGCACCGGGGAGAAACCGGCGGCCAAATTAGGATCAACCGCCAAAAAACACCGACCGCGGCAGAACGGGGGAAAGAAAAAACGCCCGTAGCGGGCGGAGATGGCCAAAACACGTCTGCGGCAGATGGATCCGCGGCGGAAAAACACCAACCCGCCGCAAGGATAGCGGAGACACCGCACGGGAAATTAGGATATCCCCGATGGTCCCGCGGCACGTTCCGCTGTTTCCGACCGCAGCGGTCGCTAACAGTGATGAATGGGAGAGCATGCGGAAGAGCTGCAGCAAAGCCACCGCCGCGGACGCTCCGTGACAAATTTGGCGGACGAATTAAAAAACCCACAATAAGGCCACAAAGTGCCCACACCAAAGTAGCCAAGCCACCCAAAAACAGAAAACACACCCCTATGACACAACATTGCAAAAAATATATAAAATACAAGGACAACCCACACAACTCACCTGAGAGCACTCCCACATGTGGACACACCCACATAGCAGAGCATAAAACCAGCCCCTTCCTTGACCACAATCCTCTGCACTACCCCACAACTGAAGGGCCCAACCCCTGAGAACAAAGGATAGGCAAAGCTACACACCATCACCACTCACACCACACACAGCACCACCACCACTTCCACACCTGCACCCCTAACCCCTTTGCACATCACACACCATACACATCACCACCACCACCACCACCACTTACACCCCTGCACCTATAACCCCTTTGCACATCACACACCATGCCAACACATAAAATGCCCAAATTCACAGAGAGTGAGTTGAAGGTTATGGTAGATGAGATAGTCAGAGTGGAACCACAACTGTTTGGTAGCCTGGCCCAACAGACACCATTAGCCACAAGGAATCAAATGTGGGCAAGGATAGTCCAGAAGGTCAATGCAGTAGGGACCATCCCAAGATCCAGAAAGGAAATCATGAAGCGGTGGCATGACTTGAAGAGGGTTGTCAAAGAGAGGAGGACCAAGAACCGTGAGCTGGCTGCCAGGACTGGCGGTGGCACTCCCATACCACCAAAACCATTCACCCATGGGATGAGAAGGTGCTTGCCATACTGCATCCAGAGAGTCTCACAGGAGTACCCGGGGGAGTGGAGGCTGGTAAGTACAAACAAATGAGTTGACTACCACCACACTGCTATGTACTGCCTTGCACAACTACAAAGCTACACCTCCTAGGACCAATTCCATTCATTTGCACCACACACTCACAAAAACATGTCTCACAGATCCAACATCCACCCCCTCCCAATCACCACCAATGTAGCTAGCAACATTACCATGGGTGCATGTGCACAGGCAGCCAGCACTGCAACTCCCACCATGCCCCCTTGTCCTACACCTCAGCAGGATGGAGCACTCCCCCACCCCACCCAGAAGCATGTGTCAGCCATTACATCCCCAACAAACAAACTTACAGGTAGGTAGCCATCTTGCCATGGAGGGCTGTTTGGGGGAGGGAGGCCTGTACTACTTCTCCCACCATGCCCCCTGTCCCACACATCAGCAAGATGGAGCACTCCCCCACCCCACCCAGAAGCATGTGTCAGCCATCACATCACCACCATCAAAGTAACAGGTAGGTAGCCATCTTACCAAGGAGGGCTGTGTGGGGGAGGGAGGCCTGTACCACTACTCCCACCACGCCCCCTGTCCTACACCTCAGCAGGATGGAGCACTCCCCCACCCCACCCAGAAGCATGTGTCAGGCATTACATCACCACCATCAAAGTAACAGGTAGGTAGCCATCTTGCCATGGAGGGCTGTTTGGGGGAGGAAGGCCTTTACTACTACTCCCACCATGCCCCCTGTCCCACACATCAGCAGGATGGAGCACTCCCCCACCCCACCCAGAAGCATGTGTCAGCCATTACATCACCACCATCAAACTTACAGCTAGGTAGCTATCTTGCCATGGAGGGCTGTTTGGGGGAGGGAGGCCTGTACTACTACTCCCACCATGCCCCCTGTCCCACACATCAGCAAGATGGAGCACTCCCCCACCCCACCCAGAAGCATGTGTCAGCCATCACATCACCACCATCAAAGTAACAGGTAGGTAGCCATCTTACCATGGAGGGCTGTGTGGGGGAGGGAGGCCTGTACCACTACTCCCACCAACCAATCTGCAGGCCCCTGCTGTTATGTCCGGTGCGTCCTTCACCACCACCACAACCACCAGTGGTGCCTGCAACACCCTCCCTGTCCCACAGGATGACCACCCCACCCCACCAACTGAGGAGGGCAGGGAGAGGATGTGTGGTCTGACAGTGGAGAGGCAACAGGTCCGTAGCAGCAGTGCAGGTGGGAGGGGCAGGGTCACCCACACACGATCACAGCCTGGGACCGAATCCCTGGACCACATCCACAGAGTCCTTGGGGCATATGAACGGGCCCAGGGACAAACGGCCCGGTCTGAACAAGATTCACGTGAGCTCCTCCTGCTGATGAGGTCCATGGACACCCGCATGGGACAAATTGTGGACCTCTTGGGCCAGCTAGTGGCGGTACTGAGGGACAGGCCTGCGCCACAAACAACACCTCCCCCTCCCACTGGTGGTCCGCAGCATGACAGTTCACCATCCTCCCCTGCGGCCACAGAGAGGGGTGAGTCCTCAGACCCCACTGGCCCTACAGCAGAGGCCCCCCCTGCGAAGCGGAAAGGGGCCGTCCAAAGAAAACCCTGGGAGTATCTGTTGGCAAAGCACCTGCCAAACGCCAGTCATGCAGCCAGCCATAATGGCAACCCTCTTCACCACTGCATTGACTTTTTGGACTGTCCTTCCCCACACTGCCTTGTGAATGGCATCTGTCTGTTGGACTGGGTCACCACACCTATGTGGTGACCACTCGATTATCTCATTTACCATAACTGTCAACTCACTGCTCCACTAATCACCTCACTGCAAATGTACCCCCCCCTCACATGTCACCTTTGTAAATAAACAAATCCTTACACACATGTTGTTGTACCTGCTCCGTCTTTATTCCAGGATGTACAATTTTCACCATGAATACAATGTACCAGGGGACGGAGTGTATGTAGGCAAAGAGAGGTCGAAGGCACCTAGGAAAACACAACAGAACAACATTCACTAGTCTGGGTGTGGCATCACAGACATCACACAACACTTCACAACAAGAACAACCCACATGCACACATAACAATGGGCAACAAGTGCCAACATACACATCCTGTAGATGTTCATAAATGAACTGTCAAGATTGTTAAGACACGCACTACCAAGTGTTCCTTATTCAGGAAGACATTACCCCGTTATTCAACACCAGAAATAAGGAGAGCAACATAAGACAATTACTTTATCTCATGAAAAAGGAATCCAACCAAAGGCTACACGCCAGCACCCTCATTAGGTACCATCGTGTTCAGAGGATCCCGAGAGGATTAAGGATACCCCTCAAACCATTACTGTGCAAAAACAACCCGCGATTCATTGAAAAATGGTACGCTATCCTTAACAAATGTTCCCTCGACTTGATATTGTTGATCATAGAAGAATTATCAAAAGTGCTTGAAGAAATCTCTACGGAAATCACTCAAATTAAGACAGAATTAACTAACATGATGGACACAGACGATCTTGCAAAGGTGTTAGATGACATCAACATACAACTTAACAAATACACACTCGAAATACAAGAACGGAAAATCCGCAAGTACAAAAGAGATACCATTGATTACAAATTGGGGGAGGTGTACTCTTGGGCAGAAGTCTACGCTCGTCGCAGACAGAATAGACCATACAACCCCAACACCGAAACGGAAACATCATCTTCTGACAGAGATGCACGCCCACGTGCACCACATATCACGGGAACACCGACCACCTCAAATGATAACATTGTAACCTCTCCCACACCTGCGGTTCATTTTTTGGACGAAGGTACAGGAGACCGACACGACCCAGGAGGAGCAAAAGAACAAGGCAAAGAAATATCCAATGTGAAAAACCCACCGACCACCAGCCGGAAGGGTTGAGGCAAAAAATAGAAGACGCTAACAACTTGGTGATAAACATCTCTTCTTACCAACTATCTACCAGTGAGATTAACACATTGCAAAAAGGTCAATCTTTCGTTCCCACCACATCTACCAACACCGTGGAATTAGAAATCAGTTTTTTCAAATTTATGAGGAATCTTCGCCTCAGAAACTATTTTGAAAACGTGGTACAATCCAATGATACCAACGATGATCATTTACTCAAAGGATTAAGACCGAGGAGCACTTTTTTAGCCCCAGTCAGTCACAAATGTTTAGATACGTTTGAGAATTTGGTCAAACACGATTTGCTTTCCTTAAAATTCCAATGCAAATTTAAACACTCCAATCTCACGATGAAGGAAAAGAACATTCTAAAAAACTTAGCCAACAATCATTTGATTGTTTTTCAAAACGCTGACAAGGGCGGCGCCCTTGTAATTATGGACAGCGATTTCTATAATGAACAGGTCACTATCCATGTCACGGACACCAATACTTATGCGTTACTAGATTGCAATCCTACCAACCAGTTTTTGAACATCTTGAAGAACCTAGTACAGAAAACTGTGGACAATGGTGTGATAACAGAAAAAGTTACAAGATTTTTGATTTCAAACAACCCCAGATCACCGTCATTATACATGTTACCAAAGGTTCACAAGGATCTTCATTGACCACCGTTCAGATCCATCGTTTCCACCAAGGGCAGCATTCATGAGCCGGTAGGCAAATTCCTAGATAAACACCTACAACCATTTGTTACTAAGATCAGCACTTACGTGCAAGACACAACCGATTTCATTGGTAAAATTGATCAACTCTCTATCTCTCAAGAGGAGGAACTTTGGATGTGCACAGCAGATGTTAAAGCCCTTTATACTTCAATTCCACATCATTGGGGCACTGAAGCTATTGAACACACGTTACTACATTCTACCCTTGATACACACCTCCAAGTATTCATCATGGAATTGTTGCAGTTCACGCTATACCAAAGTTATTTTAGATGGGAGGATAATTGGTACTTACAACTATCTGGCACTTCTATGGGCAACTGTGCAGCCCCAGCATAGGCTAATATCTTCATGCACTACTTTGAGGAACAGCACATTCTAAACACCGCAATATGGCAAACACACAAAAAAAATCTTCTTACGATACATAGACGACATCTTCATCATATGGTCAGGCCCACAGAATACACTTTTACAAGCTTTGGAGCAACTCAATAACATTAATGACCGCATCCAGTTTACCTTTGAAGTACAACAAGACACCATCAACTTTCTAGATGTTCAGATCACGAGGGCACATAACAAGTTCATGACCAACATCTATCGTAAGACCACGGACAGGAACAGCATTTTACATTTCAATAGTTTTCATAGAACCAGTTTGAAACACAATTTACCGTACTCACAATTATTACGAGTAAAAAGGATTGTATCGGACCCCATTCAATGTGCTACACAAACTGACAGCATGCTTACCCGGTTCAAAGCATGCGGATACCCAACTCAAATTCTTGAACACGCCAGAACGAGATGCGCCAACAGGGACAGAAAGGATCTTCTGACAGTTAAACCCAAAACAAGTCTAAACCGCATGGTGGTAGTTTCTAAATACTCCACCATGAGCCAACGTTACAGAAATATCATCATGAAACATTGGCCATTGCTAACATTGGAACCAGACTTCAATGGTATCTATACCAATCAACCCATTTTTGCGTACACCAGAGGACACAATTTGAAAGAACTATTAACCAAACCAGCAGACCAGACCATTGCTACAATATACAAAGGGTTACAACCATGCCATAATTGCAGTAACTGTCACAATATCATACCAGGTTCAACCATGACCCATCCGATGAAAGGCACCAACATAAAACTCCAAGTCAACGCTACATGCAACACTGCCAATGTGATTTACCTTGTCAAATGCCCCTGTGGCTTATGTTATGTTGGGAAAACTGCAAGAAAAATAGGAACACGCATTTTAGAACACAAGAGTAATATCAGGACTAAAAATTTGAAATCCACAATAGCAACACATTTTCTGGATAAAAAACACAACATCTCCCAATTGAAATTTTCAGTATTGGAAGTAATCGAGATGAGAGAAGGTATCGACAACAACAACAGACTATTACAGAGAGAAAATCACTGGATTCGTTTTCTGAACACCATGCAGCCTAATGGACTTAATGATCGGATGGAATTTTTGTGCTACTTATGAGATAATTAATTATGTGTGCTTTTACCATCGTTTATCTTGTGATAACATAATTTCTCTAGATTACGTCGTCAATTGTATAACGTATAGCCTCCTTATGCTTTGAACACCGTTCATCGTTCTTCTTTAATATTATAATTTGTTTTGTACACTCCTTGTCTTTGATCTAACAATTGCCTCCGTTCATGCTTCTTGATAACCAATTGTTAGTACCGCTTGCTTGTTTTTTTAAATTGTAGTCATGTTTGAGTTTGTATTATTTTTTTGTTGTTCATGTTTTTTGCACTTTTCTTAGTGGTTCCTGCACACATTGTTTGGTTCACACTCGCTCGCATATACCCGTCACTTAACCCCATTTCAATATGGCGCTGACATTCGGTTTGATATTCCACTAACCAGTTACGACTCAACACATGATTACGCCCGTTGACTTCCGGAATCCTACTTACGTAGTCGTCCTCATGGCGTCCTCACACCCGATACCACACGCGTTTGACGGGCCGGTCATCGCAGTACATTGGTAGCCTCCCCACGTAAGTACTGTTCACGGACACTCTTTAGCCCAGTTTACAGCTCGGGCGTTTCACCCGTAAACAACTAATTTTCACCATTTTTCGCAGATTTACCAATGTCGCTCATTTGTTGAAGTCACGACCTCGTAAGAACTTAAGCTTCTTTATTCAGCGTTCACATTTCACCTTGGCTGTTGTATTGTTCATACAGTCACCCCAGCATGACGCAGTTCATCCCATGTCACATTTTTTCTTTATTGTCTTGGTCAGCCACTTTTATAAACCCGCTTATTGTTTATGACGCTGCACTGTCTCGGCCAGCCACTTTTATACACCCCCTTATTGTTTATGACGTTCACCATCTGAACACTGAAACCTACTCACCTTTAGTTCCTCGAAGCGTCGTTTATGCATGATACATGTTTTTAACACACCTGGAAATTGTTTACTACGTTCTTTACATTAGCACCATGGCATACTCACTTTTCCTTTTGATAACCGTTGTCTACCCGGTTCAAAGGGGTTATAAGGTTGTTTTTTCACGATTGACAGACATACGGGGCTTGTCCAGTTTATAAGACTTGTTTTTGGTTACTCTTACAGATGTGTCCCCTGACGAAGGGCACCATGTTGCCCGAAATGCATCGGGAATGATGTAAATTCGTATTCATTTTTGAACGGATGACTTCACCTCTTATTAACTTTGAATGAATTTAAATTTGATGGATTGATGTGAATAAATGTCATTTCACAACCGAGACCATTGGCTACATCACCCTTAATTTCAAATGGCAAACCCCCAAGTGGGACCAGGAGCTGTGCACAGGGGGACACCTCCTATATAGGAGGTGCAACTTTACCGTTTCATAAATGAACTGTCCCATGAACATTGACAGCACACACTGAGTCTACAACTGGCTGCTGTCACAAATCTCACTTACACCTTCACAACAACAGCAACATCATCAGACAATGGGTACGTTGTACATTGTCACCCACCTTCAAGTGAAGTAGCGGGTGATGAGCTGTTGACGCAGGTCAACACCTTCCTCCTCTCCATTGTCCTCATCACTGGACACGGGGTGGTTTGCAGGCGGGGGCCTTGGCTGCTCATCATCATCCAGGAGCAGGGGAATCTCCTTGCGAATGGCTAGGTTGTGGAGCATGCAGCATGCCACTACAATCTGACACACCTTCCTGGGCGAGTACATCAGTGCCCCTCCGGTCTTGTCCAGGCAGCGGAAACGTGACTTCAGCAGTCCAAAAGTACGCTCCACCACACGACGTGTCCTCCCATGGGCATCATTATAGCGGACATCAGCTGGTGTCCTGGGATTCAGCAGTGGGCTCAGCAACCAAGGACGTTTGGGATATGCAGAGTCACCTATGTGTGACAAACACAAATAAACATTGCAATGTCGCTGATGCAGAGGACAGCAGGTCACACACACAGCACGCCAAATGACTAGGCATACTCACCCACAATCCATGCATGCTCAGGAAGCAGATTGGACATCAGCTGGGGTACAATGCTGCTACGCAGGATGTATGAGTCATGGGCCGAGCCTGGACATTTTGCACACACGTGTGAGATGATCATATCTGCCAGGCATACCACTTGCACATTTATGGAGTGGTAATGTTTACAATTCCTGTAGATGTGCTCACGTGCCTGTGGTGGCACTAGCCCAACATGGGTGCAATCAATGGCACCAACAACATGGGGGATGTGTCCGAGGGGATAGAAATCTCCCTTTACAGCTGCCAATTCTGTCCCCCTGGGGAAATGGATATATCTGTCCTTGTAGATCATCATGGCGGACAGAACATCACGCAGCACCATGCTGAACATAGGTTGTGACATCCCACCTGCGTCGGCCACCGTGTTCTGGAATAATCCAGTGGCAAAAAAAATGCAGTGTCGCCATCACCTTATACGTTGGGGTGAAAGCTGTTGGATATGTTCTACGAGGCTGCTGGTGGGGCTCCAACAAATCACAAAGGGTCTTTAGGGTGGCTCTATCCAGACGGCATTTCCGGATGATCGCCTCATCCTCCATGTCTGCCAGCATTGTCAAGTGACGATGCAGATTTGGTCTCCTCCTAGTTGAGATGAGAGTGGACACATTGTAATGCAATACATCATGGGATGTGCACAGCATCTCACATCATGGCTGCACAACGCCAACAAAGAATGTCATATGAATTGAGTCACAGACCAGCTGTCCTGTAGGGACCCCTTCAACTACACAAATCAAACACTTTTGTCTAATTACACACAGCAAGTACCCCAAACAACACCTCGGTCAAAGTGAATGGACATTGGGATATGGCCACATTCCCCATGGGCACGCCTGGGAGTCTGTCATCCTGCACATGTGTGACAAGGCAACCCCACGGTATCCTACCTAGCTGCTGTACATGACACACATTCAGGCGTCAATTGAACCTGGCACACCTCAACAACACAATGACCACAGTCTGAGCATCAATGACGAGTGTGTGCATGATCTAACATGAGAGGACATGCTAAAACAAACATCATCAATTGAGACAAACATTGCTGTGATTGACAATGCACATCAACACATTGACATGTGTACACATTGTATTGTCCATACCAACACTGTCCTGTAGTGTAGTGTAGTGTACTGTAGGTGCGGTAGTGAGAGACAAGTGATGCCCAAATGGCGGTTGGCATGCTCCGCCACCCAAATCGCAGTGCCTCATGTGTGTCTATGGCGCCCAAATCGCGGAAACTACCGCCTGGCCCCAGCGGTGTGTGTGCAACACTCCCCAATGCACAGGTACGGTACTGATAGCCCCAGAGACATGCCCAAATGGCGGTTGGCATGCTCCGCCACCCAAATCGCGGTGCCTCCTGTGTGTCTATGGTACCCAAATCGCGGAAGCTACCGCCTGTCCCCAGCGGTGTGTGTGCAACACTCCCCAATGCACAGGTGCGGTACTGATAGCCCCAGAGACATGCCAAAATGGCGGTTGGCATGCTCCGCCACCCAAATCGCGGTGCCTCATGTGTGTCTATGGTACCCAAATCGCGGAAGCTACCGCCTGGCCCCAGCGGAGTGTGTGCAACACTCCCCAATGCACAGGTGCGGTACTGATAGCCCCAGAGACATGCCTAATGGCGGTTGGCATGCTCCGCCACCCAAATCGCGGTGCCTCATGTGTGTCTATGGTACCCAAATCGTGGAAGCTACCGCCTGGCCCCAGCGGTGTGTGTGCAACACTCCCCAATGCACAGGTGCAGTACTGATAGCCCCAGAGACATGCCCAAATGGCGGTTGGCATGCTCCGCCACCCAAATCGCAGTGCCTCATGTGTGTCTATGGTACCCAAATCGCGGAAGCTACCGCCTGGCCCCAGCGGAGTGTGTGCAACACTCCCCAATGCACAGGTGCGGTACTGATAGCCCCAGAGACATGCCCAAATGGCGGTTGGCATGCTCCGCCACCCAAATCGCGGTGCCTCATGTGTGTCAATGGCACCCAAATCGCGGAAACTACCGCCTGGCCCCAACGGTGTGTCAATGCCATGGTCCATGCCATTACAGCCAATGGGCTCCGCGATCGCGGAAGCTTGATGCAATTTTGAAAATAGCGGTAGGCGTGCTACACCACCGCGGTGCCGGTCATTGGATGCAATCAAAAGATGCACCACCGCTGTAGCGCCCGCGTTGCCCCTGCGGTGTGTCACCGCCATGGTCCATGCCATTACAGCCAATGGGCTCCGCGATCGCGGAAGCTTGATGCAATTTTGAAAATAGTGGTAGGCATGCTACACCACCGCAATGCCAGTCATTGGATGCATTTGTAATAAGCTAACCTGGTACACCAATTGCAGCAGCCCAGGAATACTAGAACAACACCAGGGGGCTATATATGTGTGGGAGAGTGCCCCACATTTCCACTGCTCACAGAGCCTGTTGCCTGAGACCCTCACCTGCTGCTGCCTCCAGGGACTGCTGCCTGAGACCCTCACCTGCTGCTGTCTCCAGGGACTGCTGCCTGAGACCCTCACCTGCTGCTGCCTGCAGGGACTGCTGCCTGAGACCCTCACCTGCTGCTGCCTCCAGGGTCTGCTGCCTGAGACCCTCACCTGCTGCTGCCTCCAGGGACTGCTGCCTGAGACCCTCACCTGCTGCTGCCGCTGCTTTCTCTAACCAACAGTGATGTCAAGGACAGAGAAGATCCGTGCCAGTCCCTTCACAGGCGAGGAGCTTGAGGTCATGGTGGATGAGGTGCTCACACAGTACCCAAGGCTATATGGTGCCCCAAATGTCGTGGTAAGTCTTCCACAGTGGGTGTGAGAGTTCAGGGGGGCACACATGTAGTCGGTCTGATGCAGTATGTGCATGTGAGTGTGGGTTTGGGTTTGTGTCATGCATTGCCTAACTTGCATTCCATTGGGCGAAGGGGTGTGTACCCTAATCCACAAGTCTCCCTGCCTGCACATCAAGATTGGAGGGACATGTCTTGTCTTGTCAGCCATACAGTGAAGCAGCAAGTTGGTAATGGAGGATTCAGGACAGTGATTGCTAGTGTGCATGTCTTTGCGGTTCCCTGGTGTCCATCTCAGTGTGAGCCCACCTGGCCTGCACAGTCACCGCCCAATCCAACAAGAACACATCACTGACTGTACAGAGTGTAACATGTTCATTTTCAAATTTGACTCCCCATCAATGTGCCATGTCAACCCTGTAGATTGCACACGACTGGCACTGTGAGAAGGGCGTGGGTTTGTGAGATCATGTCCCTCAATGTGACATACATGACACAGTGGGCTACTCACAGTGCATGTTCGTTGATGCCTGCGCATTGTCGGACACAGTGGGTCTCGCCACATACACATGTTGTTTTGTGACGTATGTCTTGCTCTACCTAAAAATGGATAGTAGATGTGGGCAGAGTACACATGGTCTTCTGTGCTGGCATCCGTCTTGTACATGAGATGTGCAGGTATTGTGTCCCCCCTCACACATGCATGCATTTACGTGTGATTGTCACATGCAGATGTACCATGTGAAAAGCATTCCTGTCTCTGCATGTGAGATATGTGGATTTGTGATTAATCTGTATCATGCTACTGTCCTGAGTGATTTTGTCACATGACACTGTGTCACTGATATTTGCCCCCTCTTGTCTCCCATGCCTGCAGCTCAAGGTACACCAGCGTAAGGCCATGTGGAGGGCCATTGCGAACAAGGTGCATGCTCTGGGAGTATCAAACCGACGGCGCACCCACTGCCACAAGAGGTGGGACGACATCTCACGGCTGGCAAAGAACGTTGCGGAGATAACACTGGGGCTGATCCCTCGCACTGGCAGGATGGCACGGCACAGCATGACACCACTAATGTGCCACATCTTGGCCGTGACTCACCCTGAGCTGGATGCACGATTGAAGGAGCATCAGCAGGCAATTAGGGGTGAGTGTACTGGGAAGGGTGACTATGACTGTGTGTGGCTGCATGTGTGCACAGCATGTGCCAGCGCTGGGCGATGTGGTGTTGGTAGTGTGATGCAGTGGCCTGTGAGTGTAAGCTTGTACCTGTGCTGGGTGCAGCTGTCATGCATGTGTCCTACCTGTACTTAACAATCGGAAACGGGTATGGGGCATTTCAATGGCATTGTGGGTGGTGTGAGACAGGTATGAGCTATCTGTGTTGCTGTTGTAACGGAGCCACATGCAGGATGTTGTGCTGTGTGGTCATCACATTGCTCACTTTGTCCTGGTTTGATTGTGCACACGCACTGTTGTGATGACAGAGGTGGGTTTGAACGATGTAATTGCACAGGGTGGCGTGCAACATGTAGATCTAGACATCTTAATGGTTGTTTGTATTGCATATGTTTGTTCTGTTGCTGCCACTGCACTGACCCTACATCTCTCTCTCTCATGCAGCATCTCCCTTGGTCACGGAGGGACAGGGGACAGACACCAGTGGTGGGGAAACTAGCACAACAGCTACAGAGGAGCCCTGTGAGACAGATGTGACCAGCGCCTCAGAGGGGGACAGGAGTCTGCTGGAGGAATCACAGCCTGAGACGCAAAGTACTACGTCATCTGATGCCAGCGGTGATGCAGACATGTTGGCGGGCACAGGGAACGGGGACTCTGCATCATCTCCCACCACACAGCATACTGTGCCCACCCTCCCAGCCACTTCCTCTGGTGCTGCCCGTGTTCGCACCGCTAAGAGGGGAAGGGTGTCCTTCACCCCCGGCACCGCAGCCCCTGCCCCGGTCCCCACTGCTGCCATCAGTGCTGAGTCTGTGGACCTTTTGCGTCAGCTGTGTGTAGGCCAGACAACTCTCCTCAATGCATTCATGGACCACGACAATAAATTGGCTCAGGTGGTTGCATTCATTGAGGGCATACATTCAGACGTGGGTGGGCTGCACCGGACTGTCCAGTCATTGTCCACTGCAGTGACATCAGCCCTTCAACTGGCACAATCTGGGAGTCCAGCGAAAGTCCCTTTGTCCACACCCATGCCAGTGGCCACGTCGGACAACAGTGACCACGCTCCACAGACCTCTAAGTTACGATACAGCACACGTAGCACACAGCAGCAACAGAAGCCCAAGCGGTCCAGGCCGCAGTCACCATCCCCACAGATGACCAAAGCCACCCCAGTGCACACAGACAAGAGCCCGTCAGGCAACACCAGGGGACAAAGAGCCAAGAAGTAGGCGTCAGGGTCACGTGCCTCAGGGCCATCCCCAGCCAAGGACTCTATTGTCCCGAAAGCGTCTCCCAAAACCAAACATACAATTTCCATGCCCACTGAGAAGGTGGTGAGTGCCAAGGGTAGGCATAAGAAGGGCTGCAAGTCCGATTCACCCACTACCTCGACTCCCATTGCAAGCCCAGTGAAGCAGGGAATGGAGGGCACTGTGGGGGGACCACCTGATAGGCAGGGGATGGAGGGGCAAAGCCAGGGCCATGCAAAGCATTGCGCAGGTTCAAGCACGTCACCAGAGGGAGGGCCAGCGTCTGCACCTGCTGCAGCCTTGGTGTTGAGTGAGCCTGATGTGTCCACGCCACTTCCCATTGTTCCCAAGACAGGGAAGCCATTGCGACTCCCCAAGAAGTGGAAAGGCACCCCTCCACAATCTCCCATCCACACTGTGTCTCACGTCTGCATGACTCCACCTCCACGTGCCACTACACCACCTGGTCCAAGTAGCCCTCCATTTTGCCAAAACACTGATAGGTATACCTCAGCTGTGCCTCCCTCTCCCCAGTCAAGTGCTCCAACTGTGCCCGACACACAGCCAGCTCCCAGTACGACTGACAGCCAAGTCTGAGTGTTGGTCGACCTCACACGCCTGTCTCTCACACAGCATGGCCTGTGCTGCACATTGTGACACCCCAGACTGTGTTGCTGACCATGGTTATGGTACAGTTGCACACATTCCCTGTGCATCTTCTCATGGACTCACTCTGCACTTTGTCCTGCCCACTGGCCTTGTCGTTCACTGCTGTGTGCCCCCTGCCTGTGCATCTTCTCATGGACTCACTCTGCACTTTGTCCTGCCCACTGCCCTTGTCGTTCACTGCTATGTGCCCCCTGCCTGTGCATCTTCTCATGGACTCACTCTGCATTTTGTCCTGCCCACTGGCCTTGTCGTTCACTGCTGTGTGCCCCCTGCCTGTGCAGCTTCTCATGGACTCACTCTGCACTTTGTCCTGCCCACTGGCCTTGTCGTTCACTGCTGTGTGCCCCCTGCCTGTGCAGCTTCTCATGGACATGCTCTGCACCTTGGACTGGCCACTGGCCTTGCTGTTTTGCCCCTGCCTGTTCAGCTTCTCATGGACATGCTCTGCACCTTGGACTGGCCACTGGCCTTGCTGTTTTGCCCCTGCCTGTGCAGCTTCTCATGGACATGCTCTGCACCTTGGACTGGCCACTGGCCTTGCTGTTTGCCCCTGCCTGTGCAGCTTCTCATGGACATGCTCTGCACCTTGGACTCGCCACTGGCCTTGCTGTTTTTCCCCTGCCTGTGCAGCTTCTCATGGACATGCCCTGCATTTTGTGCCTTGCTATTATCTAATCTTGTTGCCTATCTGTGCAATTTGTGAATAAAGACAGTTGCTCCTGTTGTCTGTTTTGTCAGTGTCCTTACTGAATAAAGTTATTTTGCTGTGTGTATATGGTTTACTGTGCCACATGCTGTGTGTGCCACTTCAACCTTGCCAATGTCTTAACTCAATTACTCTATTTTTTGCAGGGGTGACAGACTTCAGTTCTTCCTGACCCTGATAATTGTGTGGGCAATGTTGTAGATTTAAGGTGTAATGCAGTTGTCATTGTTTGTTCATGTTGGCTGTGTTGTACACATGTCAAGTTGTGGTGCACTGCCAGCTCAGAATGGGATTCTGTCCGGAGGATTGCAGGCATGCTGGCCAGGCTCATCATGTATGTGTGTTCTTATTTTATGTGTGCCCAGTAGTGTATGTGTGTGGTCATCTTGTGATGGGCAGTCATCCTAGTCCCATGGGTTTCTTTCAATGTGTGCTCTTGGGTGGTCAAGAAGTGTGCAGTGTGAAGGTCTTGACTTTGTCTGGAGTGTTGATGTGTGTGTGCCCCTGCATTGTCAACTACACACATGTTTCGCCCAGGATGTGTGTGCTTGTTGTTTGGATTGTTTATCCCTGTGGATGTGGTTGTATGCACATGTGTGAGTTGTATGTTGTGCAGTGTGCAGTGTGTTGGTGTGTCCATGCAGTTGTGGCTGACTCCTACTTGTTATTTCTGTCACTTGTGAGTATGCAGTGTGTGTGTCTGTCAAGTCAGTGTTGTGTTTTGTTGATCATCCATCTGTCTTGTTACTGTTTGTGGAGACACTGCAGACCTGCTGATCCACACTGCCATTGTGGTTGTGTTTTCTCATGCATTGCTGTCACATGGTGCCTGTTTGCCTCCAGTATGTGATGTTGTGTGTGGTGTCTTGCCATCCCCTATCTGTGGTTGGGATGCCTACCCATTGTGAGTCTGCACTCCCTCTATTTGTGTATGGTACACTTCTGCCATGTTCACTACTGATGTGCATGGCACTTCACTTGGATGTCAGCTGTCCCCTTGTTTTACATGTGTGTGTGCCTCCCCATCACTTGATATGTGACACTGTGCTTTGTGGTGCAGTTCTTTGGACAGTGGCAATGTGCCACTCAGGACATTTCCCCAATAGGTTCTGTGTGATGTTCTTGGGCTGTTTGTCAGTCATGTTTGCTCATATGCACTTCAACTGTGTGTGCTGCCCAGTCCCCTGGTCAAGTTGTTTCCACCTTTCTGTGCCAGACTTGTGCATCTGTTGGTGTTGTGTTGCATGTATGTGTGTTTGCTGTGGTACTGCTTCACTTCCTGTGTGTGATTTTGTCTTTGTGCTGTGCTGATTGGTGTTGTGTGGGTTCATGTTGTGTCACTCATTTCTGTGTGGGGATGGTATGCTTGTTGTGCAGACACTGCTTGTTGTGCATGCAGTGCTGTGGGGGTATGTTGCCTTGTCATTGGCTGGTGTGCATCCACTGATGTCCTGCTGTGTTTGGTATGTGTTTTTTTTGGCTGTGCATCTGTTGTTTGTTTGCTGTGTCTGTGTTTATCTGTGATGGTACACTTCTTGTCTGTGTTGTGGTATGTTGTCTGTGCATTGTTCCTGACTGATGGGGTTGTGCACTTCTGTTGTGTCTGTGCTCCCATTGCCTTTCCACATTTTTGCTGCCCAGGGCATGTCTGTTCTTGTTGTGGTTCTGTGTGTGGTTCTGTTGGGTTATGTGTTTGTCTGTTGTTTTTGTGCAGACATTGGTTCTGGCATCCCTGTGTGTATGTGATGTTTGTGGCTACCCCCAGGGAGTGTGATTGTTTGTCTGTGTATTGCCTGGACATTATTGCCACCCTTCTGTTTGTTTGACACTGGTGTTGTGTGCTGCAGATGTGAGGGGGGGTATGTGTGTGGATTCCTACTAGTGTTTGACAGTCATGGAGTGTGTCAATGGGCCCTGTGTGTTGTGCTGCTGGAGTACTCCTGTGAAGTATTTGTATACATATGTGTGGCTGTTCACAGTTTGACTTCAGGGCCTTCCTTTCATCCTTGTGCCTATACATGTGTTGCATTGCTGTCTCCCTGGGTTGTTGCACTGTGCTGTCTGTGGTTTGACTTCAATAACTATGCCAGCCATGTGTGATTTGATGTGCTGAGGGTGTTGTTCTATATTCCTTGTCTTGCATGTGCTGTACACATGCTTGGTGGTTGTCTCCTTGGCCTTCCATTTGTGTGCACCTCACTTTGGCTTTCCTATTTTGTGTGCTCCATTGCTGGTGGCATGTGGTCTGTGTTTGTGTCTGTGTGTCAGTGTGGGGTATGTGTGTATGACTTGGCAGGCTGTGTGTCCAGTGAGATGTTTGTTCCTTGTATGTGTGTGTGTTCATTTGGAGCTTGTACTGAGTTTACTTGCCATGGGTGCGGTGTTGTTGTGGAGTGTGTGTGTGTAGCCCTGGCCCTGTGCTTCTGTGCTGTGTGTTCCTGTGCAGCCACTCCTGCTGTGGCTATGTCTCTATTTGTTTTGTGTGTGGTGTCACCTGGCTTGTTGTTGTACATGGGGGTGCACGGGGGGGCACATGGCATGTCCCTTCAGTGAGGGGCTAGTGTGTGGAGGGTGGAGTTGTGGCCCTGTGGTCTTTGTGCTCTGCCCATGCCTGGCGCTGGCCCAGCCTTCTGCATTGTGCGCATGTATTCCCTTGTCTTCACCGCTGCGGTGACGTGGCCGTGACATTGCTGCACAATCGCGGTCAATGTGTGACCTGGATGCGGAGGGGTGTATTGGTGGCAGGTGGGTCATGTGTGTGTGCACTTGGGGATGTGTTCCTGTCCCCACCAGGGTATCTGATGTGGTTAGGGACCCTGTGCCAGTCCATGGGTTGTGTTTTGTGGTTGTTTGTGGGGTTGAGTTATTGTGTACCTGCGGCAGCATCCGCGGCGGTCCATGATTTGCTGGTGATGTATCAGGTACAGCCCCGGTAAAACGTGTAGGGCTGGGTCCATAGCGGTCGTGACCGGGCGGTGTGGACCGGGACTCTGGTTTCGCGCTCCGCTGTCAAGCTTCCGCCGTCTAGGATTGGGCGGTTTCTCCGCTGCGGTGCGACTGGTTGTTTGGAGCATCCTAATTTGTGGACCGGAGCAGACGTCATTCCGCATGGTGGTGTGTCTCCATTGGCTATCTTTGGCCATTCTAATATGGCGGGCATGAGGTCCGCTGCTCACGGGCGGAAAAATGCATTTTTCCGCACCGCCGGCGCTGCGGTGGTGCCTCCACCCGCTATCCTAATAGACCCCTTTGTCTTGATATTCCCTCATTATTGCAGATACAATCACTGTGTTGTCCTCTACCTCATGTCAACCTTCATACCACCTCCTTTAAGCTATGCATTGACTGCTCAACCAAGCTATCTGGAGAGTCAAGGATGCCTGGCAGTCTTGACCTTACATCACAAACCAAGTACCCTGTATCATAGTTAGTGCGGATCACCAGCAATGTCAAATTTGAAATTGTAAGGTTGTCTCTATGACTGCAAATATCTGTAAATAAGTTTGACAGGGGGAGTTCAGACAGGTTCTGAAGCTGTTAGCAAACTTAATTTAAAAAAATGACAAAACTATTTTTCCATAGTAGAGGTCCCAAATATCGGAATTCATCCAACAAATCTTGTGATTTCCCTCATTAATAGTGGAGATAAGGTCTGTTCACATTTGGTCTTAAATTTGCTGATTAAATTTACTATGCGGAGACTGGCATTAAATAGTTACTAAAAAGGCATCCGCAATGAAAAGACACTGAAGTAAAACATTAAATGTGGTCACTTGATATTTAAACTTTTACATATAATTCTTCATTTTACAGGGGATGAGAATGTTTCATGATACTAAGGCGGCAAACGAGTGGCTTGAAGTGAACATTCACAAAATGAATGGAGGTATATGTACACCAAAGATAGTCTGCATGGAAAAAATAGAAGTGGAGAAAACACTTGCAAAGTATGAAGACAATATAAACTCTGATGACATTTATGTTGGTAGCAGCAATCATTTAGAGCTATTTGTTTTTACTTTTTATAATATTTCAGATATGGATTTATTTTTATCAGAGACAAGAGACAAACAGCAACTGCGTGTACATGCAACGTATGAGAAAAATGTTTAAAATATCATCATGTTTGTATATAGAAACAACACTTCTGGAGTAGCAAACTGATTGTAAAGTACCTATTTTTCATATCTTCATTCGGCACCCTAAAACCCCACATAAAGCACTTGAATACAAAAGTGATTTGTTTAATGGCATTTCTGTTTGTAAATTGTAAAATTATTCGGTTTACATGTATATTAACTAGCCATATCAGTTCAACAGACAGCAGACACATCAAATGGCAAATTACAAGTATTGTTTCCTCAAATGGACATTTGGACAGTATCTACACATTTCTCGAAATTCCAACGAAAGCAGCATCAATAAGCATAAGTAACATCAATAAGAACAAACTCATAATCAATATCTATACAACCTGGGAAAGTGAATCCTTGGGTTTGAAATACATTTTAATGAAGTTGCTGTGGTCCATCTTTTACTTTGATGCGATGTCGAAGGCGAGTGTGATAGAAGGGCTTAGACTATTTGTATACAAATACCAGGCAGTATCTGTCTGAATACATATTGGACTGTATTTTGTTGGTTGTTGTCTCTAGGACATTGAAGGTGTTAGTCCAGAAGCAGTTGCTGCATCTTAATTGCGTGGGAGTCTGCAACAGAAGTATACTTTGCATATGTACTCTAGACTACCTCTGATGGAAGCTATTCATTTCATGGATATAGCAAACCAGAGAGAAACATTTTCCAATCAACATGTTATTGCCTTGTACGAATCCAAGGCTTTATGATAAGAACTTGAGCCTCCCGGTATACAAACATTTTCAGCATGGAGCTTGAGCATTAGCACTGACTGTCAAGTTTCTTTTCAGGTTTCAAACACACAAGCTATCTTTCAACAATTTTTTTGTTTGGAGCCTAATTCCTGCTACTTCTGGATAAAGGCTTCCCATTATTTCAGGCTTGCAGGTACATTATTGACAGACGACAGGACATCTTAAATGACACAGCGCAATTCATCCTTAGTATTTTGAACATATCTGCGTTAAAGTGTGCATGAATCATGTGCAATGCTCCATTTATTATGATCAATAAAAATATTTGTAAGTGAAGTTCATCTTCATGAAAGAAAGGATAGTTACATATTAGTCTATAACTCCATAGGAACGCATTGGCTTGAGGGTAGCACAGTAGGTAGAGGTGAAAAGGTTGCTTGGCTCAGGCTTAATCCTTATGGATCGTATAGGGGGTGTGGTGTGCTTGAAAAACAAAATATGTATTTGTAAGCAATGTGCTTTTCCTATAAGGGAAATGCAATTATCTATTCAGACATAATGCATTGAGGTGAGGGGACCCCGTTTGATGCCACCTGTTGTGACAAATTTTGCTCGGCTCAAGGAATTGACATATAGGTAGTGTACAGGGGTGCTCTCTTTATTAGGATCAGTATGAAAATGGGTGAGCCAAGTTGATCTTAATGGGAGAAAGGATGGTTACTTATTCGATTATAACTCCATAGGAACGCATTGGCTTGAAAGTGGCATAGTGGGCACAAGTGGAACCGTTGCTTGGCTCAGGCTAAATCCGTATGGAGCTTGTAGGGGGAAGTGGTATGGTTGAAAAACAAAATACATGTCTGTAAGCCAATGTGTTTTTCCTATAACAGAACCACAATTCCTCTTTTGCATGTAACTATATAGGAATGCATTGAGGTGTGGGCAACCAGTTTGGTGCCACCTGTTGTGACAAATTTTGCTCGGCTCAGGCAGTTTACATATCAGAAGTGTAGAGGTGAACTTCCTTTATTAGGATCAGTATGAAAATGGGTGAGCCAAGTTGATCTTCATGGGAGAAAGGATGGTTACTTATTCGATTATAACTCCATAGGAACGCATTGGCTTGAAAGTGGCACAGTGGGCACAAGTTGAACCGTTGCTTGGCTCAGGCTAAATCCTTATGGAGCCCGGTAGGGGGATGTGGTATGGTTGAAAAACAAAATACATGTCTGTAAGCCAATGTGTTTTTCCTATAAGAGAACCACAATTACAAATTTGCATGTAACTATATAGGAATGCATTGAGGTAAGGGCAACCAGTTTGGTGCCCCCTGTTGTGGCAAATTTTGCTCAGCTCAGGCAGTTTACATATCAGAAGTGTAGAGGGGAACTTCGTTTATTAGGATCAGTATGAAAATGGGTGAGCCAAGTTGATCTTCATGGGAGAAAGGATGGTTACTTATTCGATTATAACTCCATAGGAACGCATTGGCTTGAAAGTGGCACAGTGGGCACAAGTTGAACCGTTGCTTGGCTCAGGCTAAATCCTTATGGAGCTTGTAGGGGGATGTGGTATGGTTGAAAAACAAAATACATGTCTGTGAGCCAATGTGTTTTTCCTATAAGAGAACCACAATACCTCTTTTGCAGGTAACTATATAGGAATGCATTGAGGTGTGGGCAACCAGTTTTTTTGTGCCACCTGATGTGGCAAATTTTGCTCCGCTCAGGCAGTTTACATATCAGAAGTGTAGAGGGGAACTTCCTTTATTAGGATCAGTATGAAAATGGGTGAGCCAAGTTGATCATCATGGGAGAAAGGATGGTTACTTATTCGTTTATAACTCCATAGGAACGCATTGGCTTGAAAGTGGCACAGTGGGCACAAGTGGAACCGTTGTTTGGCTCAGGCTAAATCCTTATGGAGCTTGTAGGGGGATGTGGTATGGGTGAAAAACAAAATACATGTTTGTGAGCCAATGTGTTTTTCCTATAAGAGAACCACAATTACCTATTTGCATGTAACTATATAGGAATGCATTGAGGTGAGGGCCACCAGTTTGGTGCCACCTGTTGTGGCAAATTTTTCTCGGCTCAGGCAGTTTACATTTCAGAAGTGTAGAGGGGAACTTCCTTTATTAGGATCAGTATGAAAATGGGTGAGCCAAGTTGATCTTCATGGGAGAAAGGATGGTTACTTATTCGATTATAACTCCATAGGAACGCATTGGCTTGAAAGTGGCACAGTGGGCACAAGTTGAACCGTTGTTTGGCTCAGGCTAAATCCTTATGGAGCTTGTAGGGGGATGTGGTATGGTTGAAAAACAGAATACAGTCTATAAGCCAATGTGTTTTTCCTATAAGAGAACCACAATTACAAATTTGCATGTAACTATATAGGAATGCATTGAGGTAAGGGCAACCAGTTTGGTGCCACCTGTTGTGGCAAATTTTGCTCGGCTCAGGCAGTTTACATATCAGAAGTGTAGAGGGGAACTACCTTTATTATGATCAGTATGAAAATGGGTGAGCCAAGTTGATCTTCATGGGAGAAAGGATGGTTACTTATTCGATTATAACTCCATAGGAACGCATTGGCTTGAAAGTGGCACAGTGGGCACAAGTGGAATCATTGCTTGGCTCAGGCTAAATCCTTATGGAGCTTGTAGGGGGATGTGGTATGGGTGAAAAACAAAATACATGTTTGTGAGCCAATGTATTTTTCCTATAAGAGAACCACAATTACTTATTTGCATGTAACTATATAGGAATGCATTGAGGTGAGGGCCAACAGTTTGGTGCCACCTGCTGTGGCAAATTTTGCTCGGCTCAGGCAGTTTACATATCAGAAGTGTAGAGGGGAACTTCCTTTATTAGGATCAGTATGAAAATGGGTGAGCCAAGTTGATCTTCATGGGAGAAAGGATGGTTACTTATTCGTTTATAACTCCATATGAACGCATTGGCTTGAAAGTGGCACAGTGGGCACAAGTGGAACCGTTGCTTGGCTCAGGCTAAATCCTTATGGAGCTTGTAGGGGGATGTGGTATGGGTGAAAAACAAAATACATGTTTGTGAGCCAATGTGTTTTTCCTATAAGAGAACCACAATACCTCTTTTGCATGTAACTATATAGGAATGCATTGAGGTGAGGGCCACCAGTTTGGTGCCACCTGTTGTGGCAAATTTTGCTCGGCTCAGGCAGTTTACATTTCAGAAGTGTAGAGGGGAACTTCCTTTATTAGGATCAGTATGAAAATGGGTGAGCCAAGTTGATCTTCATGGGAGAAAGGATGGTTACTTATTCGATTATAACTCCATAGGAACGCATTGGCTTGAAAGTGGCACAGTGGGCACAAGTTGAACCGTTGCTTGGCTCAGGCTAAATCCTTATGGAGCTTGTAGGGGGATGTGGTATGGTTGAAAAACAAAATACATGTCTGTAAGCCAATGTGTTTTTCCTATAAGAGAACCACAATACCTCTTTTGCATGTAACTATATAGGAATGCATTGAGGTGTGGGCAACCAGTTTGGTGCCACCTGTTGTGGCAAATTTTGCTCCGCTCAGGCAGTTTACATATCAGAAGTGTAGAGGTGAACTTCCTTTATTAGGATCAGTATGAAAATGGGTGAGCCAAGTTGATCTTCATCGGAGAAAGGATGGTTACTTATTCGTTTTTAACTCCATAGGAACGCATTGGCTTGAAAGTGGCACAGTGGGCACAAGTGGAACCGTTGCTTGGCTCAGGCTAAATCCTTATGGAGCTTGTAGGGGGATGTGGTATGGTTGAAAAACAAAATACATGTCTGTAAGCCAATGTGTTTTTCCTATAAGAGAACCACAATACCTCTTTTGCATGTAACTATATAGGAATGCATTGAGGTGTGGGCAACCAGTTTGGTGCCACCTGTTGTGGCAAATTTTGCTCCGCTCAGGCAGTTTACATATCAGAAGTGTAGAGGGGAACTACCTTTATAACGATCAGTATGAAAATGGGTGAGCCAAGTTGATCTTCATGGGAGAAAGGATGGTTACTTATTCGATTATAACTCCATAGGAACGCATTGGCTTGAAAGTGGCACATTGGGCACAAGTTGAACCGTTGCTTGGGTCAGGCTAAATCCTTATGGAGCTTGTAGGGGGATGTGGTATGGTTGAAAAACAAAATACATGTTTGTGAGCCAATGTGTTTTCCTATAAGAGAACCACAATTACTTATTTGCATGTAACTATATAGGAATGCATTGAGGTGAGGGCAACCAGTTTGGTGCCACCTGTTGTGACAAATTTTGCTCGGCTCAGGCAGTTTACATATCAGAAGTGTAGAGGTGAACTTCCTTTATTAGGATCAGTATGAAAATGGGTGAGCCAAGTTGATCTTCATGGGAGAAAGGATGGTTACTTATTCGATTATAACTCCATAGGAACGCATTGGCTTGAAAGTGGCACAGTGGGCACAAGTGGAACCGTTGCTTGGCTCAGGCTAAATCCTTATGGAGCTTGTAGAGGGATGTTGTATGGTTGAAAAACAAAATACATGTCTGTGAGACAATGTGTTTTTCCTATAGGAGAACGACAATTACTTATTTGCATGTAACTATATAGGAATGCATTGCGGTAAGGGCAACCAGTTTGGTGCCCCCTGTTATGACAAATTTTGCTTGGCTCAGGCAGTTTACATATCAGAAGTGTAGAGGTGAACTTCCTTTATTAGGATCAGTATGAAAATGGGTGAGCCAAGTTGATCTTCATGGGAGAAAGAATGGTTACTTATTCGTTTTTAACTCCATAGGAACGCATTGGCTTGAAAGTGGCACAGTGGGCACAAGTGGAAACGTTGCTTGGCTCAGGCTAAATCCTTATGGAGCTTGTAGGGGGATGTGGTATGGGTGAAAAACAAAATACATGTTTGTGAGCCAATGTATTTTTCCTATAAGAGATCCACAATTACTTATTTGCATGTAACTATATAGGAATGCATTGAGGTGAGGGCCAACAGTTTGGTGCCACCTGCTGTGGCAAATTTTGCTCGGCTCAGGCAGTTTACATATCAGAAGTGTAGAGGGGAACTTCCTTTATTAGGATCAGTATGAAAATGGGTGAGCCAAGTTGATCTTCATGGGAGAAAGGATGGTTACTTATTCGTTTATAACTCCATAGGAACGCATTGGCTTGAAAGTGGCACAGTGGGCACAAGTGGAACCCTTGGTTGGCTCAGGCTAAATCCTTATGGAGCTTGTAGGGGGATGTGGTATGGGTGAAAAACAAAATTCATGTTTGTGAGCCAATGTGTTTTTCCTATAAGAGAACCACAATTACTTATTTGAATGTAACTATATAGGAATGCATTGAGGTAAGGGCAGCCGATTTGGTGCCCCCTGTTGTGACAAATGTTGCTCAGCTCAGGCAGTTTACATATCAGAAGTGTAGAGGTGAACTTCCTTTATTAGGATCAGTATGAAAATGGGTGAGCCAAGTTGATCTTCATGGGAGAAAGGATGGTTACTTATTCGATTATAACTCCATAGGAACGCATTGGCTTGAAAGTGGCACAGTGGGCACAAGTGGAACCGTTGCTTGGCTCAGGCTAAATCCTTATGAAGCTTGTAGGGGGATGTGGTATTAGTGAAAAACAAAATACATGTTTGTGAGCCAATGTGTTTTTCCTATAAGAGAACCACAATTACTTATTTGCATGTAACTATATAGGAATTCATTGAGTTGAGGGACACCTGTTTCGTGCCACCTGTTGTGGCAAATTTTGCTCTGCTCAGGCAGTTTACATAGTTAGAAGTGTAGAGGGGAACTTCCTTTATTAGGATCAATATGAAAATTGATGAGCCAAGTTGATCTTGATGGGAGAAATGTAGGTTAATTATTCATCAATAACTCCATATGAATACATTGGCTTGAGGGTGGCACAGTGGGCACAGGTGGTAACATTGCTTGGCTCAGTATAAGTCCTTATGGATCTTGTAGGAGGATGGATTTTTTTAAAAATGATTGTGATCCAATGTGAATTTCTTATAGGGAAAGTATGATTACTTATTAGAATATAACTGCCCGGGGATGCTTTGAGGTCAAGGCAACCCATATGGTGCCACAAATTATGATCAGCTCAGACAACTTACAAACAGGTACTCCATTGCTTAAATTGTGATGGTGGCAAAGTTGTCCCATATTTTGGTGGAAAGGTTGCTAGTGTCAGACTACATCCTAATAGACCTAATAGTGGTATGTGTTGTATTTCAAAAACAACATATTCACTGTATGGCAATTCAGAGTCCCATAAAATGGAGTTAATTGAATTATTTATGATTGCATTTTATATAAAATGTTTCCTGCAAATAAAATGCTGGCTGAATAAGATGCTGGCTGAATAAGATGCTAACTTCAACCAGCGAATAAGATGCTGGCCGAATAAGAAGCTAACTTCAGCCTGCGAATAAGAAGCTGGCCGAATAAGAAGCTAACTTCAGCCTCATTATTGTAGGTCGTTTGTAAGAACTTTGGTGCTCACACACAAGCAGGAACACAAAACCTGTTTCTCGCGAGAGGTGGTTTGCTTACGTCTGGCACGTGGCTGCTGCAGGCTCCTCTCTGAAGGTGATCTGTGGTTGTAGCGCTGCGAAGTGGACACAGAAGATCCCTCCAAGCAGGATATCGCCATCTCTTGAGAATCCGCTCACACTGTCCCTCTTCAGCTGGCATCCGGGCACCGCGCTCAGGGCAACATACACTGGCTTCAAACACGAGAACAGGTGCGCTGCTGCTATGAAGCAGAAACAATGCTTGAATGACACTCTTCGGATGGCAGGAATGAACACTTCATCCATTGCACCTCTGGCTCGTGGTCTGAATTCACCGCTAGAGGGTGCGAGTGTCTCGTCACAGGCGGAGGTGTGTGCCTTCGTAGTATCTTGTGGTCTGGTCTATGCGTGACTTTACTCGTATGAATTTACTGCGTCCTCATAACCAACATTTGTGTGCAGCCAATCCTGGTGGCCGATAGAGGAATAAAACCTTGCACTCAGGCTTTGATAGCGATGGATAACCCTGAATGTGAGACGGACTCAAAAGGTGTTCATTCTCTGTGCATCACTGAACTCAGCTGTGGCAGGTTAATTCCTCACACGCGCCTGCCTGAGACCTTTTATGGGAGCCAGAGTCCCCCAGGGAGGGGCAGGCGAGGGGGCAGAGGATGGCTCTGATTGCTCACATTCCCTCAGCGAGCTTTGGTGTTAATTATTGAAGGGACGAAGGAGGTTCAGTGCACGAACAGCGCTCCTACAACTAACACATTATGTTAAGTGAGAAACAGCCTTTAAGAACTAATTTGAAGGTGGCTACAAGGTTGTTAAGTAAAATATGATGGCCAAGCAGGCCACAATGAAACTGCCTGATCAGTGACACAAGGGCCCAGGCCCGGCTCCAGGAATTTTTATTTGGGTGGGCCAAGGGTGCATTCGGGTGGGCCACTGCGGCAGTCGCGGCCGGCATGACTCGTGGGAGAAGGGAGAGGGGGCGGGGGGTTCACGCGGGGCGGGGTCACGAGGGGGAGGGGTTTAATTTAATAATATTAATTTAAAAAAAATGTAGCTTACCTTTCTGCCGGCCGAGTCCCACGTCTTCTCGGCTCCTGCTCTCCTGCCTCCGGCAGGGACAGGAAGCAGGCAGCCAGGCTCCCTCCCCAAAGCCAATCACAACGCTGCAAGCAGTGTTGTGATTGGTCGGGACGCCGCCCAGCCAGGGGCTTATGTGGAGGCCATGTTCTCCATGCAGGCTGCATTGCAGCCAATGCAGCCTGCAAGGAGAAGGGCAGAGTGGGCATGACTAGTTTGGGCAGCCCCAGAGGGCCGACCAAACAGTCTTTGTGCACTCATGACCTGACTGCTAATTAAATAAACAAAAAACAGAAAGGGCATGACAGGGCCGGCTTTAGCACTAGTGCGACAGTCTTGTTTGGCCCCCCACCAATGACCTCTTTCTCCGTAGATACCATCACTACCACCCTACCACAGTACCCTTCATCTTTCTGTAGCCCCTCTCTCATATGCATTTCATTTGTTGTATAGCGCTACTCATATCAGTGTAGGGTGTCACAGTACTTTACATCACGCACACATTATACAGAGATAGTGAATCATACAAGTAGGTAAATCAGTCTATAGGGAATGTCACATAAGCCAATGAGGATTATAAGGTGTAGGACTCACGTCATCCATACTGGTGGTCAGTATATTTTAAGAGGGTGTGGTCTGGAGAAGCACAAATTCAGGATTTAAAGCATACCCCAATGGTTGGGGGGTTGGCTTTACTAATAAAAATGTATATCTGCCCAAGCTAACTCTTTTTAGCAACATTAGAATAATGAAAGACTGGGAAAGTTCTAACTATATCACAACAGAAAAAAAAAGTGAAGTTCTAACTAAACCATTCAGGTTTGTATGCAGCTCTTTGATGACAGTTCATAGGTCACTGTCCTATGTTAGGATTGTAACTTCTGAACTGCAAGTAACAAAAGAATCACTGTGACAAAGACAGTAACCCACTGAGCTATCCACATAAAATACAGTTTATCTGCATTTCAAAACTACCAACAAAGGATTGCTCTTCAGCAGGATCATTAATCACCAGTTGTCGGGACATTTTTATTGTTGCCTTGCATCCATGGTCATGATAATGATAAAAACGATTTAAATGAAGCATACACAAAGTATGTGCCTTGCTGGGCCTTTGCAGATTTTAAAAATAAAAACAAATAGTCACACATTTTCTTTTCTACTTGGTACATAGAACTCTGCCTCACAGTCCGATCTGATAAGCAGCTGCAGGGGTCACGAAAGGTGAATTAGGATAAACAAACTTCTTTTCTCCAGCACAGAATAGAAAAGGAAATATCCAGGCAGCCAGTGTCAAAGAAAGAATTTGTCCCCTTCGCCATGCTCCTATTGTACCTGCACGACACAGCCCACCTTACTAAAAGGAGATGTGTGATTGTGGGTGCCTGTGAGAAAGAGCCCAGGCCCAATCACGCAACTTCCAGAACAGGAAGAAATTAACGTGGCCATTTTCTATTGGCCTTCAAGCCGTCACTGTGAGGGCCAAGAGTCGGATTGGGACCAGATATAGGCCCGGGCACCCAATAAAAAAGTGGCCCACATTTGCGAATTGCAACCTTTTGAAAAGCATTGACTTTTTAGTATGAGTGGGGTAATTTTATGAGAATGGTATGGTAAAGAAAGCCTTCTATTGCTTATGTGGCCAGTGACATTGGTCAGGACTGAAAAGTCCATTATTCCACTGAAACTCACTCACTCTTCTCCTGACGCTCATCTTGAGGTCCATGAATCACCCGTATCCCATGCTCCCCTTCATATCTCTGAGCCCCCTCCCGTCTATTAGGCCACTATCCCTATACACCCTGATAAAGGCAACAGAGGATGAGCCAAAACGTTGTGTACAAGTTGATAATTGTTGATAACATGTCTGGAAAGGAGAAGGAACTACTGGATGAAATTCATATTGCTTGGTGTATTTGTCTCCCCTTATCAGGACTTATTCAGTAGATATGTGTGAATGAGAAGAGGTGCCTGAATTAGTATTTTACTTATTTAAATATTTTCATAGATATGCTGTGTACTAAATGGTATTTGATAGAAAAAGATGATGAAAATGTAAATAGCCAGTGACTATTTAAAATTTGTATGGAATGTATTTGTTATTATAGAGCAATAAAGATGCGGTGATATCAATGATTCTCTTCCATTTAATAATGGGGAAAGATAGATATTTATATAGCTGAAATTGTGGGCAAGAAATCATCAGTTGAGAAGTAATGATGAGAGTGTTATCAATATTGAAATACGATTTGAAGAACAGTGACTAGATACTCTCTAGTTGCAAAGACTTGCCCAATTTTAATGTAAAAAGAGCAAAGACTCTTACCATGGACAAAAAGATAGAAAAGACAAACTCTGCTCATGGCCTTTGGAATGCAAGAGAGAGATTCTCATTGTGAGTGCTCTGTGGAAGAGACATCATGGACCAAAGGCTGGAAGTAGGCCCTCACCATTAGCTCTGTAGTAGAAGAGGCAAACCTCTAACACAAACAAAATGTGTTGTTTTATACACACACATTATATGTGTGTAGGGGCTCAGATTTTCTTTAAGGAGCTCTTAGTCGGAGTTGTTGAATTCAGGGCTGCTCAGTACCAAGGCAACAAACCAAAATTTGGTTTCACCTTATCCCGCTTCCTTCCACCATCCTACTCTTCCTGTCTCTTTATTTCACTCTTGCAGGTTCATTTTCCTCTCCTTTCTCCCTTTGTCAGTAGTTTTCTATGACTGTGTTCCCATCATTTTCTGCCTTTCTCTCTCTTACGCTGGTCAAAATCTCATGTTAAAATGAGTGCTTGTGCCAACCGCTACCAACGATCTGCACAAATTAAGCACTGTGTGTTGATGTTGAGATAAAAGGATAGTGATGTGTTCAGTGAGGACAAATAAAGTGAGCTACAGACATTGGTGGAACAGAGTCAAAAGGCAGAGCGTTGCTGAAAGAGGCAGAAAAGGAAAGGTGCATACAATTTGAGTTGTTACATAGTGCATTCCACTGAATTTTTTGCCATTCTGTAGCACTCTACTCAACAGGTGTTTTTAATACAATGATCCATTTTTCTCAGAAAGAGGAATAGTTGGGTTGGAACTATCCAGAATGAAGGCTGAAGGTTATATAAATGCCTACTGGAATTATGTTATTGTGTGACTGCAGTATTTTTTGCATATAGATTTGTCGCATTTGCCACATAATCCATCATCTGCCACATAATCCGCAGTTTTAACAAAAAAAGTTTGTTCCCAGCTCAAACGGTTCAAAAGTTATCTAAACCGCAACTGCACGTGTGACTGCGCAGTAGAAGGCCCTTTGCAAAGCTGGACTGGTCACCTTTCTGTTGCTTATTTCTATATTTGAGTGTTAAACTGGTACTAATGATGTGCAACCAATGCCCAGACACCATTAACAAGTGTAAAATTGAGAAAATATTGAAGTAATACTATCATTAAATTTGCAGCATTACACTGCATAATGTTCCTTTTCTTGCAGTATAATTTACGCAACGCTGCTACATAACTTGGCCCTCCAATGCTGCATAATTCCAGTGGCCCTGGTTATATCAATACACCCCAGCAGGCAGCAGTTAATTACTGTGCTGTCGGAACAAATAAACTACAGGCGTAAACATTTTCAGTTTCGCTGGTTTTGATTGAAAGGGCTTTATTTTTTTCCAAGGAAGGAGTACATGATCAAACATTTGGTATCTCAGAAAAACCATAACAGTTTCTGTGGTGGCCCTCCTTTGACTGAGGTAATTTAAAAGCTGCACTGCGGTGGCACTAGGGCCCAGGAAACTCGCTGCCAAGGGCATCTGCTGACAAAGCCTCTAAATTAAGTGCCACATCTCAAAGAGACAGGTAAGGCGGGGGTTGGTTTCTGGTTAAATTCTGACTTTGAGATGGGAGGTTGGTAGAGCAGTGAGGATGCCTGGCCCACCCGGCCCACCCGCTAGAACCGGGCCTGCAAGGGCCAAGACTGATTTGCATATGGCTGGGTCCAAGCAGAGGTGGCATGGTGCACAAAATGACAATAGACTGGGATGCAGCAGAATAGTTAACCAGTGGCTGAAATTAATTCAAGCACTCCATCCCTCAC
Source organism: Calotriton arnoldi (assembly GCA_963921515.1). Lineage (NCBI taxonomy): Eukaryota > Metazoa > Chordata > Amphibia > Caudata > Salamandridae > Calotriton > Calotriton arnoldi. The sequence continues at coordinate 210,202 of CAWUFW010014564.1, forward strand.
TTATTGTATACTTTAGTGTGTCGCCCTAAGTGGGAGTGTATACCCAGATGTGGGTCTCATGCACACTGTGCCACTGGAGCCAAGCTATACCTGGTTGATGAGCACGAGCTAGGTTGAAACCGGTTGTAGGTTGCTTGTGTTCCTTTCCAGGGAGGACCTGACCTGGCAGTTCTAGCTGGACTGTTCACATTGAAGCAGGGTCAAGACTGATTTGCATATGGCTGGGTCCTAATCGAGGTCGTACAGTGTGCAAAATTACGCAAAATAACGATGAACTGAGATACGGCCCAAGTAATTACGAGTGGCTGAGAATAATTCAAGCATTGCATCCATCACTTTTTTGTATACATTATTTTCAGAAAAGTGGCATTTTTCTGTCTAAACCAAATAGATCATTCTGCCAATGTCCAGGGTTACACGACTGTGAATATCTCTCTGTGGTGTGATGTGTATCCTTCCAGACAAGAGACAAGATAGTTTTGAGTGTGGGGAAAGGTATTCCTCTACTCAGCAGGATGGATTGGGGGTTTGTACTCAGCCCTCACTGAGCTTCAAAGGGTAGCCCAAGGGTGCATACCCCCTTCTTGACTTCTTAACTTTCCTGCTCTATCACTGGCAAATACAACCCTCACCATGGCCTGTTGGCCCTGTTGTTTACCTAGACAGGTTGGAGCCAAACCCAAGAGACGGAGCAGAACTGATCAGAACCAGTTAGGGTTAGACAAAGAGAGTAACTTTCACACACAGGCTGGCACTGGGTATAAAAGTGGCTCCTCAGAACATCTCATCAGAGCACACCTGGACATGAGAAGATTCAGAAGAAGGACTGCCCTGCTGTCTGAAGAAGGATGGCTGGACCTTCTTGCCTTGAACCCAGGATCCCAGAAGTGACTGCAAGGGTCAGTTGGCTAACCTCCTCTTTGAGCTGCAGGGACACAACAAGCTTCCAGAGGCCTCCTCAGCACCAACTGGACCTTGTTGGACCCTGATGCTGGCCTCTGCTGGAGTAATTTTTTACCCCCAAGGTCATGGATCCTTTGCTGGTGTCAGAGTGTATTCCCCCAACCTAAAAGCATCAAGAACTGGACTTCAGATGAAAATCTATAGGTTTTGGAGTCTTTGAATCAGAAAAGAGCCAACTCTGGTCATCTCACAAGCATAAGAGGTCTTCACAGAGATCAATGTGGGACCTAAATCTTACTGCTGATGTGACCTTTCTGGTTACAGGCTCTGAACATCAATGCACGGTGCACTTTACATCGACAACAACCACCCAAGCGCTTCCCGCCAATGAGACGCTCTGCCTGGCGCTCAGCTCTTCACGCAGCCAACAACTGCACTGCCAATGTGAAGCTCCGACAGAAGCTCCTCATGTGCAATAGGACTAAGTGACAAGGTAAACTTCCACCTTGATGAACCTGATCCCTGCATCCTACCTACACTCCATTGTGGTTGGCCTGATCTTTTGACTTTGATCCAGTCCAGCATGAACAGATAACTCGAATTGGCTTGTTGTGCTTCTCAGTGCTATTTTTACTTACAAGTTTAAACATTCATAACACCAGTTCTACTTCTTGGATTTTTGTCATTTTATTTATTATCTTAGCGGATTATTCTTTCTTTTAAGGTGTCTTTTCTAAATGTTTGAAGACAGGACAGGTGACAGCACTGCTAAAGGTATCAACCCTATCTGCATATGTCAATTAATTAGTGTCCTATTTCTAACCCTGAATCACAGTTACCTTAGTTGGTAACTGATAGCAAACTAATGTAGCTTTCCCCTCTGACTTCTTTACTAGCTGCTGCAGGCAGCTAACACCCTCCAGGTGTTGGACACTATGTGTGCTTGATCTGTGCCTGTCAACAGATCTGCCAGTTCTTCTCAATCGTTTGGCATTTTTGGATAGAGAAGACCCTGGTTCCTGAGTGCTGGGCATTCCTGGTCTGCTTCTGGGTGGTGTTTTGGGAGACAGAATTGGTCAGTAAGATGCGTAGGTTATGGTGGGTCAGGTTGATTCAAGCTCCTTGCATGTTTCCTTCAGGGTACCTGTTAGAAATGGGGATCTGTAGTTGGCAATGGTTTGCACCTTTGTCCAAGTAGGGACCCTTGTTTCTAGTCAGGGTAAAGGAGTTATGCCCTTAGACAACCCCTGCTCACCCCCTTGGTAGCTTGGCATGAGCAGACAGGCTTATCTCAGAGGCAGTGTGTAAAGCGTTTGTGCACACATACAGTAATACAGTGAAAACAGTACAAATGGACACCATACCAGTTGAAAAATAGGTAATCTTTATCTAGACCAAAATGACAAAAATCCACAATACATATACCAAGATATCATCAAAAATAGGTTATTCACACAAATTAAGTTTATAGCAACAAATAACTCCCCCTGGAGCTATTACGACGTTGTGACAGATGAAAATCCAAAGTACGGTGCCGACCGCAAGGTGCTCGGTGTCCGGCGCAGAGTGACACGGACCCCCAAAGAACAGTACCTTGGCAAATGATGAAAACGAAGACGGTGCACGGTGGTGATGCTTCGTTAGCGCCGAGTGGCGTCAGATCCTTACGACCACAGGGGAGGCGATGCGTCGGTTCCTTACGACCCCAGGGGAGGTGAGGCCTCGATTCCTTACTGCGGTGCAGGCGAGGTGAGGCGTTGGTTCCTTACTGTTGTGGGTGAGGTGAGGCGTCAGTTCATTACTGTTGCCGGGGAGGTGACGTCACGGTGGCAGCGAGGCGTTGGTTCCTCACGACGGTGCAGTGTCGATGGATTTGGGAAGTCACCCACATCGGGTATCGGCTCCGCCATGATGAAGCACCAGCGTCAGTGAAGTCCGGGCTGCGGTGCGAGTTGGGGCGGTGCGTCGTGAGCGTCACGAGCAGCGCCCTTGGCTCCGGTGCAAGCATCGGCCTCGGTGATGGCTTCGGAGTTGATACAGTGCAGCATCGGCAGGCGTCAGTGCTGCGGTGTAAGTCAGGGCGGTGCATCATGCATTTCACGAGCAGTGCCACGGCTTCATTGCAGGTTACGGCATTGCTCACTGGCTTTGATTTTGCAATTTCCTTCTGTGGCAGCTGAAAAAGCAGTTCCAGATGCAGGAAGATAGAGGGGATGAAGGCTTTGTGTCCCCGAGACTTCCGAACAGGAGGCAAGGGGGCGTGGCTTGAGCGCCGACGGGAATGGCAGCAGGCTGATCTCGCTCCGGATCGAGATCACGCTAATTAAGAAGGGCGGCCGATGGAATCGCTTCACGGCGGTTTTTGAAGCCAGACGCGGACGTCGGAGTGTCCGCTGAGTACAAGGACACATTTTTCTTGCTTCACGGATCCCGCAATCGCCCGCAATTCGGCTCGGAAATGTGGCGCGCTTCCTGAGAGGATCGCGGCCGCCATTTTGTGTATATTGCTGCTCCGCATTAATTTGGCAGTTGGCATCATGCAGGTACGCCGTTTTTTCTGCATTCTATGAGCTGGACTGTTGCCCATCACTTTTCATGCCTCCACCTCCAAGTATCCTGCAAGCTAACTTTAATATGAGGTGTGCTTCATCAACTAAACACTGCGACCGCCATTTTGAGTGCCCTTAACCTCCTTTACTCTGATGAAGGCTTTCTCCTCACAATGTTTCTTTTTTCTTTTTCTGAGGAGGTTGTATGACTAATTAACACTTTTCAACTGGTTTTCTAATTACCTCTACCGAGCCAAATGGTAGGTTATTGCTTCCGCTTCTACAACAATTTTTCTGACTAAAATATTCCTAGGTTGTGACTGACTTTTATGTAGTTTGTTATATGCCAGGAATTTATGTTCCGCCATAGTGGGGTCGTGCAAAATAAGTAGATTCATAAAAGGTTCTCTTTTTCTCCTTTTGTGCTGCATATTTCTGATGGTCTCAGTGCTTCAATAATTTTCTACATATGGAGCCTTCTTCCTTGACTGGTCAGAAATTAATTTCAACAAATATGTCTTCCTCTCGCAAAGACTCCAACCTGGCCGCTCTACCTAAAAGACAGAAGAAAGAACCTAACTCGCCTACCAAGTCGCCACTACCCATTACAATGGAAGACCTTATGGAGGTGATTAAGTTATTGAAACCATTTGTCATTGACACTAATGCTACCCTCAGAGGTTAGATGAGAAATGGTCTAATTTGGACTCAAGAGTGTCTGAGATGGAACAGAGGATCAGTGATACTCAGGATTTGATACCTCAAGTAGCGGCCATGTCCAAAGAGATTGCTCTCCTCAAGATTCAAATAGAAGACTTAGAAAATCGCAATAGGAGCAATAATCTTCGAATTTATGGTATTCCTGAAGGTGAAGAAGGGTCCGACATGCTGGCCTTCCTAAAATTACACATTCCCAAGATTGTTGGTCTCAAGGACGGCACTAATCTCAATCTACAGCGTGCCCATCGTATCGGCCCCAAAGTTGCAGATTCATCTTCGTCATCGCCTGTACATCATCCTCGAGGGATAATTGTTTTGTTTTTGGAATACACCGAGTTGTCAATGGTCCTTTCAGCAGCAAAGTTGAGGAAGCAGATGTTGTGGTCCGGTCAAAAAGTTTTCTTCTCTCAAGATGTAGCCCGCGCTACTGTTGCGCGTCGCAAAGACTTCCTTTCTTTTCGTCCGGCGCTTCGATCCATGAACGCCAGATATGGACTAGTTCACCCCTGTTTTTTCAAAGTTACTTATAAGGAGAGATCTTATTCCTTTGATCGCCCTGAAGATCTGCAACAATTTATATCTCGCCATAAAGGGGATGATATGGAATTTGGAGGGTCTTGAAGTATACTGTTGTTCTGTTATGTGTCTGTTTTTCTGAGAACAATATTTCCATTTTAATGTTCTGAAGAGTTTTCTACTTTATGTTGTTGTAGTTTAGGATCTGTCGTTGCTGGTCTCTTTTGATTATTATGGTCTGTGGCCTTTTTTTCAGCTTTACTTTACATTGTGTTTCTTTTTTTTCATTGTCTTTCATTATAGCTGCTCCTCCTCTTGTTTTGATTCTTCTCCCAGATGTTTCCCTCCTCCCTGCCCCTTCAACCTGACCCTAGGATTCATTGATGTCTATTATGTCTGGTAAGTGTTGTGTATCCTATTGTTATCTCGGTCGTAGTTGTCCGCTAACTTTATTCCATTCCATTTCATGTTATTGGTCTCCCTTGATTGGTTATTCTGTTGATGGATCTCGATGCTGGTATCGATTTAGTCGTCTGTCTTCTCTCGCAGCTCCCCGCCTCCACATGTTAATTTCTTCAACATGGATATCTATTCCGTCGCTCTTGACTGAAGTCTCTCGGCTTCTAGCCAACTCTTCTTTTTCTATCACTTGCTTCTTGTACTTTATTTTGTTTCCCTCTTCTTTTTTTTCTTCTTTTTATTTTCTCTTTCTTACTTTCTGGTCTTATTTCTTTATTTTTACATATTTTTCTCATATCCCCTTTCTCTCTTTTCCTCATATTTCTCCTGATTTTTCTCCCCTGTCACCCTCTTCTTCTTGTTCATTTATCTTCACTATATTGCATTTATCTATATTTTTATGTCCAATGGTTCATTTTTAAATGCATTCATGGTTTTGTTCTTGGTTTCCTTTATATTGATTATATAATCTGGCTGAATTGTTTATTACTATTAATATTAGTACTAACTAATTTGACTGGTAATGACTGATAATGTTCGGATTATCTCATGGAATGTAAAAGGTCTGCGTAATCCTGTTAAAAAGCAACGGGTACTTACCCATTTATCTAGACTCCAATGCAAAATTGCTATGTTACAAGAAACCCATCTTACTACTAGTGATGTTAATTCCCTTAAAAAGCAATGGGTAGGTCATGTTTATTGCTCTCCCTCTAAAGACAGGAAAAATGGTGTTGTAATACTTTTTCACAAATCCTTATCCCTTACGATAGAAAGAGAAGAAAAGGATGAGGAGGGTCGTTGGCTCCTTCTTCATACTACTATTAATGGTTCCCAGGTTTCCTTACTCAACATCTACGGTCCCACAGGCATCGACTCACAATTCTGGCTATCCATGTCCCATACTTTACATGCATGTACGAGCCCCAACCTTATAGTGGGTGGTGATTGTAACCAAGTCATGGATCCCTTCACAGACAGGAAATCCTCCTCTAAGTATATCCCTAATAAAATGCAAAAAACCTTTGCTAGGACCATTTCTGTAAGGGGTCTGGTGGATGCATGGAGAATTTTCAATCCTGACAGTTTAGAATACACATTTTATTCACCTACTCATAACTCTACTTCTAGAATTGATTACATATTTTTAAGCCCACACCTTCTTTCAAACCTCATACATGCAGAGATTGGCCCTATTCTTATTTCTGATCATTCTCCCGTTCAGATTAGTTTGGATCTTCCTTCTTCGTCTCCCAAATCTCGCCGTTGGCGTTTTAACAACTATCTTCTTAAAGATCCCAGATTTCTCAGCCGCTTTAAAGATTTTGTCTCTGAATTCTTTCATCTTAATTCTACTCCGGATATGCCTTTTCATATTATCTGGGATTCTTTTAAAGCTACAGCTAGAGGATTTATTATAGATTATGTAGCTACAAAACAGAAACAGTTTCGCACCGAATCAGTCTCTTTACTTTCTTCTATTAAAAATTAGAACATGCGTATTATTCATCCAAGAATGCTGATTCCCTTAAATCTTTGATTCAAGCAAAACTTGATTTTAACAAGAAATCCACCGAAGAGGCTTCGGGGACATTGTTAAAAATAAACTCTAAATTTTATGGTGGTCGTAACCGAGCTGGTAAGCTACTGGCGAATTATTTGAAGGTGAAATCTCAAAGATCTAGAGTTGTTAAGATTATCGACGATCATGAAGTTCCTCGTTTCAAGGATGAAGAAATATTAACTTGTTTTACAGATTTCTATAAGACCCTATATACCCCTGAATTTTCCTCTTCTGACGCTAATTTGGACTTCTTTTGATTCATTACCTCCTCGCTCTTCCTCTCTTCCGGACTGCTCTATGTTAGAAGGGGATATTTCTTTATCTGAGATTAAATCTGCTTTGTCCATGCTACCTAAGGATAAGGCTCCTGGTCCTGACGGTCTTACTGCAGAGTTTTACTCTTCCTTCTCGTCTGTTCTTCTGCCCCATATTTTATCTCTTTTTCAATATTTTGCTTTAAATGGAGAGGCTAGAGGTTCTTTTCTTGAAGCTATGATCTGTCTCATTCCCAAAAAGATAAAGATCCTTCCCGTTGTGCTAATTACCGTCCAATATCTTTGATTAATCTTGATTGTAAGCTATTTGCCAAGATTTTAGCCCTCCGCATTAATCAAGTCCTTCCGGACTTAATTGGTTTTGAACAAACAGGGTTTGTTAAGGGAAGGATTATTTCTGATAATTCCAGAACTTTTCTCAATATAATTCATCTTGCCTCTAAAAGTTCCTCTCCTATAGCCGCTGTAGCCTTGGATGCGGAAAAAGCTTTTGACCGTGTTCACTGGTTATTTATGATGCGAGCCCTCAAATGGCACGGTTTTGGCCCTTCTATTCTTTCCTTTATTAAATTGTTATATTCCTCTCCGATTACCTCAGTTTTCGTTAATGGATCTCAATCCCCTTATTTCCCTTTACAAAGAGGTACTCGTCAGGGATGCCCTCTTTCCCATTTACTCTTCATCCTTTCTCTTGAGCCATTTCGTCACTCTTTACGACACTCCCCCACTTTTCGAGGTTTCATACACAAATCTGTTGAAATTAAATTTACTGCTTACGCGGATGACATTATGTTATATGTCTCCGATCCCTCTACTTCTCTGCCTGCTTTTACCGATCTTCTCTCCTCTTATGCGGCTCTGTCAGGATATAAATTGAATTTTTCCAAATCTGAAGTGCTCCCTTTAAATAAATATTGTCTAAAAAGTATGTTTGAGGCTATCGATTTTAAATGGAATACCAACAATATTACTTGCTTAGGGATTAAATACTCTTCTACTTTTGCAAAAAGATTCAGGTGAATTTGGAAGAGGTTTTATCTAAAGTTAAGAGTATGGTTGACAGATGGTCTCCCTCTTTTGTCATGGTGGGGTAGATTAGACACCATCAAAATGATGATCCTCCCAGTTATTAATTTTTACTTATCTATGTTATCTGTTAAAATACCTTTAAAATTTTTAAAACCCTAAATAGCATTCTAAGTAAATTTCTTTGGAATGGTCGGAAAGCTCGTATTTCTTTGGCCCTTCTTTCTGCTCCTAAAGATCGGGGCGGTGTCCAGTTTCCTAACTTTCGACAGTATCATTCCTCCTTTTAATACGCCAAATGTTACCATATATATCAGCTGTGGAAGAACCTATTACCTCAACATGGCACAGATTAGAGAAAACTTTGATCTCTCCTTTCCCCTTTTCTCTTTTAACTGGTTTCACTCATTCTCCTCGATCTTTTAATTGTCCAATGATTTCCAAATTTATTTCAACTTTTAATCCTATTAATTGTAAATCTCAAAGTTCTTTACAGATATTTTTGGATTCACCTCTTTGGCATAATAAAAGTATCAAACTGTCTAATCGTACTATTTTTTGGAAGACATGGGCTGCCAAAGGGATCTTTCAGGTTAAACAATTAATTTGGGATTCTCGATGCCTCTCCTTACAAGAAGTTCAATCCACTTTTGACTTATCTGCATCCTCTCTATCAAGATATGAATCTTTACGTTTGCTCTTAACGGAACAGCTTTCCCTACTTCGTGGATCGTCTCTTTCCTCTCAAGATCACCTGTTAGAACCTTTACCCACTTCTTCTTTCATTAAAGCTTCCCATATCTACAAATATTTACATTTTTCTACCCCTAGCCGTTCTAAAAGTAAAGTCGAACTCATATGGGAGTCTGATTTACAGCGTACTCTTTCTGTGCATACTTGGAACTCCATCTGGACACGTATACATCACACCTCCTGTAATTCTAGTACCACTCAGACTCTTTATTATTTTTACCATAGACTATTCCTAACTCCTTTATCAATCTCCAAATATAGCTCCAATTTATCCCCGAATTGTTGGGTATGCCCCTCTAGTCCCGGTTCTTTCATGCACTCCTTTTTCTTTGCCCTAATATAGCTCGATTTTGGACTAGGGTATGTGAGTCAATTTCCTCTATTTGTACTATTAACTTCCCTTTGATATATTTTCCATATTTTTGGGAAGTAACTCTGTAGTTTGGTTTGGATCACGCAAGGTGGGCATATTTGTGGATTTGTTAATAGCTATTGCTTTTCAGGTCATTACTTCTAATTGGAAAGACGCCTCCAAGGTTTCCTTCTCTGCCTGGTGGAACCTTCTATGTTATCACCACAGACTGGACCGAGCTTCTGCCAGAACCTCTCAGCAACTTATTCGTAAAGAAGCACTCTGGTCTCCACTTACTAATTACGTATCGGCAGCGGCATTGCGTAATCAAGACACTTCCTTTGTTTATCAACCACCATGAGTATTTTACTCCTTTCTTCTTTTATTTTATTGTCTTTTATTATACTATTTATACAGTCATTATTCTGATTTTGGAAACCAATGTGTTTATTTTAAGACTTACTTTTTAATATAATGTTGGATGAATGATAATAATATACCTCCAGTTTCTTTTCTCTTTTTCTCTTTCTTTTTCTTTCTTTTCTTTTCCTTTTCCTTCTTTTCTTTCTTCTTTATCTTTCCTATTTTTTCTATTGCTATTTTCCTTTCTTTTTATTTAGACTTTTCCTTCCTCTGAAAATTAAAAAAACGTAAAATGCTACTTGCTTTTAGGTACATATTTCTCTTATTGCTTTCCCTTTGGCACATCTCTTTTATGATAGTTTTATTGGATTAGTTATTCAGCCAGATTATATATTTAGCTGATTATTTAATGTTTCTTGTTTCATATGCATTGATACTTATTGTACCCATGTTTTTAAGTACTTTAATAAAGCTCTTAAACTCAAAAAAAGAACAGGAGGCAAGCTCTACCTCAAGCCCTCGGAGATCTTCTACAAGCATGATACGCAGCACACAGCAAAGTCTTGGTCCTCTCCTTGGAAGAAACAGCCACTGCAGGCAAACCCCAGACAGCACACAGAAAAGGGGCAGTACTTCTCCTTCAGTATTCCCAGCTCTTTTCATCGGCAGAGGTTTCTCTTGAGTCCAGAAGTATTCTAAAGCTCTGGGGTCTGGGCCCAAATATTTATAAAGCATTTTCCTTTGTTCTCTGGTGGCAGAGAGTCGCTGTGCTTAGTCCAAAGCAGTTTTGTCCTCTCTGGTCCAGCTTCCCAGCAGGAGGTCGAGACAGCATTGTGTTAGGAAGACCAGGCCCATTCAGGTGCAAGGAAATCTCCTCCCCTACTCCAAATGCAACCCTGACTCATCCAGGAGAGGCAGGACATACCTCAACCCCCCCATGGGCTGTCTACAGGGAATGCACTTTCCCCAGCCCCTGTCACTCCAAAGCCAGACAGTCAATCAATAAACCAGCAGAGGCACACAGGATGGCCAAGCAACACAATACACACTTTCTAAAAGGGGTATTTTCAAACACACAATATAAAAATCATCTTTACTAAAAGATGCATTTTTATATTGTGAGTTCAGGCATACTAAACTCCATCTTTCTATCTGGTCCCAATGGGAAGTTATACTTATAAGATGTTATAAATAAACTCCCATTCTACCCTATGGGACAGATAGCCTTTCAATAGTGAAAAATGAATTACACTGTAGTTCACTATGAGGACATGTCATACACATCAGTACATGTCCTACCTTTCACTCACACTGCACCCTGCCCACAGGAGTACCTTGGGCCTAACTTAGGGGTGACTCACATATAATAAAAGAGAAGGTTCGGTCCTGGCAAATGAGTCCACTTGCCAGGTCGACATTGCAGTAGAGACTGTGCACAGACACTGCAATGGCAGGTCTGAGAACCCTTTGTAGGGCTGCTTGTGTGGGTGGCATAATTAGTGCTGCAGGCCCACTAGCAGCGTTTGACTTACAGGTCCTGGGCACACACAGTGCACTGTACTAGGGACTTAGTAGTAAATTAAATAAGCCAAACATGGAAACACCAATCCATAATAACAATTTACTTGGAGAGCATATGCACTTTAGCACTGATCAGCAGTGGTAAAGCTCCCAGAGTTCTAAAACCAACAAAAACAGGGTCAAAAACAGAAGGCCAAAAAGCAAAAAGTCTGGGGGTAAACCCACTGAAAAAACCAGGTCTAACAGTACCCCATTTATTCTTACATTTTCACATGTTTTTGATCCTGTTTATGGGATCAGTGGTGTTCTTGATGGATGGGCTGGGGATCTCCAGGCATCAGTATGTGGTTGACACTCAATTATTGCACCTGGATACCCTCATGGTGAGTAGCTGTGTTACACAACAACTGTTTGATTGATTGATTGATTTGAGATATCCTTCACTTGAGGCACAGCTCAGAGGGTTTTAGGGTTTGGATGGCCCAGTACATGTTTAAGTAAACCCTCTGTTGCTTCTCATCTCCTGCACGTTACTTAGCATTCTTGGCTGGAAGAACTGGCTTGGAATGGTGTGACTTGTATTTTGTATTTTGAATGATGGGTTTTTGTGTTTCATTATGGTCTCAGGATAGACATACAATTCTGATATCCAGACTAATGGCAAGTCAGCCAGCTATCATCTTATTGGTTCATGATATAGTCTCACATTGACAATGGAAATGAATCCTACACAGTTGACCAAAGTGTTTGCTCTAACACCTCAAGGCAGTGCTACAGACTTCTACCTGGTTGCGGCAAGTGCTAGAAAGATGCCCATATCACCCAAGTGCTGTGTATGGCCAGCCCAGATTGGGGACACAGGGGGCATTATGCCCCAGGCCCTGTGCTTTCCAGGGCATTGCACACCTCTGGCAAAATGTATTTATAGATTTTCAATTGAAAGCAAGCCTGCCACCTTCATTAATAATTAGTCATTAATAATGAGTCAATTCAGGTGGCCATACCATTAGATGGTGCTAGATGCTATCTTGTCTTGTAAATACTTAAAACAGTTGCTTATGGCACTTGGCAAAACAGAACAAGCTTCTAGATGGCCCTGCATTAAGGTTTCGCCCCAGCCTTTTAAAAAATCTTAGACAAGCCTGCTGCTGTGCAGCGTTCATTGTCTCTCTCTTTATGTGAGCCGTCTTTTCAAGACTCCGTGGCTGCAAGCATTTTGGGATGCATAAGGTCCCTCAATACAATTATTTTTGTAAGACCAAATACAACAGAACCCTTCAAACTGTTAATCTGCAGACCCCTTTGCTTAGGAAAGTTCAAACTTGTATCCATGCTTTGTACTTGCTTCAGATGTTTGGAATTCTCCTCCTTTTTCATTGCTCTAGATATCCAAGATTTTAACATTCCACAAGAGTCTTAAAATGTTGTTTTTTACGTCTGTTTTGGAAGCTGGTGTTATTCTGTTTTAGGTCATTTTTATGTTTGCCAAGTCCAGTAGCTTTGAGTGTTGATTTTTAACTCTTAGGATTTCTTTTAATAAATCAGTGTCTTTTTTTGCTGCAGGGTTTTTCTCTGTTTTTATTTCAGCTTAGCTGTTTTCAAGTTTAGCTTAAGTCTGATAAAACTGTGAAAAAGGTTTCCTAACTGTTAACGAGATGGACACGTGGACAACCTGGTTCCAAATATGGAACATAATTCAAATTCCTTTGTAGGAATCCTGACACCAGTGTTGTTTGAGGTTAATGTAGAAAGAAACATGAAATGTTTACATTTAGCTCCTGAACCAGATATGACACACATAAAATACAAGGCCTTGAACTGAATAGGGCTGGTGCAGGCAGCTGTTTTGTGGCATTGTAGTATATAGCGACAACCAAAGTTCCACAAAAATTGACTTGGTCAGCGGAGTAGCCAGAAAAAATAAACCCCCGCCACTTGGACCCACATCCAGAATGGCTGCGCGTGAGACAGTTTTTCCCTATAAGGGCTATCCTTTCCTTTTTCCTGTGTTCTCTCTTTTCACTCCCTTCTACTAACACTCCCTCTCTCTAATCTCCCCTGTCCCTCTCTCCTCCCTTTCCCATGTCTCCCTTCTCCATTTTACTTGCTCCTCATTTTTCATCCCCTTCCTCCTTCTTTTGTGTGTCCTTCCCTTTCGCCGCACCACTTTTTTGCTGTCTCCTTCCTATAATTACTCATTTTTTATCATCCCCCCCACCTGTCTCAGCCTCTCATTCACTTTTAATCACACCCTTGTCTCTGTCCTCATCTCTCATCCATATCCCGTTTACATTTGCTCCCTTCCCTTTTCCCACCTCTAACTCCTCTGCCCATTTGTCTCTTTCTGTCCCTCATTCCCCTCCTTTTGCCCCTGACCACCTCACTCACCTTTCTGCTTCCCTTATACTCTCCCCCTCTCTCTGCTCTCCATTCTGTACAGTTGACATAACAACAATAAACATGTTTTGACCAGTATGGGACCCCTGATTTGTGACATTGGTTTACAAATATGGATTCAAATTGAATGATAAAAAAGTCAGACAAAAAAAGGCCAAGTTTGGTACCCTTCCTCCATTCCGGCCAAGAGTAATATAAATACCATGTGGCTGAAAAATTAGTTCTGACAGCTACAAATGCCGTTCCAACACTTTCTGCAGTGAGCTATATGCATTCCTGGTGTTAACAAAGTGATTGGCATGGTTTCTGCAATCTATAGAGCCTGGTAGTGAAACCAGTTTTCTGTCTTATTACCCTGTCTTATTTTCAAACTATTAATGCCATAAGATACTTTTAGCACTTAGAAAGAACAGAAATATTTAGAGTCTATAGGAAACAGGTTTGAAGTATGTAGGCCAGTCTTTCAACATGGACAGAACACTTCACCAGATGCACATCACTGAAAGAGAGGAGTGAGTAAAAGGCATCTATGGCCTCCCCTGCTCTTCTGTTAAATGCTGCATCTGAGCTGGAAAGGTTTTCAGAGTGGGGGTGCTGTCATCAATGGTACATCAATGAACACATGAGGATTGTGGAAAATCCAAGCATCACACAAAGATCAAGTGTAGAACATGAGCCACATCATTTCAGCAAGAGATTGGGAAGGGTGTAGTATATAGCTGGTTGTGCCTTTTGGAACACACTGTCTTAAAAATATTATCACAGTATGGTGTGGTAGCACACTGTGATTTACAGACAGCACATTCTCCACTGAAATGTCTACTTAATTTATACTGACATATTTGATTGATAAAACTATATTACGAACAAATGATGATGTGTAGAAATCCACTTTCAACAAATATTTGTAATTTGGGCAACAGCAAGTAAAGTCATTTGATTTGTTTTGATCTTCGTAAAATCTGTGCTTCTATAACACTTTGGAGTTACAAAAAATGCTTATTTTATGCTTTCATGGCTGCTGATCTAGTCTGAAATATTTGAACAGTTCATTTGTAGGTATATAGATTTTGTAGTGCATTTGGAAAAAATGACATCCTACAGCCTTTCCTTTCACATCAGCAAGATTGTCACATATTTCACATCAAAAAATCCTCTTACTGTGCAGTCAGACAAAGAAAAGTAAACACCAATCTGCATCATAAAAGAATAAACAGCAATTTGTAAGAAGACAGAGCCAGACATTTAACCTCTGAATGCACAGGAAATGTGACAAGATGAAAATAACATTTAAAGCCAGCTTTATAACTCAGCAACCGTCAGAAATCCAGCATGGATACTTTGATGGTGCTGGAGAGCCCCCTACAACCACACCTATGCTGTCAAAACAGAACAACAATGTCAGTGATGCAGGCTGAGACCCTCTGTCCTGGACTCCATCTTGCTGTCCCTTTTGGAGATGAGGGAGCCTTTGGAGGCCCTCCAAGAAGAGGAACAGGCCTTTGGGCTTTAATCCCATTAAAGCTCACGTACTGCAATGAGTGAACCGAGCACATGCTGTTTGTTATAGTGACCAGCTCCACTCGGTTCATCGCAAAGTGCTTTATAGGCCCAGTACCATCCTCCCCTTCCCCTGCTCCAACTGCTGGAGTGGGGGGCTAACAACACCAATTGCCTTAGTGCTACAAGAAAGGGAGCGCTCAAAGTGAGTCACTCCAAAATTTCACTTAGCATACCTGGCTGCCGTACGTAACAAATGTGCAGATTTCACTGTTCATGTCATGCTTTATGACATATAACAACTTTTCAGAAAAATAATGGCTATAAACAGGTCTCTTTATAATATAATTTGGGAACAGATAAAATGGATACAATAGTTAATTGGCTACATGTAGCACTAAGTAGTTCTGCATGCAGTACAAAGTTTAACCCAGTGGTGTGGCCTGCGCAAGGCCTCCATGAATGTTATTCCGGTGATCTGTTAATGAAGAACATATGTTTGCCAAATGTGACAAAGGGGAACATGCTGCAGGTAATATGCTTAGCTTCATTCATAAAGTCCATCTTAATTTGGGCTTACTTTTTGACTTAATAGTTCCACTTTGGTGAGAAGAAGGCTTTTCGATGCCAAGTGACGCTTCTAAACAGCTGAAAGAAGATGGGAACACAGGTGCCAGTACTTCTACAATCCGACTTTAAATCCTGCCCTTGAGCCCCTCATTTAAATTCAAAGGTGGAAAATAAAGATTGTTTTATTTGTTCTTGTGTGATGATATTTCAGTATTAAAAACTATGGGCCAGATGTACGATGAATTTGACTGGTCTCAAACGACCCATCGGGTCATTTGTGACCAGTAAAATGCATTTTCCTACATAGCAACCCTATTTTATGAGTCCGTAACCTATCACCAACTCTCAAAATAGGGTTTTCGGGTCACTATTAGGAAGGGGCATGTAAAGGGCATCCCTTCCTAATAGCGTGTCGCACTGGTATGTATGAATGTTTTGCAACCGGGAATGCGGTCGCCAAACATTCGAAGATTGTCACCAGTTTCAAAATGGAAGTAAGCCATTCGCAAACAAGAAGTCGTCCCTTTGTGAAGGGGGGCACCAGAATTTTTTCAGAGCAGGCAGTGGTCCCATGGACCACTGCCCACTGTAAAAAAATGAAAACATAACTTTTCATTTTTATTTTTGAAATGCATCCTGTTTTCCTTTAAGGGAAATGGGTGGCAAAAAAAGACTGCTTTATTTAAAAAGCAGTCACAGACATGATGGTCTGCTGCTCCAGCGGGCCACCATCCCTGTGGATGCCAGCCATTCCCAATGGGTCACAAAATTAGGACCTGCCTCAAGAATATTAATGAGGCAGGTCCCTTGAGATGCATTTGGGAATTGCAAACAGTCTCTCAGACACTGTTGTGCATCAGGTTTTGCGACTCGCTAAGTTGCAAAACCTGACAGTTATACATGTGGCCCTAAGTCCTTTATGCAGGATAATGAGTCACTAAAACATATTCTTCTTACAACCCCTTCATCTTGCTGCTCTGTCTGGTTCCTCGCCCCATTAGATAACCCTTTGTGTTCATCTCAGCTCTAAACAAGATAATGTAGCATTTGGGGAAATATATACAGAAAACTAAGGAAGAACTAGAAGATAAGATGGCAAAAATCTCCATGGCCACCATGTACTTGCCCTTGGTGCTCAAATAGGCAGGAATAAATGACAGCCAGACACTGAGGAAGGCCAGCATGCTGAAAGTGATGTATTGAGCCTCATTGAAGCTATTGGGCAGTTTTCTGGCCAGGAAGGCAACTATGAAACTAATGGTGGCCAGAAGCCCCAGATAACCCAGCATGCACCAGAACACAATGGACGATCCTTCATTACACTGAATTAGGATAATTCCAGGCTGAATGTCGATGTTATATTCTGAAAATGGAGGAGTCACAGCCAGCCAAAAGATGCACAGCAGAATCTGGATAAGTGTACCGACACTGATGATCATGTAAGACAACTGAGGCCCAACCCATCTCCTAACGTCACTGTTGGGTTTGGTGGCATTGAAGGCGATGACCACCATGATGGTTCTGGCCAAGATGCAAGAGATGCAAAGAGCAAATGTGATGCCAAAAGCTGCTTGACGAAGAAGACATTTTTCTGCTGTTGGATAACCAATAAATGCCAAAGAACAGAGAAAGCATAAGGAGAGTGACAGGAGCAGGATGTAGCTGAGATTAGAATTGCTGGCTTTGACGACAGGGGTGTTCCGGTAATGAATGAAGAGCCCAAAGATGACAATGGGGATCACTGATAATGAAATGCTGGTTGTTGCTAAGACTGCACCGAAAGGTTCCTGATAGGCCAGAAACTCTGTGACCTTTGGGATACATCTGTTCTGTTTATCATTGGGCCAGAGATTCCAGGGACATCCAAAGCATTCGTTAGAGTCTGAAAGGTAAAAATAATGGAAACTACATAAGAGCCATTGTTTAACCACAAGAAGATCATAAGTTAAATGTCCTTATCTGATGGTTCTCTTACCTGTTGGGTTAGAAATTTCCCCAGGAAGGCATTGAACACACTGGAAGCAACAAATGGGCTTTCCTGGTATGACAGCTTTCCTGAACCCACTGGGGCAACCAGGACTGCAGACAGAGATAGGGATCTTAAGGGAGAAAACAAGGCCACATGGAATGAGAGATAAATTATGAATGTTAAATATTCCGTCAAACATTTTTGATATCGCAACTGAAACTGATATCTGATTCAATATGATACATTGGAAGCAGAGACTATACGAGGGAGGCATGATAGGAGTTTCACTTGGGCAGAATTTGAGGCTATTGTAGTTATTTGCACTTACAATGATAAGAGGAACTTGGAAATGTTCATAGTTGACAGGAGTTTGTAGCAGGGCACAGGTATGGAGAATCTGTCTAAGGAGCAAAGGGCTCTCTTCAAATGATGCAAAGCCACACATTCCAAAAAGACTAGTAGGTTCTTACTGAGGCTTGTGCATCTCTTTCTTGTTGAAATGCATTAATTCTTATTACAGAAAATAAGGCTTGATGCCACAGCAGGTTGCAAGAATTCAGAAACAGGGGCTCATGTCCCAATTTAGATGGGTCAATGTGCACCACAGTTGACTAATAAGCTACTTTAACATGCACAGTAGGGTTCTGAAAGCAAGTTAAACTAGTGAAAGTCCTTGATATGTGCTACAAAAGGAGCAAACAACATCTTTCATTGTGTCACTCATAACCTGTCTTAGTTACATCTTATGCTGTCCCCATCAACTGTATAGGCCATCGGGAACAATATGCCAATATTTTATTTTTCAGGAGGACTGCACAACAAATGCAGTGTAAAAGTGATGTAAAAGTTAAATATCTTGAAGGGATCCAATTTTGACCTTTTGTCACATAATGCACAATGAAATCTGCATATCGGTGCACGGGTTGGTGGGAAAATATGCTGATCCTCTCCACCATGCTGTTCATGACATTGGTGGCCATAGATGGGCACCTGTCATTATTCTGATGGGTACAGGAATTTGCAACCTCTTTCAAATGAGGCTTCACCATACAAGTGTTCAGCTTTTAAGTTATAATTAGACATTTATAAGCAAACCAGATCAAGACCTAGGGCTCCAGATAGTCCCAGTACAGACCTGTCCAGCTCTTCTTTTGCAGTTCTCATTTGCACTGTGCCACATTGGTAGAATGCTTTATAGGAAAAGAAAACCCTGCCCCCTAAGACAGCATGAGTCCAATATTATTGCACATTTGCGGCTCATTGCAGTACTGCTGTGTGGGCCAGTTTGCACAATGAACATAAAATGACAGTCCATAATGTTGATCTGTATTTGCCAAGGACTGGGCGCTTGAACCATCTTTTGAGTTCCCTTCTAGATTGCCCAAAGAAAGGGCAAGTCCTTCCATTATTGTGATGCCACCCTTCATGGAATAGCACATTTGAGATGTTAAGTGTCTCCTGAAGAGAGCCCCAAAGAGGACGTAAACCCCACAAAGGGGTAAAACCTCCTTGGCAATCTTGTGAATCTTGATTGAAGATGAAGATTAGAAATGAAGAGTGCAAAGCACCAAACTCCTGAAGAAGAACAAGAAGGAGAAAAGTGCTAGACCAAATTCCAGAAGCGGAATACAGTTGAAAGTTCCAACCGCAATAAGTCAAAAAAACAGGGACAACAATGGAAGCAAGGGGAGTAAGAATGTGAAAAAAAAGGTAAGGAATGTGTTAAGATGCATCCTTCACTTAGAACTGCCTTCTTATATATGGTTTTATCAGGGATTTCCATCACAGGAAAATCCCTTACATCATGTTGCACTGGGAAACTCAGAGGACATCCTATGGAGAGACCACCATCTTGGATAGGGCTTGTTGTAAGGCTTAACCTCGCCTTCATTTAGGGAAATATATTCCCCTCTCTCCTCTCAGCACAAGATCTAACTTAAATGTGAACATCGGATTTGATGGACAAACTTACAACAAGAAATATAGCATGTGCATCCTCGACCTTCTGATTCAACAGCATTTTGTAATTGTTATAAGCTGTGGGCTGAGCACATATATGTGTGAATGCTTTTGCATGGATCTCCTCTGAAAGATTACACAGCGCTTCATGATGATGGAGGAGAGAATGTTTTAGGGTGGAACTAGAGCTACGAAGCACTCCACTAGTCAATCAAGGATCCCAATGTGTCATTTACTACGAATGTGTTGTAAATTGGTCAGTGTTTTTGCACGGGGCTGTGATTCAACTTGATTTGGGGGCTGCTATTTCTGAATGGCAACTGGCCATTTGTGATGTACATTGAGTTCTGTGCGGTCTGCTGCATTAAGTTGTATTTCGTTTCTTGTAAAATAACTGCTATCTTTGACCTGTTGTAATGAATCTTTGCTCTATCATATCTCAGTACAGGAGTTTCTATATTTGCATGCAAGGATAGGTTGCAATTTCCGGTGTAGCTCATTGTGTGGCCCGGTGATGAGCTGAATGGATGTTTTTTATGAACATTCAGCACTTCCTTCACTTTCATACCAAAGGAGTTATTTGGTAAATTGGTCTATTCTTATGTTCTCTATGTATATACCGATAGTATGGCCATGTTACTGAATTGCACAGACCCCTAGCCAGTTTCAGTATAACACCTTGCATGTGCATCTATCCAGTGATCTGCATGTCCTTACACTTGTGCACTTAAATAAGGTATTAGAACAGATGTGATAGAGTCCTACTTGAAAGTTGCAGGCCCTTACCTGTGTCTTCCCAGCAGCCCATTGGACAGAGCTAGAATTGATCACAAAGGGCTTCCCTGAAGAGGCGCTCGAGCCATAGCTGCCCACCTTCACATGCTTGGTGATGGTCTCAGGATCCCGCTGCCAGTTTACAATGTCATAGAGTGCTGGAGGGTTGCCATGTTCATCAAAGAACGCCTCAGTGGTTTCCCTTTGCAAGCGCACCTTCTTGATGTAGTGAAGAAGCTAGAGTCAAAGAGAGGCTCAAACAGATTTTGCAACATTCTGCATTCACTTTCATGTATTAATATGTTAAACTTCCTTTGTTCTATTCATGCCCATGTGATTGGTTCTCCATAGGGAATTTGCATGAAGTGTGAATTAGCATATCCTATCAAACAGTGCTTAATTTATAAACAAATTAAGTGCCAGGGCTCTCGTCAGGAGGCCAATGCAGCTCTCACCACACATTGCCCCAGGCATATTGCCAATGATAGCAACAACACAACTACTAACCATTACACTCCTACAAGTGTGACAATTCAGACTATTCCAGGTACCCAAAGCTATAAGAATGGATTGGGCAGCGTGTAATAGTTATTTGTAATGTATATTGAATTAATAATGAACTATTCTTGTGGTTATCTCTAAATTAGCCAGACAGTGCCACCTTGTGGCAGACTATCACAAGTGCCAGTGTTGACAATTAAGTGCTGATGCCGAGCACCGGAAACCATTCGTTCAAATTAAGCACTGCTATGAAAATACCATCCTCTAGCATTGGGGGACCTTCCAGATACATTACAGAAGATCTGTAGACTCTGTTACTGTTAAAACATCCATAAGAACTGTTTTCTTGACAGATGTCTCTATTACCCAGCCCACCCACCATTTTCGTACTTGCAGATATTACCCCTCTACCTCTGAGATGTACAATGTAGATCCAGGAGGGTGTGATCTAGGTCATGTTTTCCGGATTTTCACAGGAGATACATATATATAGAGTGGAAATTGTTGATAGGGTCCCTAATGATTCATTTAAACACAATGTGGTGTTTTGGGCCCCTTTGGTCACTAATGTATTGAGGGCAGCAGTAAGGGGCAATCTCATTGACTCCTGGAGAGAAGCCATTATAGTGCCCATTTACAAAAAAGGTGACCGAAATTCACCTGCATGTTACTGCCTGATCTCTCTGATTGATTCTACAGCAAAGATTCTGGGACGGGTAATATTGGGTAAACAGGAGGACTGAGAAGAGGTAAAATCCTTTTTCTCACCAGTACAATGTGATTTTCGACCCAGTTTAGGAACTGTAGAGCAAACCTTAAATCTCACACGTGTTAGTGACAAATATGTCAAATCCAGGGGAGATGCCTTACATTTGGCTTTTTTGGACCTCTCCTGTGCTTTTGACCTAGTAGGCAAGGGTATGTTGTGGGAGCTGATGGCCCAAGCGGGAGTCGACGCTCCTCTCCTAGACCTTGTAAAGTATTTACATTGGGACTACACAACAAAAGTCTGCTATACCCAGAATGGGGATTGTACTGGTCCAATAAAAGTTGCTCAAGGGGTCAGGCAGGGCTGAATATTAGCCCCTTTCCTCTTTTATTCTATATCAATTCTTTGGGAATTGTTTTAAGATCATACAGCAAGGACGTCTCTAGAATAGGTCCCCAGGTAGTCCAGGCACTGCTCCATGTGAATGATGCAGTTCTTTTAGCATTAACTGCCAATGGTCTTCAAAATCTTTTAAATGTTTTTATGATTTTATGACCAAACTCAATCTTAAGGTGAACCAGCAAAAATCATTCATTATGACCTGCAAAAATACTAACTCTAAAAATGTTGATATAGGGGGACACTCATAGAAAAGGTGCCTGCTTTTAATTACCTAGGGATACTGTTGGATGCGAACGGGACATGGGACAGGTTAATAAATGAGAGAGTGTAAAAGATGTAGGCGGCCTGTGACACAATCTTTAGACAAGCTAAAAGATTAGGCCATAAGCAAATCGAGGAGATGATCCAGCTCTATAAATGCAAGTACCTTTCAGTTGGCACATGTGGAACTGGAGTCTGGGGCTATGCTGCCCCCGGGAAATTACAGGTAGCCGAAAACAGTTTTTTGTGTAGGCTTTTAGTCATTCTGAAAGCTACATCGAGTCTTATCGCCCATCTGGAATTGGGCATGGGTTTTGTGGAGCACCAAGTTAATATGGTCCCTTTATTATTGTGGCTAAAGCTGTGGTATACTCCCAGGGCAGAGTTTTCAAGGCAGGTGCTGGCAGACTGCCTTAGTTTAGATAACATGCCTGCTATTCCGTGGTTGGCCTATGTTGTAAATACCTTTCATACTCTGGCACATAGTCATCTTTTTGACTCGCTTGAAAGTATTACCTCTAAATCTAAAGAAATAGTCAAACAAAGCTTTGAATCACATAGAGAGGAACTTAGACTTGAAAGATCACTTGATATGAGTTCAGCCATCATGTACCTGCAGATTTGTACCACCATAGGCATGGAACCTTACTTATCCTGGATTGTTTATCCAGAATGTAGATTCTATTTGAGTAGGCTGATCCTGAGTATGATCCACCTTTTAGTGGTCTTCGCTCTAGAAGGCACTTGGTATGCCTCTCTACCATGTTGCCCATGTGACGCTATCTCTGCCCAATCCACAGTGAACGTTATACTCTTTTGCACCTTGCACCATACCTTTCAAATGCACTTTTTATGCCAAATACTTTTGCATAAGCACTTTACTTCCTATAAAGAAGGATAATTACAACTAAAAAGTCTAGCTTCACCCGAAATTTTCACTGCTGTACTTACTCAGCTATATCGTTGCTGCTATTAAATTGAGGAACAATTATGCATATTAATTGTCCTAAGAGATGGCTTTTTATTATGTAAGTTCGTTTTTATATAGCACAGCTACTCACCCTTACAGGTCTCAAGGCGCTGGGGGCCAGAGTGGAAATTAAGTGAGTTATTGCCCAGAGTCACATGGTGCTGAGCTGAGCTGCCGCCGGAGCCGGGGATCGAACTGTGAACCCTGTGCTCCGAAGTCAGCTGCCCTGGCCGCTGCACCACACACACAATAATGTCATTTGTTTTTAAAAATCATGTAAATTACATATGGTCTAATTTTAATCTGAACTGTATTTAAATCTGTGCTTTCATTGTCATATGCATTGGCCGAATAAAGATAATTTCTGCTCTGGAACTTGTTGCTGTATCTGGTACTATTCCAGTGCCACACAATAGTGGTAACCCAGGCTGCTGTGACCAAGTTACCAACACCTTGCTCCTTCCCCTTCATTACGATCCTGAGGGAGCCACAAACCCTATAGGTCATTCACAGGAAATTGTATCTGACTGCTATGATCTCAAACTTTTATCCTGGAATGTAGCGGGCCTAAACTCAAAGATAAATGACCCAGTTTGGGGTAAATTTATGGACGCTTTCCACCTCTGCCTACTTCAGGAGACCTGGGCAGTAGGGTGTGTCCTTAGGGTAGGCTTCACTACGTATAGTATTGAAGCCATACAGCCTCCGGTTGGTCGCCCAGCGGGTGGCCTCTTGATCTGGGTTAAAAACTCACTTACCTGTAAAGTAAAGGTCTTGCACCTTGGCTGTCCCGAATTACTTGGTTTGTAACTGTCCTTATGTAAGGGGACTGTAAAAATTATACTTTTCAACATATATAATCGGTTTGACAGCCCGCATAGACCCTCAGGGACAGTAACAACACTGGCCAACTATCTTGATTCGGCCACGGGAAATCACCGTTTGATTGTCGCCGGAGATCTTAATACGACCTTTGAACCGGTGAACTATATTCAGGATCTTATCTTGGAAGGGGATAAAGCTAGGGGGATTGCGAAACTCCAGATCCCACCTATCAAGAAAAATACAAGGGTGGGGCAACAAGTACTATCGTTTACTATTGCCCATGGAGTCAGAGCCTGTAATGGTCGAACAGACTCTGATAGAGGAGCCGGTCCCACATTTAAGAGGGGGGCATCTAAAACACGGATTGACTATATCCTTGTCGACTTAGATCTCTGGCCCTTTGTCAAGGATATGGTCATTATAGCTCGGGAAGATAGTGACCACAATGCTTTGGCGCTTACGATGACGGGATTAGCTACCCAGCATAGGCTCCCTAGGCTTGAGTCCACACAGGTTATTACAAATAACAACAATAGGAGAGTTAAATGGCCAATGATCTTAGCTGATTCCAACTCTCTCCCCCAAATATATTCTGTGGTGGAGCAGTCTCTTATAGACCTAAGTACTCCTACCACTGGGTCAGAGGCTGTTATGAGTATCTTCCAGGAATTAACTACAAGTATAAAACCATTCTTTTATAAACAAAGTAATAGAGTAAAGCAGAAAACAGCACCCTGGTTCAACGTTGCATGCAAAAAAGCAAGGGATGAGCTAATGGTGATGGTAAAATCGAAATCTCCTGCAGGAATTACAAATAGTAGGAGGTTATATAAACTGGCCCAAAATAAAGCAAAACGGGACTGGGAGTGCGAAAATTGGAAATTGCCTTTAGAAGCCGCTAAACATAAGAATAGTCAATATTTTTGGCATTTATTGGCAAAGGGGTCACCAAACTTGGTGACACAAACTGATTTTCACATTCAGCCCCATGTTTGGGAAGAATATTTTGGGGCACTGTTTGCAGATCATGGGCCGTCGTTTGTTTCAGCCTTAAACAGGAATTTTTGTGAATAGGTAGTAGTTGATGTTGAAAATATTACTCTTGCGGAAACAATTATGGGCATAAATTCCAAGTGGCAAGGCACCGGGTCTCGACAAGCTTCCGGGAGATCTGTTTGGGGCTGAACCGACTGTATGGGGTCCGCTGCTACAAAAAGTCAATAATACTATCTTACAAGGGGGTGCTATTCCGGAGACCTGGCGGGGTGCTGAAATCATTCCCATTCATAAAAAGGGCGATAAAGGGTCGCCGGGGAACTACAGGCCCATTAGTCTTATTGACGTATCGCAAAAAATCTTCTGTAAAATCATTTTGACCAGAATTCAAAACTGGATAGAGGAAAACAATGTTTTGTCCAACTTACAGGCAGGATTTAGGGTCGTAACTAGCACCACGGACCAAGTCTTTAGGTTCCTCCTGTTAATATGGAAAGAGGTTACAATCAGAGGAGGTCACCTATATGTAGTGTTCGTGGATTTAAAGACCGCCTTCGATTCCATTGACCGGTCCCAACTTTGGCTTGCGCTGAGTACATTAGGATTACCAGCCTATCTGCTCAGAATTCTTTTTAGGCTACATCAAGATACCTTTGCTAGGGTCAGGTGGAATGTTGAAGGCAGCCTGACTAACGCCATAGCCGTTCAGAAGGGTGTTCGCTCAAGGTTGCGTCCTTGCCCCTACATTGTTTATCCTTTTCATTAATGGTCTAATAGGAGAACTTT
Organism: Calotriton arnoldi; assembly: GCA_963921515.1. Classification (NCBI taxonomy): domain Eukaryota; kingdom Metazoa; phylum Chordata; class Amphibia; order Caudata; family Salamandridae; genus Calotriton; species Calotriton arnoldi. The sequence goes on from CAWUFW010014564.1 coordinate 235,822, forward strand.
TTAATTGCGGTGGCAATCCCCCACAAATGGCTGGCAACGTAGTGCCTTGTCTGCTTTTTGCAGATGATACACTGCTTATTGCCCGAACACCCCGCGGCATTCAAAATCTTTTAAATAAATTTGCCTTAGTTTGTAAAGATAAGGGTTTAGAAATAAATGGTTTAAAAACTAAATATATGATTTTTAATCCATATAAATCAAACAAGAGAAGACTTACCTTGGGCACGCAAAGTTTGGAGCAGGTTAGTTCCTTTGATTATCTGTATCCGTATCAATAATAGGTTGGTATGGACACCACAGTTAGAAAAGAGTATTGCGACCCTCCAGCATGTTGATTGTGCTATAGTGCAGAGGGCTAGGGCTTCCCCTTATTGGCCAATTTCTCCCATGATTGAAATTCACAGGGCTAAGGGCCTAGGTGCGGCCCTGTACAGGGCTGAGTTGTGGGGGCTGGAAAACTTAACAGACCTAACTCGTGCTGAAAATAAATTCATCAGAGCCATCATGAACCTCCCAGTGAATACACCACTCTTGCCACTTAGACTAGATCTTGGCCTAAAACCTATAGATCATTATGCCATCCTAAGGTCACTCTTGTATTGGATTAGGGTGTGGACAAGTAAAACACAGGTGCCCCTGAGGGAGGCTTTGGCTGAGTTGATAGCCTTGCATAACCAAACAGGCCGCATCAAGTGGTTAAGTAAGATCAAGGTCTGGTTTACAAAAATTGGGATGGCGCAATTCTGGGAGGACCCTGGGTCCAAGACCAAACGTACGTTCCCTCTTGTTAAAAAAAGGTTTTGGGAACTAATGTTCTCAGAAAGGGTTGACCGTTTTGCACATGGCACTTTGACTGCGGGGTTCTTAAATTTTAAAGGAGTATTTGCTTTTGAAGGGTTTTTGGATGATATTGAACTGCCTCAGGCGCGTGCTTTGTATGTTCAATTCAGATATGGAACCCTTCCTTTGAATGCAAAGAAGAGCTCATGGGAAAACTTGTCTGTCAATCCACTGTGTCCTTTATGCCACATCTTCCCTGAGACTATTGAGCATCTTTTTTTCTGCTGCCCCTTTTACGCTGAACTTAGGAAAACCTGGCTGGCCCCTGTATGTCGCACTTTATCTTTTAATTGTCCTTTGGAAGCTATATGAATATTTAAATCAGACACCACAAGCTGGTTAGTATTTGCTGTTTCGAGGTTCCTAATGTTTGTGTGGTGGAAAAGGTCAAAAACGGGCAAATCTGTTCTTGTGTCAGAGTATTGTTAATGTGATCTTAATCAGGTCCAGTGGTATTTTTTTAGACGTATGTATATTGACTATGAATGAATTAGAGTTTGTCTTACTGTACTGTATAACTTTTTAATGGTTTTTACATTGGCGCATTTTTTACTGATTTTACTGTTTATGTACTGTATTTAAGATGTGAATGATCTTATTTTTGATCGATCAATAAAATATATATATAAAGATAATTTTGACTTTGACTTTGATTTATAGACAAAATTTGCAGCTGCAAGTTCATGATCATACACAAACAGATTTACAACATTTTGGAATTCAGAAAACTTAAATGCTGTTATAATGCCTAAGTGACCCAGGGTATGTCCAGGCATGGGTTCCTTGCTCACTATGCCATAGGTTCCAAGCTATATCTTACTGACAAGGCTAAACAAGGCTCAAAACTCTCTGGGGTTGCATGTGTTCCTTTTGGAGGGATCCTCGCCTGACAGTTTAGGACAGATTGTTCCCATGAGGCACAGGGTCAGTACTAATTTGCATAAGGCAGACATTTTGTTTATTGTGGTACAGTGAGTGAAAAACAATGGGCTGAAATGCTAGCATGAGTGATTGACAGTGGTTAGACTATTTGCAAGCATTCCTCCCATCAACCTTTGTGCGCTTGAAATAAGTTGAATGATAGCCACTGACTGTTTCAACACCTCAAACTGCGACTTACAAAGAAAATACACTTGATGCTTGTTTAGTTGATTGGTGTGTAGTCCCCACACCCTTGTGTACTAGAAATCTAAATACTAGTGACTTTTTTTGAAATATAATGTGGTATTTGGGTTTTTGTTCAAATTGAATGGTGGCTGCACGTTTGTTTCCAACCTGGTGTGACCATATCAATTTCTGAATAGGGTGTTGAAGAAGATGTTTACAACTTAGTTACTGGTTCATAGTACATAACAGAAGCATACTTATTGGTGTCATTTTAACATTTTCCTATTGCAATGTATTTTTAGAGTTCTCATTTCTACACTGGTACATGTTGATTACTGCATCGTCTCCACAAATATCTGTCATCCACATGCATTAATACATGAGTTGCTTCAGCAGAGAGTAACTGTCCAGGACACTCTTCCAGGCCCCCATGTATTACATTGAACTTTTCTTCAAAATGGCCTGTAAAACATAAGTCTTTCGAGCCAATATATTTTGTACATTGTGATGGAAAATGTATGGTTTTACATCCATTTAAAGAAGGAGAACAACACACACTCACTACTCCCTGTTCATGTCCATCGTTACATTTCAAATGAGAAGACGGCACTTGCTCTTGTTCTGTCCAAGTGTAATTGGAGGTTAGTATTACATATTTTCCATCCCTGATTTTAGCTCCTAGGCCGGTCATGCTAAAAAAGAGAGATTGCCAATGTGTGCTTTGTGTGAAAACCGACACAAGAAAGATGAAACATTCCCCTGGAAGCTGCAACCACATGGAAGGCCTGTAGAAGAGAAAGCATCAGGGCTGAGGAGTCACCTCAGAAGCCCCAGCAGTGGATTCAAAATGTGCATCATGAACTGGTTGGTGCCTCAGAAGGAAAGGGGTCACTACCAACATTATGAGAAGAATTGGTGTTATGGCTACCAGAGGAACGGCAAGTCTCCGAAAGCAACCCATATTATCTCTCAGAAGACCTCATCCTGAGTGTATTGGCCCAAAAAAAATAAAGACCCCAGGAGAGTTTTCACCGAAAACAAGCACTCTCGGAACTGGAATCTTATTTAGAGGTGCTTGGTTGCATGGATTTACTTATTTAATTCCGAGATTGGTTTGCCAACTGATTGAGGACAGAAGAAAGAGTCTAGTGTTGGATTTTATGAATGTAAAAAACTCTATTGACATGTATTGCTTTGACAACAAATTACTGCTAATACCCGTTGTTGACAAAGCGTGGTACCACCGTGAAAGCATTTCAATACTCGTGCATTTTGTTTGAGTTTTGTGTTACCTCTGATTAGTTGGGGACACGCTGACAAAGCCAGTAGTCCTAAATTGGTATTAATGCAAACCCCATACTGTGCTAGGCACACAGGGATGTATGGTGTCTTTTAGGGGGTAGGGGTTGCTTGCTGATGCACAAACCATTAAATGTGCCTCCAGCACCGTGGATGCAGGTTAACTTTTAGGGGTTTGTCTAGCCTTTGGGATCTTTTGTTAGTTGTGTGCCCCCTGTTGGTTGTGAGGCTCATTACCTCCTCGTAAGTCTTCCTCGCCACATGATTAACGAAGTGAGCTTCAGCTCCACACCAGAACCCTCCAAAGCAAAGGTTAGCCTCCCATGCCTCCCATCCCTTCCCAACATGGCCGACCCCTATCACCCCTGACCTCTATAAGAGGAGGGCCGGCCCAACCCTCAGCCTGTTTTTTTGGTTCTGCGCTGCAGATTCTCCAGAGCGTGTTTCAGGTAAGTGGTTCCTGCTGTAGCTGGAACATGGGTCCGTGGTTGGTAGTCATGCTCTAGCGGACCCTTGGGATCTAGGACCATCCCCCCTTCCTTTCCCCGGTATCCTGTCAGGCCGGTTAGGCTCTGCCTTAGCGGGCCAAGGGTTTACAGGGGGGGCGGCTGGGTTGGTCTGGGGCTCTGCCTTATGGCCCCTTCTGACCCCCCAGTCTGTGTATGTAATGTGTTTGGGACGTTGTCTGTGCCCGGGCCACCTGTCGGTGCTTTGTGGTTCTGGGATTTGTCTCTAATCACGGGGAGATGTGGAGCGGGGCAGTTTCCCCCGAGTCTCCAGTTCCTTCACTGGGTGGGGGCGGGGCGACCCTGCGGCAGACGGTCTTTTTGCGTGTGTATTGGGCAAGGGGGCCCGGCGGACCGTTCTCCGTCCAGCCGCGCCCACATTTGTTTAATTAAATTTTTTCTGCCCCAGGCTTGCGGTTCGTAGCCCACAGGGGCCTCGCTGTGGCCGGCGCTTTCGGTCCTGAGGGGCTGACGTTTGGCGCTCGGCGGCGGGGCTTCTCTTCTTTTTTAAAGAAAAAAGAAGAATATCACAGAAAAGGTTTGTTCCGAGCTCCTCGGTGCTCAAGGGGCTTACCTGCTTGACGCCGGGGCGGGTGCAGTCCCCGGCGCAGGCTTGCTCCTCCCGATGATTTCCCGTGCAGAGCGGGTATTCTACACGGGTCTTTTACGGGGCGAGGGCCGCTGGACACCGCGTTTCTCACTCGTCCGGCTACCCACGCAGCTAGCGTCTCATAGGTGCGGCTGGTTCATGACCTGCTCACCCGTTCCTCTGGCCGCCAGGGTGCGGCGAGTGAATTGTATGTGTCCTTTGTGTGGCGCCAGTACCTAGTGGGATTCTTTCTGGATCTTTTCAGTGCTGTGTGTTGTTGTACTGTCTCCTTTTAGCACATTGCTTTCATTGTATCCAGTTTGTTGGGGGTGTCTTGCACACACGCATGCGCACCTCGTTGTCCTCCAGCGGCATAACTGTGTTTACAGCTGACTGTAGTGGTGGGCTTGTGGTGTTGGGAGCTCCCGGTTCTGCTCGGCTCGTCTGCTGCTGTCGCGTGTCAGACTCTGCCACATTGTTGTTTTTTGGGTCATGGTGACCCAGTGCTGTGAGGCGGGTACAACGTTCTCTGGGTGAGTGTTGTATATCTGTGTGTGTATGTGTTTTGAGACTTCCTGGAGGGGTTTCAGCCACCAGTTACAGCGGTATGTCTGCGTTTGCCTTGCAGCTTTCATTGGGGGATTGTGGTAACTTTTTCCACTCTGGGTGCGTTGGTTTCCCCATTATTCCTAGTGTTCACGGTCCTTCTTCTACTCGCGGTGCGTACGTAGGAGGAGGGGGATGTGGCCTTACGGCTGGAGCGGTCGACCCGAATACTGGGGTAGCCGGGTCAAGTCTCGGCGACGACGCTCAACATCCTGTGATTCTGGATGACTCGCTGACATTTTACGAATTTGTGCTTTCTGGGAGTTGGTTATCTGCGTACTGCGTTTCTTGCAAAGTTTCTTTGTATTTATTACCTGCTGGTCATTTCTGTCGCCTTTGTGGTGCGGATTAGTGTTTTTTTTGTGGCGGCATCGGGGTGCCATGAGTTCCCTTTCACGGGCGCTGCTTGACTATGCGTTGGGCCCTTCCAGGTGTTTTCTCTCTCTTTCTCTGTTCTGGGGTAGAGAAGGGTCCATTGGGTAGTAATACGCACTTAATAGAGTGCTATATGTTTTGCCATTTATGTAAGTCCTGGTGGACACATATTATTCGCCCATTTGCCCTTTTGGTTGTGTGTTCATGTCCTGGTGTTTTACTGGCGTTTAGGGGTGTGTCACAGGGCCATGGCTTCGTTTTGTTTGCTGTGTTTGTCCCGGTCTCCTTTTTCCCTTCCGGGCTTTGGGCCTGTGGTCCTTCCATCCCGTATGTTCCTTCCCGCCTGCTCTCCTTTGGGGTGCGGGGTCTGGCGTGGTTGGTGCCTGGTTGGGCCTCCACCTAGGGATTCCGGTAGCGGTTGGTTGCTGCGTGTCTGCTGGGGGCAGGCTGTTTTTGGCGTCTGTTCGTCCTTCTCTGGGCTGCTTCTGTGGTCTCCAAGTGGGCTTTTGCTTTGACTTCTGCCCCAGGGGGGCTTACCCTCTACTGTCCGGGGCTGCGGACGTGGCGCGCCTTTCTCATCCTGCTTCTTGGCTCTGCGGGCGGCTGCTGCGCCTCTTGTCCGTGTCGTGCTTCTCCTCGGCTCCTGGCCTTTGGGGATCTGTTGGGGGCCCTCTGTTCCCTCTCCTTATGTCCTGGGTGCCTGTGTAGTGGTTCTGTGGGTCCTGCCTGCTGCCGCACCGCCCCGTGGTCGGTCTTGGCCATTCTCCCTGGTTCTTCTCGGGCGGGTCCTGTTCAGATGGGGTCTTGGGGCTCTTCCGGTTCCTGGCGGTCCTCCTTGGTTTTTCCTCTGCCTCCCTGGTTTTCGGTTGGGGTCGGGGTCCTCCACGGGGTGTGTGTCGGGTGTTCTTGTGCCTTGTTGGCGGGCGGTGCTTTGCATTGTCCTTCTCTTGGGGGCTCGTCCCTTCCGGTGGGTCTCGAGTGCTACTGGGCCATCCTGGGTTCTTGTTCACACTCGTCTTCACATGTTCCCGTGAGTGTACTTTCTCTTGTCCCGCCCTCGGTTCCGTTGTGCCGGTGGTGGCGCTCCACGGGTTCGATCAGGGCTGGGTTGGTGGTGTCCATTCTCTTCCCCTTCCTCTTGGTCACGGGTCAGGCACGCGGCTCCCTTGCCACCCTGTCTGCAGGTGCGGCCTGCGGTCTTCCTTTTCTGGTGTCCCCTTCCCGGGTGATTGCGGTCTTTTCCAGTCTGTGGGGCTGGAGCGCGTGCTTGGGTTCCCGGTCGGTGCGGGGTTGGTTGGTCCCCCTGCTGGCGGTTTTTGCATCTGACATCTGTTGGCCATTCCTTTGGCTTGTCTGGGGTTGGCCCCAGCCTTGCGGGGGCCTCTGGTTGGCGGGTCCTGGGCTTGTTTGGCCTGGGCGGGGCGTTTGGCCTGTTGGTGGTGCTCGCCTGGGTTTCTCTCCCTTGGTTTCCGCAGCTGTGGGTGTTAGTTGTCCGGGGGTGCTGGGTTTTCCCGGTTCTTCCTTCCCCTATGCGGGGCCCTCTGCTTCCGGTGCGGGTTTTGCAGCCTCTTCTTCTTTATCCCTCACTCTGGGATACTGGTGCCTGCTGGCTCGGGGTTGCTCCCTGGAGGTGTTGGCATGGCTTCGGGCTCGTTTCGCCTGGCTCTTCTGTCCTTGTCGCCATTGGTGTGTTTCTGCCCATGGCCTTGCCTCCCAGTCCGCTCCTTTTCTTGTCGGCTCTCAGTTGTTCTGCAGGATCGGGCCTGGTTAGCGGCTGGCTGGGTGGCCGCTTGGGTGCTCGCTTCGGCGGCTCGTGTACTACGAGTGGTTCATACAGGGATGGTTTGCTTGGCCACTGCGCGGGGATGTTGCGCTCTCTCGTGCTGCGTTCTCCTTGCTGCCGGGTGCTGTCTGCCTCCTTGTGCATGGTAGACCGGGGTTGGGCCTTCGCTTTCCTTTCTGGTGGCTTGGCCTTGGGCCTGGTCCCTTCTGCTTTTCGGGCTCCTTGGGCGGCCTTGCGGGCTTTCCGCTGTTTGCCGCTTTGGTTCCGTTGGTGGCCGGGTTGCTTCGGGGTTGTCCCTGTGGCTTCCGGGGGCTGGTTTCTTGTACCTTCCTGGGTTCTTTTGCTCCGTTCCGGGGGTTCATTTGGCCCGCTGGGGTCCGTGGCCTCCCTGTTTTTCACCATGTTGGTGGTGTTTTGTTGGCCTTCATTTCTGCAGGTCGGATGGGGTGCTGGGTTCCTTTCTGCACTCTCCTCCATTCTTGGGGCTCCTGCCGGTCCGCTTTTGGTTGTGTCTGGTTCCTCAGCTTCTGCCCTCGGTTGTCCGCCGGGCCTGGTGGGGTTTGTTTCCTTCTGTCCCTCCGGTCATTGGGTTTGGGGTGGTTTCTGCTCTCTCGGTGTTGGTGGCCCGCCATGCAGTGTTGCTGTGTTTGGGTCGGACTGCGTCTATTGGCTGCTGTGGCACCTTGTTGTCTCTGTGGTGGTGTTGCCCTCTTTCCTTCGGTTCCGGAGTCTGGGGCTTCTGCTTCCCTCTCACTTTGGCTGTCCGTCAGGCGGTTTTGGTGTGTTTGGGCCAGCCTGCCTCTTCCTGTTGTGGCGGCCCTATGGGTCTCGGGGGTCCGCGTTTTCGGCCCTCCCGGGGTCTCTCTGTCCCAGGCTGGTTCTTCCTGCTCGTGGTTGCCTTTCTCCTGGGTGGTTTCTTCCACTCATCTGTGGTTGTTGGGTTTGCCATGCTTCTTTGGCGTCCCCTTCTGGTCCTTGGTTTCTTGTGAGTTTCCATGAAGCCGCTTGGCTTTGGTATGTGCTCACTTCGTTAATCATGTGGCGAGGAAGACTTACGAGGAGGTAATGCCCCGGTTACTTACCGGTAATCTTCATTACTCCGAGTATAGTCTTCCTCACCACATGCGTTCCCATCCCTCCCTCCCTGTGTTGCTGTCGGCTTCATGTTTCTGCTTGGTAGTTCTCAGGCTGAGGGTTGGGCCGGCCCTCCTCTTATAGAGATCAGGGGTGATAGGGGTCGGCCATGTTGGGAAGGGATGGGAGGCATGGGAGGCTAACTTTCGCTTTGGAGGGTTCTGGTGTGGAGCTGAAGCTCACTTTGTTAATCATGTGGCGAGGAAGACTATACTCGGAGTAATGAAGATTACCGGTAAGTAACCGGGGCATTAGTGGGTGTCGCCATAGGCATTTCAAACTGTTATACTGTAAACCTGGGGTCTATAACAGGTCGATCGCGAGCTATCAGCAGCTCGGAGGCTGCCACTGGGTAGCTCACAGATGATAAATGCCTGTCAACAATCTTGACAATATACAGCTGGCCACTTGATAAGGCAGCTGTTTAATACATGGAAAAGGATCCTGCGAGGTCTCGAAAGCTGACAGTGCAGGATGATGCATCCTGACCTCTTCTGAAAACGTCTTTACTTGTTTTTTTCTACTTTCTTTCTTGTCTCTTCTTCCTCCTGCTTCCTTTTTTCTTGCTGCCATGTCTTTCTCTCCTTTTTCAATTTCTTTTATCTCCTTTTTCTTTGTTTTTCTTCCTATCTCTTTACACCACATATTTCTTTCCATACTTCTTTTCGATTCCTCCTTTGCTGTCCACTCGTTTGCAGTTTCTTTTTCTTTCTTTTTTCTTCTTGACTATTTTCTCAACTTTTTTCTTTGTTTCTCATTTCAACCTCAAATTTTCTCCTTTTTCCCCTTCTTTATTTCTTTCTTTTTTCACTTCCATTCTCTTAATTTCTCCTTTTTTCTCTGCTTCTTTCTTTTTATCTTTAATTCTTTCTTTACCTTTGGTTCTCTCTTTCTTTCCATCAATAATTCTTTCCTTTACTCTGTTACTTTTTCCTATTTCTCTCCCCATCTCTCTTGCTCCTTTCTCCATTTATTTTCTCTTCCTCTCCTTTCTTTATTTCTCTTCTTCTCTCCTTCTCTCCTTCCTTTCTTTTGTCTTATAGTTCTTTCCCTACTTCTTTGTTTCTCTGCTTTTCTCTTTCCTTCTTTCACTCCTTTCATCCAGTCCAGTCTTATCTTCTTTCTCTGTCTTAATTTAATCTTTCCTTCTGTTATTCTTTTATCTTTCTCTTTTTGTTGTTGAGTATACTTATTGTACTTTTTCCTTTCTTTTTCTCCTTTCTTCCTCTACTGTTATTTTCCCCATGCATTTCCTTATTTCCTTTCTTAATGTCTTATCTGCTCTTCCTATCTCTTTTTTCTCTCATTTTTCCTTTTCCTACATTCTATCCTTTTCTCATTCATTTTTCTTTCTCTTCTCTTCTTTTCTTTCTCTTCTTTTTCTGTCTGCCCCACTTCCTTCTTTCCTTTTCTACTAATTTCCTTGTCAGTCTTTCTCCCCCCCTCTCCTTGCATTAATTCCTTTCACGGTTTCTTTTTCCTTTCTTTCATTTTCTTTTCATTTTCCTCTTGATTTTCCGTTCTTCCTTAATCTTCTTTCTTTCTTTTGCTCCTTTATCTGTTTATTGTTTTTCCTCATTCTTTCTCTCCTTTCTTTTGTTCTCTTTGTTTCCTTGTCTTTCTGTGCTTTCCTTCTTTTGCAATTCTTTCTCTCTTGCCTTTTTTCTCTAATGCTGTTTTTCTTTAATTGCTTTGTCTCTTTTTCTCTTCATCTTCTCTCTTCCTCTCACATTCTGTCCCTCTTTCTATCTTTCTTTCTTTCTCCCTTTCAGTGTCTCTGCAGCAAATAGAAAAAACGGATCCCTTGGAAACCCAAATGTAAACATTTTGCAATAACGCTCTAGAGCCATTAATGTTTTATTCTCTTTTGTTTAAGTAATTTGACCTCTGTGTACATGTATTGTATCCCTATGTTAGACAGTAGCTCATGGCAATGTTCAATTATCAGAATTAGCTCTCAATATAGAAGATGTTGGAGACCCCTGCTGCAGATATTTGCTGATTTGTATGTAGGATTTAGTAGTGTGTGTAATAAATTACTTTTCCTTTTTATAGGAAAATAACTGACTGGACTGCGATTTATAATGTATTACTGATACATTGCTGAATTCTAAGTCTCCAGCCCACATCACCTCTCCTGAGCAAGCCTTGGACAGTTCCCCCTTGCTTCTTTGAGTGCTAAAAATGGCTACTCCTAGAACACCAGAGGCTCGTTTTTTCCTTTCTGTGCCCCCTTGCTGCCCTGATTGTGCTCGTTTTTTCCTTTCTGTGCCCCCTTGCTGCCCTGATTGTGCTCGTTTTTTCCTTTCTGTGCCCCCTTGCTGCCCTGATTGTGCTCGTTTTTTTCCTTTCTGTGCCCCCTTGCTGCCCTGATTGTGCTCGTTTTTTCCTTTCTGTTCCCCCTTGCTGCCCTGATTGTGCTCGTTTTTTTTTCCTTTCTGTGCCCCCTTGCTGCCCTGATTGTGCTCGTTTTTTCCTTTCTGTGCCCCCTTGCTGCCCTGATTGTGCTAGTTTTTTTCCTTTCTGTGCCTGTTTCCCGCCGCTGCGCCCTGCGGCCCCGCCCCCTCACTGCCCATTCGCTGCCCCATTCCCTGCTCCTCCCTCCCACCTCCCCATTTATGGCGGCCGCTGCGTGGTGAAGAGAGCGACCCCTGACCTTGACTGGTAGGTCGCTTCCCCACCACACAGCTCCGTCTGTGTGCCCTGCTGCTGCCCCTGATTGTGCTCTGCTTTTTTCCTTCTGTGCCCCCTTGCTGCCCTGATTGTGCTCGGTTTTTTTCCTTTCTGTGCCCCCTTGCTGCCCTGATTGTGCTCGTTTTTTTCCTTTCTGTGCCCCCTTGCTGCCCTGATTGTGCTCGTTTTTTCCTTTCTGTGCCCCCTTGCTGCCCTGATTGTGCTAGTTTTTTCCTTTCTGTGCCCCCTTGCTGCCCTGATTGTGCTCGTTTTTTTCCTTTCTGTGCCCCCTTGCTGCCCTGATTGTGCTCGTTTTTTCCTTTCTGTGCCCCCTTGCTGCCCTGATTGTGCTCGTTTTTTTCCTTTCTGTGCCCCCTTGCTGCCCTGATTGTGCTAGTTTTTTTCCTTTCTGTGCCCCCTTGCTGCCCTGATTGTGCTCGTTTTTTCCTTTCTGTGCCCCCTTGCTGCCCTGATTGTGCTCGCTTTTTCCTTTCTGTGCCCCCTTGCTGCCCTGATTGTGCTCTGCTTTTTCCTTTCTGTGCCCCCTTGCTGCCCTGATTGTGCTCGTTTTTTTTCCTTTCTGTGCCCCCTTGCTGCCCTGATTGTGCTTGTTTTTTTTCCTTTCTGTGCCCCCTTGCTGCCCTGATTGTGCTCGTTTTTTTTTCCTTTCTGTGCCCCCTTGCTGCCCTGATTGTGCTCGTTTTTTCCTTTCTGTGCCCCCTTGCTGCCCTGATTGTGCTAGTTTTTTTCCTTTCTGTGCCTGTTTCCCGCCGCTGCGCCCCTGCGGCCCCGCCCCCTCACTGCCCATTCGCTGCCCCATTCCCTGCTCCTCCCTCCCACCTCCCCATTTATGGCGCCCGTCCGCGCCGTGACCGCGCCCAGCGCCAGACCCCCTGGTCTGGGCATCCCCCGCGCCCGCCACATCAACAGACGCCGATACGACGCCAGCACCCTCCACGCACTCAACCCCGGAAAAGATCACGCCTGCTACCTGGCCACCCCGAAGCGCACCCAAGGGCCCTTCACCTGCCGGAACTGCAGCTTCGCCAGCACCCGCCCCGCCAAACCACCGCCTAGGAAAGAACCCAACTACCTCAGATGCATCCTCCTCAACACCCGCTCCGCCCGCAAACACGCCATCGAACTCTGGGACCTTCTCGACTCAACCTCCCCAGACGTCGCATTCCTGACGGAGACCTGGCTGAATCCCGCTTCAGCCCCCGACATCGCCATTGCCATCCCGGACGACTACAAGATCACCCGCCGGGACCGCACCAACGGAGTCGGAGGAGGCATCGCCATCGTCCACAGGAACACCCTCAGAGTCTCAACCAACACCGACGACACCCTCAGCACCGCCGAACACATGCACTTCCAGATCCACACCGATCCCAACACCACCCTCAGAGGAACCCTCATCTACAGACCCCCCGGACCCCGACCACAGTTCAGCGATTCTATCGCTGACTTTGTCAGCACACACGCCATCACCTCCACGGACTACATCCTCCTCGGGGACCTGAACTTCCACCTCGAGAACAACAAGGACACCAACTCCACCACCCTGATCGACAACCTCGCCACCCTCGGGCTCAGACAGCTCGTGACTACACCCACCCACGCCGCCGGCCACACGCTAGACTCCATCTTTTCCGCAAGCCCACACGTCTCCTTCAACCACACCTCCGAACCCCACTGGACTGACCACCACTGCATCCACTTCACCTACAGGAAGCCCACCACGCACCAGCGCACCGAACAAATGCCTCGCCGCTGCTGGAGCAGAGTCACCGAAGACCAGCTAACCACAACCCTCGCCCTGAGCCCACCCGCCGAACCCTCCGACCCCGACACCGCCGCCCGCAACCTCAGACAGTGGATCGACGACTGCGCCAACACCCTCGCCCTGCTCAAGAATCCGCCCAACAGCCACACCAGCAAGAAAGCCACCTGGTTCACCAAAGACCTCCAGGCCTCCAAACGAACATGCCGAAAACTGGAGAAGATCTGGCTCCACGAACGGACAGCGGACAGCTACGCCGCCCACAAGAGCGCCACCCGCAGTCACCATCACCTCATCAGATCCGCCAAAAGGGCCTCACTCAAAGACCGCCTAGACAACAATGCACACAACAGCAAAGAGCTCTTCAACATCGTGAAGGAACTCTCCAACCCCAGCTCCAACACCAACGACATCCCGCCGTCGCGAGACCTGTGCGACTCACTGGCCACCTTCTTCCACCGCAAAATTGCTGACATCCACGACAGCTTCAACACCACGACCGCCCCGGCAACCACCGAGACCACTGCCCCCACAACCACCAACCGCCTGCTCTCCTGGACCAACATCAACGACGAGGACACCAGCGAGATCATGAACACTATCCACTCCGGCTCACCGCTAGACCCGTGCCCTCACCACATCTTCAACAAAGCCAGTACAGCCATCGCGCCCCATCTCCAGAAAATAATCAACATCTCCTTCGAGACAGCAACCTTCCCGGAAAGCTGGAAGCACGCCGAGATCACAGCCTTACTCAAGAAACCAAAGGCAGACCCCAAGGACCTCAAGAACTTCCGACCCATCTCTCTGCTCCCGTTCCCCGCGAAGGTCACCGAGAAAATCGTCAACAAACAACTGACCCGCTACCTCGAGGAGAACAACATCCTGGACCCTTCCCAGTCCGGCTTCCGCAGCAACCACAGCACCGAAACCGCCCTCATCGCCGCCACCGATGACATCAGGACCCTGCTAGACAACGGAGAAACAGCAGCCCTCATCCTCCTGGACCTATCAGCCGCCTTCGACACGGTCTGCCACCACACACTACGAACACGCCTTCACGACGCCGGGATCCAAGAGAAGGACCTGGACTGGACCACATCCTTCCTCTCCGGCAGAACACAAAGCGTCCGCCTCGCCCCTTCCGATCCAAAGCCACCAAGATCATCTGCGGCGCACCCCAAGGCTCCTCCCTCAGCCCAACGCTGTTCAACATCTACATGGCACCCCTCGCCCACGTCGCCCGACAGCACAACCTCAACATCATCTCCTACGCCGACGACACCCAGCTGATCCTCTCCCTCACCAAAGACCCTCACACCGCCAAAGCCCACCTCCACGAAGGAATGAAGGCCGTCGCCGAATGGATGAGTACCAGCCGCCTGAAGCTGAACTCGGACAAGACGGAGGTCCTCGTCCTTGGTTCCAACCCTTCAGCATGGGACGACTCCTGGTGGCCAACATCACTGGGAACAGCCCCGACACCCACCGACCACGCACGCAACCTAGGGGTCATCCTCGACCCCACCCTCTCCATGACTAAGCAGGTCAACGCAGTTTCCTCATCCTGCTTCAACACCCTCCGAATGCTCCGCAGGATCTTCAAGTGGATCCCCACCGAAACAAGAAAAACAGTCACCCAGGCCCTCGTCACCAGCAGGCTGGACTACGGAAACGCCCTCTACGCAGGAACGACGGCTAAGCTCCTGAGACGGCTGCAACGCATCCAGAACGCCTCTGCACGTCTTATCCTCGACATCCCCCGACGCAGCCACATCACACCCCACCTGAGAGACCTGCACTGGCTCCCTGTCAACAAGAGGATAACCTTCAAGCTCCTCACCCACGCACACAAAGCACTCCACAACTCCGGACCAGCCTACCTCAACAGACGACTCAGCTTCTACACCCCCACCCGCCAGCTCCGCTCCACCAGCCTCGCCCTCGCCACAGTCCCCCGCATCCGGAGAAACGACCGCCGGCGGCAGATCCTTCTCCCACCTCGCGCCAAGACCTGGAACACCCTCCCCACCAACCTTCGGCAGACCCAAGACCTACTGGCCTTCAGAAGACTCCTCAAGACCTGGCTCTTCGATCAGTAGCAGCACCACCCCCCTCTTCCCCCAGCGCCTTGAGACCCTCACGGGTATGTAGTGCGCTTTATAAGTGACATGATTGATTGATTGATTGCGGTACTCAGAAAGAGCCCTTTAAAGTTGATATCCACTAGTTTTTAATCCAGATTTTCCAGAGTACTAAAAAAAGGATAATCTTTATATGAGGACTCAACATAAACTTGTTAATAAACATTTTGTCACTTCTGATCAACACTCATTCTAGTTGTTGATGAGCATTATGTTTTCTAAGGTGTTGTGTTTTATTTCGCACCTCCCTCATCCACAGAAATGATCACTCAGTTGCCCATGGTAGGATTTTGCGAAGTATCAAAAAAAGTTTATGAAAACTTTGTGAGGTACTTCCCAAAGCTTCCCAAGATTTGGAATAGGTGCGATGGCGTAACATTTAAAAAATACTTTGTAAGAACAATCTAGCAAAAGTGGATTTTGGAGAAAAAAACGCTACACAGAAATTATTGGCGAGAGTTGATGTTTTTATAGACGTGTTTGAACTTATTTAGCTGTGCAGACTTCTGCAATTTTTTTTCCAGGATTAACGTACCTCGGATGTATGCAGTCTGTATGTTGAAATATAATTCAACAAAAACTTCTACATTCAGGATTTCCAGAGAGTGAACTATCTGAGTCATTGAATGCACTGCATTTTCCTTATATTTTGCTGACACGTTTTTACAATGGCGTGAACTTGTGTGACAGATAGCTAATTAGGTTTGAATTACTTTTGTAGGTCTGTGAGATTTTGAGTGTTAGTGCCTGAAATATTTTGGGCTTTGCTATCTTGGGATTCCCATGTGATCCTATTACAAATAAATCAATTAAATTAACTAGATTTGGTCCATATTGTTCATATCATTTGACTTCTTTTGGTTTAATGCAGTTCCCCCTCAGGCTCTCTACACCTCCATTTGAGGGTGAATCAGACCCCCACCTGTTTTCCTGCTGAGTGTTTTATACCTATACCCAAATATCATGAAGGCGACACGTGGAAGAAGCCCACACCAAAGTCATACTCCATGCTACTTTATGATGATAATGGCATCACTTAGGACCCTCATCAGAAATTGCTTCAGAGGCAGTCCACTCAGTGGTTTACCACAATATCTACCAATGTGAGCTTGAATTTCTTGTTACAGTTGCTGGACTTGTAGCTATCTTAGCTTTCTCACTGTGACTGATGAATTATCAACAGCAAGGTACCTTACCTGCCATGGATGGAAAGCTGAGATATTTGCACAAGCCTCTTGAGGGAAATTCTCTCCATATTGCATGCATTGCCTTAGATCCTCCAGTGCTAGGGCAGTAGCATAAACAGCTTTGTAGATATTGTAAGTGAATCTAAATTCCAAGAGGCTGTTGATCTGAATGCTTTCTAGTTTTTCAGCTCCAGTACATTTCTTGGTTGTGTTGTCCCTGGTCAAGGGATTTTCCCAGTCCATCCACTGGCAATTAAAAATACCTTCCCAGAACCTTCTCAGAAAAGTATCCCCTGGAGATGTTGAAGGGTGGATGCTGGTAAAATGCTCTTGAAAACCTGCCATCTCTCCACTGTGGATTGCAAACCCAATGGTGCTAGCCAGGATTTCAGAGTATTTCTCAAAAGAAACGGGAAAAGTTGTTGACCACCCTTCACTGCCAATCCAGATTTTTCCAGTTATTTTTTGCCTCACCATCTCATCCAGGAGAGGAGGCAGGTAGGCAACAGAAGAAAAAATGACAATGGCATTGGCTGTTGAGTTTTTCATAACTTGAACAATATGAAAAGCATTCTTGTCTGCTCGGCTTATGAGAATGTTCTCATTGAAGGCCACACAAGCTCCAGCCTTGATAAGCTCTTGCTGTACTATTTGACTGCCTACTTGTCCATATTCATCATCCGAGGCCAAAATTCCAACCCATGTCCATCCAAAGTGTATCACTAACTGCGCCAGCCCACGTGACTGGTAGTCATCACTAGGAATTGTGCGAAAAAAGGATGGGAACTGGTTTCGGTCTCCCAAAAGTGGGCTTGTTGATCCATAACTGATCTTTTGGAAAACAAAAACAGATACTTAATATTATATGGCATTTTTAAATGGAAATATTAAAAAAATAGTGAGTTGCATTCTGTGTGGTCCTAACTCCCCATCCTAAATTTCGTTTACATCTTTGGTCCAAAATCAGTTTATTATGCTTAATGTATTGTTACATGTCTCCTACCTCTGTTGCTGTAACATAAAGATACTCAGACGCTACTTTAATCAAATAAGCAGATTGGGAAAGCATATCAAACCCCATCGGCTGAATGAGTCACAAATTAAACAATCATACAATTATTATGACAATCAATCATTTTCTTTTAAATTACAGCTTCTATGAAACAGCTATTGAGTACCTAAGCCCAAAAGGCAAGATTTAGAGTCATCCCAACTTCATGCCTTTCCAAACGCTTAAACAAAGAAAAATCTGGGACAGATGCCTTCTCAATCCTATTGTAAATAAAGGAAAGTTGTTGTCCCAGGTCCCGCTTTTTTGAGGGCTCAGTGCTGCCCCTGGTGAATGTAATTATATATCATAAAAGAAGGTTTACTCTGGTTTTGACGAGGAAGGTAATGGCAGTCTCCACTAGATTGAGCCATATAGTGGTAAGCCTCATAGGCCCTCAAAAATTCTGACAGGCCTGTTGTGAACTCTAACACAACAGTCCCTACAAAAGTGACCTACGGTTTACACAAGACAATAGAATTTGATTTTTTTCCTGGGATGAATGTGATATTTTTTTGAACAATACATCTTTGAGGCAGCCTGTTCATATATGTGTGCTTACAAATTTGAATAGATGTGTGTGTGCTTGTATATGTTAGAATTTGACTTATTATCCTTTTCTGCTGTTAGTTTTCCAAAAATGTAAATAATTCTAGAAAAAATGGTGTCACGGCAGAGCATTTTATGAAGTCTCACTAACCACACCCTTGTGATGTTTGCTCACCTAGATGAGCTCTATTTCAGGAGTCCTAAACTATGACCTCTATCTGTAACAATAACACAAGTAGTGCAACAAAGTATCATTTGGTAGGACTTTTCATTATGTGATTTGTTCTGCTTGCTTGCTTGCGGTGCACATATTCATACACCCAGGTGTGGGTATTATCATTATGTTTAGGTCTTGCAAGAGAAGAGTTTCTCATCATCTCCATCTTGTTTTCACATGTTTTTCATGCAGGTGTCATTCTCACAACTTCATCACCATCTCGGAAGCCAAGGTTAGTCTTTCACATGTTTTTCCACTGTACACCATTAAATAAATATTTAGTCAGCAAAACACTCATAGGAGATTGCTTTGATGGGACTGTCTACAAAGAAAAAATTAGGTAAAGCCCATGATCTTGGACTCAAGAGAATGCAAGGACAATGCTTTTAAAAGGAGTTATAAGAGAACGATTTGTTTTCTTTGTGATATTTGTTTCATAATGGCAGACTAAAACTTAGGTTTTGGGATAGTATTTCTCCACCATGTTTGGAATATATTTTTATTTACTTTCCTTCTTTTTAGATGCTCTGTTTACAAATTGTTGTTATTCATTTTCTATATGCTGCTAGTGTAATGTAAATTAAACATATATGTAATTATATATCATAAAAGAAGGTTTACTCCGGTTTTGACGAGGAAGGTAATGGCAGTCTCCACTAGATTGTGTCTATATACATTGTGTCTATTATCATGTGTCAATACACTGTCTTATCTTGTGTGACAACCACACCAGGGGCAGGGAGGCAACTGTCTCTTTCATTTTCCCCTCAAGCACAGGAAATCCTTAAAGGTCCTGAGGGCTCACAGGAGTCTACCTGGTCCTCCAAATAATTCTTTGGCACACAACACACCAAAGGGTTCATTTAGCCTTTTTTATTGTCTTTTGTATTTGTATTCATTTTACTTTGTTTGGTAATATGACAACATAAGACAACACAAACTATATACATTAAAACACCAGAGATTAAAAATCTATAAGTTCGTTTCTTAAATTTTAATAATTAAAAACATAATTAATTATGTTGAAAAGTTCTTATTATTCTCCACTACCAATCCTTGCCCTTAAACATTTAAATATATTCAACTTTTTGTGTTGGTTAATATACAAATACCCAACCAAAGAAAACAATTTACGAAAACACTAAACGTGATAATTCATTATCAAGTATTATATTTCTCCAATACAGTCAGTGCAGGAAAGGAGCTGATGAACATCATAGGATAGGAGGACATATTGGGTAATTTTATAATCAAATAAATAAAATTGGAGGCCCCCATTATAAAAGCATTCCAGTCAGATTATCTAGCTATTCTGTTACAACAGATAACAATTTGTCTACATCATAGCATAATCTCATGTCATTACTATTTAAGTTTATGTTTTATAAGTTCATGGACACATCAGACCCTTAAAGCTCTAAGAGCCGGAGGTAATAAACTTTTCCTATCTATAGGAAAAGTCATAAAAAACAATGAAATGAGACAGTGTCAATGGGGAATGTTTGCAGAAGGGACAAAGAGGATTATCTGGCCTATCCTAATTGGTCATCTTCCAATATATAAAGGCTGCCACCTGGCCTAGCCTGACCTTCAATGTTCACCTTTTGATACTGTATCCAATAGATGGAAAAGTTTTTTTTTTTCTGCCCACATCTTCCAAATCACTATGGGCCTGATTACGATCTTGGCAGATGGGATATCCTATCCGCTGTATTCCATAGGATATAATGGAATTGTAATACGGCATTAGATGACCAGTATGCACTGGGTATCAGAGGATGGCATTATATCCAAGCTTTACATAATGTTGTGTAAATTTATAATCCATGATACTGTTATATTTAACTGTAAATAATATTTAAATGACTGCCTCAGCTAACTGTCAGCCAAATTAATAAAACAGGCCCAATAATTGTGGATCTTTTGCTGGTACTATATTAGTCAAGCCCAACTCGAGCATCAATCCACTATTAACTGTACCTATTGTAAGGCCTAACCATCTTTTCCAAATATTAATTTCTATAATCAGGAGATGGTTAATGTTTTTCCAAGAGGACCTCACAACCATACAGAAACAAATGTACTATTTTTGAGTTATAAGCCTGTTTGAGAACTTCTATGGATTTATGCCCCGGTTCGGAATCCATTCTTTGTAATGCACCTGCTATGGCCTTTGCTCTTAGCTCCTGTTGATCAATATGTGCTTAAAAACTAAGATTGCATTTAAAAAGGAGGCCTGAATATCTATACTTTTTAACCACCTCTAATTGGGCATCATTTAGCCACCCTTGCTGATTTATTTTCTGTATAATTATATTGGACAATACCATCACTTTTGTTTTGGAAGCATTTATTATCAACTCATTCACTCTACAGCATTCTGAGAATGCATTGAGTTTCCTCTGAAGGCCTACCAGAGTGAGATCTAATAAACTGTATCCTCAGCATAGCACAATGAAGAAATTGCTTCTACACCCAGTTTCAGTGGGAAAGAATGAACCTGACTTAAAGCTGTGGGTTCATCAGCAATATAAATAGAAAAAGAAAAGAGGTTAATATATTCTTGCCTTAAGCTGTTAGGGGTATGTATCTTTCTAGGTAATGCTCCATTTTGACTCTTGTCCATGACCCCTCATGAAGTTGGATTATCCGTTTTCACAGTCATGACGGATTATTCCAATTAGACATTTTTTTCCAGAGAAGAGCCCAATTAATGTTCTTCAGTGCCATAGAGAGGTCTAAGTATGAAACATAAAGGGTCTGTTTTCTTTTAAAAGTGTAATCCTCAGCCAACAGTTTCAATATTAAACAGCTAATCACTGTTGAGTGTCCATTATGGAAGCATATTTGCACTTTCAGGAGCACTGCGTCTTTTACCATCCAATCCTCCAATACTTGTAGAAGATGTTAAGCATTGATTGTACTCAAAATATCTAACAGGATAATCAAACATTAACGCTTGGGGGACTCGCAAGACCCCTTTTTGTACAGTGAAACCCTTATACTCCCTTTTCATTTCTTTGATATATCTTGACCACTTATTTATAGCTGAAAACACAAGGGTCAAAACATAGGCCCACAAACTAGGTTTGAGTTTTATTATATCAGCAGATAAACCATCTATTCTTTGAGCCTGTGAACTTTTAAACTTTTTTAATTTTTTTCCTCAGTTCCTCTTACTGTGGGAGTTAGGGAATGCTACTACGCCACCATAATATTGATCTTTTGATTTGTAAACCTCTTCATAACATCCTTATTACCACCTTTTAGCTTGCAAAGCTCTGCTGCATACTTAACCCAATCTTCTTCAGCCACCGGGGTTGCTACTGGTGTATTCGGCAACCCTAGGATTTTGGCCACAGCCTCCCGAAAACCCTTTGTTCTTCCTGTGCAGAGAGCCATTATAACCTTCATCCAAGCTGTTACTTTCTCCTTTCAAATAGTATTTCTTTTCTAAACTTCTTCCTATGTTGTCTAAATAGAGCCTCCTTATTAGCCCCATTCACTTTATAGGCCTTTCTAATTTTATTGTTGAGTTCAATCTTTGCCCACTCCTTGGGACATCTTTGTTTTTCCTTATATCCCCTTCCATATTTTTGAGCTACAGATGTAGCCTCTCTTACAGAGGATATCAAATGATCATAATATTTCAAAATATCTTGAGACATTTGATTATGATGGTCTCTGAAATGTTTGTTGATCCTATTAACATTCAGACATTTCAGGTTAGCAGTTCAGACTATCCTGTGCGCATTCTTCCACCGTATTTGAGAGCTATTCTGCCAATGATCCCTTAAATATACCAAACTCTGCAGTGTGAGTACACAAGGCTTATGATAACTACCTATTAACTCCACAATTTCAAAATCTTTGACCAAACAGAAATCTTCAGAGGAAATTATAGCATTATCAATAAGGGTGGCCGAAACCCCATTATCAAAAGTGTTTTTCCCCAGCTGATCCCTTTTGCAACTTCCATTTATTATATTATTATTATCATGCAATTTGTAATGCGCACAGATACCCCAAAGGGTTACCCGGTGCAGGGCAGCGTACAGGTCTGATGCTAAAAAAAGCGAAAAGAGCAAGGTTTTCAGACCCATGTGAAAGCTAGGGAGTGAATTACAATTCATTAAAGTTGATGGAAGAGAGTTCCACAGTTTGGGGCGAAGATATGCAAAAGAATGGCCTTTCATGCGAGTTAAATGAAATCTTGGTACAGAGAACAGGGTTTGATTTGATTATCTTAGGGTGCGAGTCGGCTGGTAAGGAACCACCAGCTCCTGAATGTAACGGGGTCCTAAGCCCTGTTTGACTTTAAACATAAAGCACAGTACTTTAACCCCTTCGCCGCGGCGCGAATTCCTTCGCGGCGCGGGGGGCTAGGGGGTGAGCGCGGCGCTTCCGTGCTCATGACGGCACCACGCCGTCATGAGTCACGGGCGGCGTGTGCTCATGACGGCGTGGTTCCGTCATGACCACGCCCGCTCATTAATTCGCCCGCACAGGCGGGGAATTAATGCCGCGTGGGCGAGCGGCCGCGGCATGACGGAACCACGCCATCAGGAGCACACGCCGCCCGTGACTCATGACGGTGTGGTGCCGTCATAAGCACTCAAGGGGTTAAACTCAATGCGCTTGATGATCCTCAACCAATGCAATTCCCGAAGCAGATGGGAAACTGAGGCAGATTTCAGTAGATGAAAAAGCAGCCTTGCAGCAGCATTTTGCACAACCTGAAGGCGCTGAACAAGGGTCTTATCAGCACCTAGGTACAGCACATTACCATAATCCAGTCTGGATATGATTAAGGCCTCAATGACTGTACTTTGTATCATTAAAGGGATCAGCCAAATAATCGTTTTCAGCCATCTAAGAACTGCAAAGCAAGTAACAGTGACTCTAGTCACTTGTGGTTTCATGGAGAGTTTAATATCCATGAGAACACCCAGGTTTTTCACAAAAGGAGACGGGGTGGGCAGGGTCCCAAGGGACTCAGGCCAGTGTCTAGAGCTCCACAGAGAGGCGTTCTTACCCACAATCATGACCTCAGTCTTGTCCCTATTAAGCTTGGGGGAGTTCTTGTTCATCTATGTCAAAGGTTTGCTCAAGCCCAGGTTCAGAATCGAAGAGTCATGATTCTATGCTGACGATAGGGAGAAATTAATCTGAGTATTGTCGGCATATGGAAAAATGATAAGTCCGCACCTTTCAACTAGGTCTACCAGTGGGTGGGCATAGATGTTAAATAGAAGGAGGCTCAAAGCAGAGCCCTGTGGAACTCCTGAGGTCAGGGTTTGTGGCTTAGAACACACATTGGCCGAAAAGATCTGAAACAGGCGGTCTTTTAAGAAGGAGGCAAGCCATCCCAGAGCTGAATCATTTAGATCCAATGTCTCCAACCTAATTAACAGGATTGAATGGGACACTGCTTTAAAAGCCGCACTCAAATCCAATAGAATGAGTGCAGAGGTGCATCTAGATGTTCTCTTAGATGTTCAGCAATGCCTAAGAGGGTGGACTCCGCACTATGTTCAGTCCTGAAGCCGGACTGTAAGGGATGGAAAAGATTTTGGGCCTCAACAAATGCGGTGAGCTGGGCATTCACATGTTTCTCCAACACTTTGGAAAAGACAGGTACTAGAGAGGTGAGATGAAAATTTGAAAAGTTGGAGGAGTCCAATTGAGCTTTTTTCAGGAGTGGAAGGGCCATAAAGTGCTTCAATCTCTGAGGCACAGACACTTCTCTCAGTGAAAAATTGAGAAGTTCCAGTATCGTAGTTAAGAGGGTCATGTCCAGTGATTTGATTTTGTCAGGAGGTAGCTAGTTTTAATAGATTGCAGTGTGTCTAGCAGATATGTCAAATCCAGGGAAGACCATATGCTTAATTTAGTACCACTCGCTACCTTGGGTACTTTGTGATTAGTTTCCGCTATCATCCGGTTTAGACTATTCTTATCTGAGTCAGGAACTGCCTTTGCCAAATATTTAGCCAGCTGCATGTGAAACTTATCGACTTTTTGAGTAAAGAAGACAGCTAACTCATCAAATTGACGCAGTGAAAGAAGGGGAGTGAGGAAATTGAACTCGCTTTATGTTTAAACTATCCAGTATGGTAACTAATGCCCTGCCTTTCATGCTCCCAAGATTTTTAACAAGAACCTCACCTGGAATCCCCAAGAAATTATCCTTTTCCGCCTGCAAACCATCCCCAGTAGCTTTACTGGGGATCTTTGCATTAAAATCACCTACCAGTAAAATTGTTTTTTTTAGGAATTTCAAACTGATTTTTTCCATTAATGCTACTAAGTCTTTTCTTTAACCAATGCTCTCTATGCCGGCCTCTCTACCCAGCTGCCCAGAAGACTCTAGACCATACAGAATGATGCAGCCAGACTCATCCTGGACGTACCCAAATGGTCCCATATCACCTCCCACCTCAGATACCTCCTCTGGTTCCCCATCCAGAAGAGATACCAGTTCAAGATCCTCAGGCATGCCTACAAACTTCCATCAACCCTCCACACTCACCCTTGCACACACCCCGTTCCTGTTGCAGCAGTAGCAGTGGCCACTCCTTCTCCTACCTCACCGCCAAGACCTGCAAATATCTGCCCCTCCACCTCTGAACAGCATCCTCCCTGTCAAATTTCAGAAAGAGACTCAAGACCTGGCTTTTCGACAGAGATACAGCACCCTCACCGCATAGATGCCCCTAGGGGTGACAGTGTTGCGTTGTGTGAATATTAATTGAATGATTGAGTCTTTTAACTTTTTGACATGACCATTTTTTAGGGGGAACTATGTATTTATTATTCTTAAACCTATACAGGCATTTTCACCCATGTTTCCTTAATTATCTCCAAGCCTGATATTGCGATGGTTCAAAAATTAGGGCATTCAGTGAAATTTCTTCACCTCTTTTTATCATGTTTTACTAACCCAAGAATGCTAATCCCCTGCAGGGTGCCCCTATTTTCCCTTAACTACATTCACACTATAAATCATGTAATCATTCATCACAACTTCCTCAGTATGCCAAGTTTCTTACAAGGCTATTATCAGAAAATCTTTGGTTTGTAGAATAGATGATAAACACTTCCAATTCCTTTTTACACCACCTATGTTCCATGACAGGAAGTAAACGCCATCCTCATCAGGACCTCCGGAATGGTGGTCTTATGGCTATGTTTTCCAGATTGATTTCTTTTGCAACCCAGTTCTAATCGTAATCACACTATGCAGGAATTTCATTGTATTTTGTATACATTTGTCTTCCATTCACTGATGTTGTTATTTAAATCCTCTCAGCCCCCAAACCTGCCTGGCTACCATTCACCATGTGCCACTATTTATAGTTTTGTTGGATACAACTCTGTGCGTCTTGGGGACTAATTGACTGGTTTCAGCCTCCCACTGACCATCATATAAATTAGCGGAGGAGAAGAATCTCTCACAGACATCATAGCCACCTTATCATAGCACATCAATTGAATTAGGAACTTCCTCAGCAGTGATCCTAGAATGAAAATACACCATTGCATGGCCAAGATGATGCAACATCAACTCTTTGAGATGGAAACCATGGCAATGTCCTTAGAGACTATTTGGACAGCTTTGGTAGTGTATAAAAAGTCATAGTATCCTAGATCTATTTGGGAAACATTCATAGTCATGATCTGCAAAAATATCTACTAGCTGAAGAACCTATTCAGTGGTATTTTAGGGGTCTACTGACTTTCCTCTACCCCCCAGGTGAGACTTAACTTGCTGAGGAACCATTATACTCCCCCAAACCTTTGATCCTACATTACCATGGTTATCAATTGCCTTATCAGGGTCACTATCCAGATGCCTTTGAACGGAGTAACTGAACTGTAAGCCATTTTGAACCATTACAGGGCCTGCTGCACCTATGCTATCTTTGTCTGCACCTGAGCCTGCTGTCGACGTAGAATCAATATGATCCATGAAAACTATAAAACTTGGTTCCATAATCAAAGAGGTCCCTGGTCTTATCACCAGCTGCTCTATGACCTGCTCCTCTAATTCATTTAATGAGGTGGCCTTTTACCTTTTTTGTAATTCTGCGTTTCTGCATTCTTTTGGTTTTTTTACTTGCAGAGGGCCTCACTTTTCTCATTTCTGAAACAACCCGAAAACACTGTTCATCCTCCATAACTTTTACTGGGCTGATGGACTTTTTACCAAAAGAATCAGTTTGTGAACCAATTTTAAAAAAATCATTCACAAGCTGCTCTCCTTCCTTTAAAATGACACTGGGATGTGTCACCTCCACAGAGTCTTTCTGAGTCATCTTATGGCTGGCAGTTTGAAGCACTGTTCTCAAACCGGACACAGGACCCCTGTTGTTTTATCTATGTTTATCAAAAGGACCAAGTTTTACTTACACTTACGCTTATAGTCCTTCATCCTTAAGTCTGATAAAAATTGCAGGGTCAAAGAAAGTTCGAAGTTCTATGTGTACAAACACCTCATGTACAGCATGAAGGTGAATTGTGTTTTGCATGGCTGGGCCTCCATAACTGATGTCTACATTTAGCAGCCATGACAACTACAGACATATCTTGGATGAGCCCCTCAATTTTTGGTGCTCTGTTGGAAGTAATTTCCACTCTACTGTAACTAAGGGAGGTAATTTTAGAGTTCAGGGGCGGGTAGTGGAAAAGGAAGTTAAGCATACCTTGGGGAGAGAATGTGGCTTAATGGCTAGAGCAGCCGACCTTGAAGCTGGGGAACCAAGTTCGAGTCTGGCGGGAGACTCAAGCATCCTGTGATTCTGGGCAAATCACTTAATCTCCCCGCGCCTTAAAAAAAAATGAATGTATTTGTAACAAAAATGGTGCTCATGTAAAGCGCTCTGATACCTTCGGGTTGAGTTTGTGCTTCATAAAACTGCAATAAAAGCATGATTTTTAGGGTTTGGGGGTAGTGTTAAAGGGAGGCTTGGGTTATTTTAGGGTTTAAGGCTGGCAGTGGTAAATGGAGGTAAAGGTAATTTTAGGGTTTGGTGGTGTGTAGTGAGTAAGAGTAGGGTCAAATTAGGGGTTAGGTTTGGGTAGTGGTAAAGGAAGGTAAGGGTAAATTTAGGGTTTAGGGATGCGTAGTGGTAAAGGAAGCAAAAGTTAATTTTAGGGTTTAGGGGTTGATAGTGGTAAAGAGAGGTAAATGTAATTTTAGGGTTTAGGGGTGGGTAGTGGTAACGGAAGACTAAGAGTAAATTTATAAAATGGGATTATTTGAGGATTCCCCCCCCCAAAAAAGCAAATATTAAATAATGCAAACACATGGAAAAGTAATGCTTGGCAAATGCATGCGTTGTTATGTCATACATCTGATCATCACTGCATCACTGCAATCCTGATTGATCATCACCAACACTGTTTCCATCAACACTACTACTAGCATCACAAATGCCACCACCACTACTATAACCACTATCATAAATACTACCCCAGTCATTCCCATAATTGTCATTATCACCACCACTACCAGCGCTGCTGCTACCAATACAGCTATTGTCACTACCACCACAACTGATTTCACCCCCTCCACTACCACCATCATTACCACTACTGTAACACAATCACCACTACTACTTGCACCATCATCACACGTACTATCACCATCACCACTACCACCACATTATTTTGTTTGTATCTGTGAAAGCATTGTGTGTTAACAGTGTTTTCTATATGTGTAAAGCAAAGGATAATGTGCGCGTGAAAAACAGGTCATGAGCTGTCAGTTATGTAAAAGGCTAGACTTAATGGTTTTGTCAATGTTTGCAGTATTCTTGGACTTGGACTCTTTGGCTATATCACTTACACACATCAATCTATTCAAGGTCTATTTTTTGCAAATTTGCAATATTGGTCTTCTCATGTGCTACTTATAATGATAGACAAATGTAATAATTTACCTACACATATAAGCTATCCTTACTGCGGTCGTCATTTTAGGGGTCATCAGACCCTAGATACACACAATATCTTTGGTCTCTCTGACTTATGTCAAGTCATGTGAATGTTGAGAGTATTGCTGGAGGAGTGCATCATGGCATTTATGGATAGGATATCACCTCCTTTCATTACTATGGCTGCTATTACATGTGAGTAATTTCTCATGTTTGGACCTGGCTGAGTAAGTCTCATCCGAGGCAAAGTCCAGATCTGTAAGAAGGTTTTAGGGGTCTGGTCCAATAAAAGTTGGTGAAACAGTGGGGTTCAAGGCCCTCATGCAGAGACAAAAAAGCCATTGGTATCCAGTATCCGACTCTTAATGTGTAAGACTGGAGTGTGTAGATGTATGCCTGATCTAGGATCTAACAAAATGTTTGCACTAGGTATGCATTTCTGTTATAGAATTTCCAAAATGAAAGGTTAGCAGGGTGCGTGCCAGTGTGTCTGTTATGTATTCAATAGAAAATTATGTTTTTGATTAACCAAAAAAGCGCTATTTTGTCTCTGATGGCTGGAATGAGAGGTGTGGCCTGTTTTCGTTTGTCTACTTTACCTAGCCCTAACAGGATATACCAGTCATAAAAGGCTTGCTCCCGTGTCATAGGCCCGAGCCTTCCAGAAGACAGAGGGTTGAAACCCCACTCCTCCGAAGACTTTATTTCCCAGCATGTGCAGTGAATGTTCAACAATTACAGCTGTGCGCAAGGTCATAGCTATTAACTGTTGAACATACAGAGCAAAAGCTGCAAAAGGAGACTGAAGTCAGCTCCTGGTTCCCTCTGGGATTGGCCAAACTGCATTTCCTCAGTCAATTGACCCAGGGAGACCCAGGAACTGAGGACAGTTTCTGCCTTCCTCCTTCCGTGGCTCCAGTGACACTGCGAACTACGGGAGGAGGGTGCATGAAAATGTCCTGAGTCCTCTGGCCCGAGCCTCTTACTCTCTTTCCCCTGCCCAATCCACATATCCGGGAGGGTAAGGGAAAGAGTGAGGCAGGGATGTGGATTAGGACATTGTAATCTTGGGAGCAGGGGGCCTATACCAGTGGTTATAGACCGCTGCTGCTCCATTGTCTTCAGTGGAGATCTCAACATTCCAGTGGTCTAATATAGCCTTAGAGCCCACAATAGCGGGCTCTACTGGCCATTAAAGGCCAACTCCAGTGCTAAAAGCCCAAGCCTAAGGCAAGTGCCTTTAACAAGGGAGCGGGATTTTAATGGCCGGTAGAACCCGATACGGAGGGCTCTAAGGCTTTTAGAATATTCCGCCCCAAGAGGGCAGAATGTTCTAATTAGTAAAATAAAGCCTCTCGGAGCCAAGGGTGTTTAAATCCCCTCGGGCTCCAAGAAGCCTTTGTTCACAGCAACAGCTGTGAACAAGGTCAAACATTGGAATGTTGGAGCTCCAGGGTTCTACCGGCCATTAGAAGTCCAGAGCACTCCATTGTCTTCAGTGGACCTCTCAACATTCCAATGGTCTAATACACCAGTCAGCGCAAAACTGTGGCAGAGACTGGTCTTAACAAATGATTCCAGAGCTGCATCACATAAAGTGAGCACTGATGGTGGCCACAGTTTTGGGGTGAGTTGTGTCTTAACATGGATGATGAGCTAGAGGAGCACTATTTTACCACCTTAGTAAGTGGTTACTTGTTACAGGAACGTTCAAGGCCTATGCTGTTTTTGGCTGGAAAATAATAGCATTTGTAGACATAAAGCAAACATCTAAACGTAATGCAATACCAGATACAAAGCAACATAATACCACAATTAAAACTTACCATGGAACATCAACGCAACACAAAAACTGCAGTACAAGAAAATAAAATAACATTGCAATAATGCAGAGCAAAAAGACAGAATCACAAAAAAACAACAGAACACTTCATCTGTAACACAAAATGCCATACAGCGAGTGTGCACAAATAATCTTGTCTCATATTACAACCGCCAGAATCCTCTTTTCATAATACGGTGCTAAAAAGTGTTTAAACCAAGCAAAATCTTAGTAGCACCAGTTAAAAATGTTTTGCGGTCCAACCCTTAGTGCTCACTTTATGTGATACAGGCCTTGCTATCTATGGGGGCAGCAATAGAACTAGGTGTGCTGCCTTTTGCTAGGTGTGTGGTAAATAAGTAATCATATATTTTCTGACTTGATTAGATTTTAATAGGAAATTACTAACTGCACAGTTTTCCAAATCTGAAAATGTAATTTAAAGCAGTGGACAAATAGCAAGTATTGATCTGATAATCTTTTTTTGTAGCACGCAGATCAGGTGTTAGATTCCCATACATACCCCAGAAGGGCAGACAGCATTTAAACCTGTTCTAGCACAGTGGCCCATTGTGTGTTTTCTGAAATGGTTGCAGCTGGTAGCACGTGTATTCTGTAGTGGACTTTGCATGACCACAATGTTAGGGTGCACGCAGAGCCAACAGGGTGCTTTCCATTTGCCTGGAGTGTGAAGCATGCAATTAAGGGAAACAATTTTTCCATGTGTAAGCTATATATTATAACATAGGGAGAGTCAAAAATATGCATGAGGGATGTGCTCAATGTGTGCCACCTAGGAGTTAACACACGTTTAGTACACCCCAGGAACGATTTTTAGTGGAAACTTGGAGATTTACACGGACCCTCTTAAATACTCCTATACAAGGGGTGCAGTCAGAAACTGCAGCCCCCTAGAGCACCTACCCAGACCCTGACAGTGTGGAAAAGCCACAAATACTTACAGCATAAGAATACAATCAAACGGCAACCATTCAGCCCTTGGGATTGGCTCCAAACAAGCTCTGGGGCAGCACCCCTCCTCCCACTTGGTTTGCAGCCAAGCTGACTAGGAAGGTAAAGAGGGCAGAACTGAGTGTGAGGTACATCTGATAGTGACAGAGTAGGCACACTTTAAGGCTCAGGAAAGGGTTGGACACAGACTCCAGGCCATTTTGCTCATAGAGGAAAACACCTCTCTCCACCTTTGTGTCCCATGAGTCAGGTGACACTGGGCACTGGCAGAAAGGCATTTTGGCTTAGGCAGGAAAATTACATCTTTTAAAAGTGTGATTTTGTTTTCAAAACAGTAATATAAAATCTGAATTTACCATTAAGTTGGGTTTTAAATTACTATTAAAATGATTCCTTTTACTATCTTTCTAACTATTCCCAAACTTAAATTAGTCACTATAAGTTGTTACAATGTAACCCAGTGTTTTTCAGTGGGAGAGTTACCCTTGCTGCAGTGAAAAATGACTTTTGAGGTTTTTCACTGCTAGGATGTGTTAAACATTAAATATACATACCCTACCTTTTAAATACCATGTACCTCACCATATGGGCATTTAGAGCCTACCTTAGGGTTGACTTTTAAGTACTAAAAAGAAAGGTTTAGGCCCGGCAAAAGATATATTTTCGTCTAAACCCAATGAGCACATGGCATAAAGAAACTATGGAAGGGGAATATATTCCATATTCAATACCCTAAGCATTAGAGAGCAGATCCAGTTTTTCTGGATGAGGAAGCCTCACCCACATAATGTTGTATGCTTCATCATAGGTTTCCTCACTCCAACCTATACGATCGCTACTGCAGGTTTAAATGGCAGTGATTCCTCTGGAGTACTCTCCATGGTCTTCAGATTCCCATCCACCAAACAGCAGCTAGGCTTTAGCAACTATGGGCCAGAAATTGGTGGTAGGGCACAGCAGATTATGGGCATCAAGGTGTGTATGAGTCCACGTGTAGGCAGGTTTGCCCTCCTCATGCTGTTCTGTCCTGCACAGGCTGGTTTCTCCTACTCCCACCAAGGACTCACAAGCTCAGCTGGAAGGGCGGGAACAGAGCAAGGAAACATTTGTTACACTCTAAATGTGTAAACAGTGCAGCTATGATAAAGTTGGTAGATACTGTTCCCGTCATTGTAGGTGGGTAGGCCCTGCTGCTCCCTAACTACGGGCCACGGAGAGCAGGAGAAAGGGGTGAAACAGCCAAAAGCTGCTGCTGTCCATTTTTAAGTCAAGTAGTCCGGCCAAACTTACATAAAACAGTGTGCCCCTCATAAAGATAGTGGCCAGACAGCAGGGCAGACGATCGCTACTCATGACTGTCTAGCAAGCATGAATACATTAAAACATTGGCCTTCTACTGCAGTGGAATGATCCTTTACAATCTATTCACTGCAATGGAAGCTCTTCATAGAATACGTATAGCTAATGCACCAATTAAATGGCTGCTGGACAGTGAAGAGAATATTCTCCTGTGGTGTGATACACTTTTGGCACACACTCACTGATAGAGGGTAACCACACAAACATATTTGTTAAAGAAACTTGCTGAAATCCCATCTATTTACATTTTTTCATCACATGACGAATGACAAAGAGAAAATGTGCTTTCTAGTCAGAGATAAAAAGCTCAGGTTCTAGTCAGATTGTATGTTAGAATATCATAAAAATGTCATTTGATTTAAATAGTGTTCCAAATATTGTTTACAAAAATATTGCCCCATTGAGTGTAGATTTTATATTATTAACATTCATACAATGATATTTTTGCTTATGATATTCTGATACCACAACTCAATTCACCTATCTTCTTTATAATACCAGAGAAAAATATTTGCACTGCACTAATGTTTACTGCTGTCTGGTACTAAACACAGTCATAATATCCCAATCTTACCTGGGGGTGTCTATACAGGCCCAGGATAAGTGCAAGAACAATTGAACGTGTGGATCCAGAATCTCCAATGATGGCAGCTGTTGCCAGTCTTCTCCCACACTGGTAGTTTGGAGTAGGCACCCCTTGTCCTGAAAGCATCCATAAAGTTCCCTTGAGTGAGCGCTTGAATAGTGTACATGAGTCATAGATCTGGAATCCAAGGGTGATGTTGGGTAAAAGGGTTGGGTTGTTGTTAATTTCTTTAATTGCAAACACCATGGCCTGGACCAACTGGTAATTCTGCAAACCAAAACTGAAAGATAAAAAGTCAATTGCAATTTAGAGACAGAACATAACATTTCTAACGGCAGGTTACAATAAGTTAGCAAACGGTTAACCACGAGCGAAAGGATAATTTGATTTCTCATTTCATGGCTTCAATAATGGAGTTCTGTATCCAAATATTAAATGATATATTAAAGCAAACAAATCTTTGATTAACGTTCTTATTTCCTAACTTTATGAACTGAATATATTTAAAAAGCCTTAATTTTGGTTGTATTGAGAAGAATCCCTCATGTTTCTGATACTTGTATTTCCCAAACAATATTTGTCACACATAACAAAAGTTTAAAGTCCTCATTACTCTAAATTAGCAACTAGCTGTAGCTTCTTCCCAGCCTGGGTACTCGATCCTGACCACGCCACACACAGAGCTTAGTATTATAAGTCTTTATTCTGCTGTGCGTAACTGCAAACTCAACATTCTAAAACAAGCTTTCATGGCATTGTGCTCTGACAACTACGTCACAGCTCCACAGAGACTGTTAGGAGCCAAAAGGGTTCCTTCATTAAACATTGCAAGACACTACATCCCCCCCTCTGTTAAAGAAAAAGTAAACGTTTTTACAAACACACATATATATATATATATATATATATATATATATATATATATATATATATATATATATATGTATTCACTGAAAAAGCATAGGTTTCAGGGATGTTATAGTTAGTTGGACATTTCACTCGTATAAAACCATACAAATTCCCCCGTTATAGTTAGTTCAGCTAAGTATAACTCGCGCCCCCGCAATGCACTGCTGATGACGTCACATATTACATCATTCATGACATGGTCAGTGACATCACTGATGACATCACTGATGACATCTCAAATGACATCACTGATGACATCTCAAATGACATCACTGATGACATCACTGATGACATCATCCAGTGACTGTGTGTTTCTGTAAAGTTTAAATATGTTTTAGATATATGCCAAGGTGTATTGGAGAATGAGTGGGTGTATAAGTGTCTGGATGAAGGATTTAGTAGGTGTGCGACTGACTGTATAAGTGAGTGATTAAATGTGTCTTACTGAATACATGCGTTAGTGACTAAACTGTCTGAATGTGTGCATCAGTATGTCTGTTGTTGTGTAAGCTGCTGCATGTGTTGGTCAGTAGCTACATGAGTGTCTATATGGGTTATTGATTGGTTGCCTGAGTATTTGTATGGGAGACTGAGTGTGTGTGTGGGTGGGTGGGAAGTGTGTGACTCTGGGCATAGATGTGTGAGTGGTTGATTCACTGGATGCATGGGTTCAAGATTGCATGTGGAAACAGCTGTATTGGCGGGTGAGTGTGTGTATGGGTGTGTTGGTGAGAGATTTGATGTCTCAGTGATACATGTCCAAGTAACTACATATGTAAAAGGCAGTGTATGTGAGAGTTGGAGTATATAAATGACTATATGTGAGAGTCAGTGATTGTGAGAGTGGATGTATGGATGAGTGTGTACTTGTCTCAGTGATTGTAAAAGAGAGTAAGTATGTGTTAGTATATGTTTGAATAAGTGAGGTGGTGTGTGTATCTTTGTATAGCTGAGGAAATGGGAGTGTGATTGATTCTTTGCATGACTGACTAGGTGTGTGTAACTCCATGGATGAGTGGCGGTGTGTGAGTGTCTGTTTAGGTGTTTGAGTGCATATGATAGTGTTGTATTGATGAGTGACTGTATGTATGAGTGATTGTATGGGTAAATGAGTGGATGTTTGTAGACCTAGGAATCAGTGAGTGCGTATGTAGTAACTGATATTGGTGTGTCGATGGTTTCGAAAATGATAGTCTGTATTTTACAGTGGGTGTATCAAAGTTTATATTAGAGTGTGAGGAGGTGCATCAGATTTTCACGTGGATGATGTCATCAGTGATGTCATTTGAGATGTCACCAGTGATGTCATCAGTGATGTCACTGACCATGTCATGAATGATGTAATATGTGACGTCATCAGCAGTGCATTGCGGTGGCGCGAGTTATACTTAGCTGAACTAACTATAACAGGGGAATTTCTATGGTTTTATACGAGTGAAATGTCCAACTAAATATAACATCCCTGAAACCTATGGTTTTTTCAGTGAATTTCTAAGGTTTTTTAAATGCTAATTTCTAACTATAACGTGCCTGAAACCTATGTTTTTTTCTGTGAATTTCAAAGGTTTTTTAAATGCTAATTTCTATCTATAACATAGCAGTCGCGTTTGCAGAGTGTTGGAGAAAGGTGAGCGTGGCCTTCAAACACCTTTTAGCAATCCCACTGTGTGGGATTTAGCGGACGTAACAGGAGGGATAGTTAGCCCCCAACGTCAACCTTGGTGGCCAACTACCCCTTTTATTACCTCCAGTAAATCCCACACAGCAGAATTGCTAACTTGTTCTATCAGGCCCCACCCACTCCCTGCAGCACTCTGCAAACGCGCCCGCTGGTGCGTTCTACGTTGGGGGATTAAGTCCCCTCCAATCCTGAGGGTCCCTGGGGGCCAACTACCCCAACATGTACCTTCAATTTGTGCCACAGAGCTGTGTTGCAGAGAGGTGGTCTGAGGCCACGCCCCTTTTTACACCTCTCTGCAACGCAGCTCTGTGGTGCAAGTTAATACGCGCCAGGGGGCTCATTTGCACACTTGCCATATCAGGCCCCGCCCCCTCCCTACACCACTGTGCAAACACGCCCCCTGGCGCGTTGTAAGTTGGGGAATTAATTCCCCTTCAATCCTGAGGGTCCCTGGGGGCCAACTAGCCCACCATGTACCTTCAATTTGCCCCACAGAGGTGCGTTGCAGAGAGGTGGTCTGAGGCCACGCCCCTTTTCACACCTCTCTGCAATGCAGCTCTGTGGCGCAAACTGAAGGTACCTGGTGGGCTAGTTGGCCCCCAGGGACCCTCAGGATTCAAGGGGACTTAATCCCCCAAGTTACAACGCGCCAGGGGGCCCATTTGCACACTTGTCATATCAGGCCCCGCCCCCTCCCTGCACCACTGTGCAAACGCGCCCCGTGGCGCGTTTTAAGTTGGGGGATTAAGTCCCCTTGAATCCTGAGGGTCCCTGGGGTCCAACTAGCCCACCAGGTACCTCCAGTAAGCGCCACAGAGCTGCATTGCAGAGAGGTGTTCAAAGGGGCGAGGCCTCGGACCACCTCTCTGCAAGGCAGCCCTGTGGCGCATACTGGAGGTACCTGGTGGGCTAGTTGGCCCCCAGGGACCCCCAGTATTAAAGGGGAATTAATTCCCCAACTAAAACGCGCCACAGGGCGCGTTTGCAGAGTGTTGCTGGGAGGGGCGGGGCCTCGGCACGATGCCGGTCTTTTTAATTTCTTTTTTTAGAAGGGGGCTGTGTGGCCCCCCTTCTTTTCCTTTTTTTGGGCCATGGGGACCCCATCCCCCAGGGCCTGACCCCTTTTCTTAAATTTTTTAAACATTTTAACGGGAAGGGGGTTGTGTGGGCCCCCCTCCCGTGGCTAATTCCGGCCCCGGGGACCCCATCCCCCGGGGCATTGCCACATTTATTTATTTTTAAAAGGAGGGGGGCTGCGTGGCCCCCCTCCTGAGGTCTGTATTCGGGGACCCCATCCCCCGGGGCCGGCCTTTATTTATATATTTTTGGGAGGGGGAGAGGGGGCTGCATGGCCCCCCTCCCGGGCCACTTCTATCCCCGGGGACCCCATCCCCCGGGGCAGGCCTTATCCATTGGGGACCGTGGGGGGAGCCCCAATGCCCCCACGGTCCCGCCGGCTCCCCACGTCCTGCAGGAGCCGGCATTGCTTTTCCACATGGGGAGCTGCTGACATGCAGCTCCCCGTGTGGAAAAGCAATCAGCTTTGGATTTTGGAAGAGAGAGCAGGTTTCCCTGCTCTCGCTTCCAAAATCCAAAGCAAGTTTGCTATGACAGGGCGGGAGCCGCACGGCTCCCACCCTGCCATAGCAAATAGCAGTGTCCCGGGGGTGGGCACCCCGGGACACTGCAGGTGCTGGCCCTGGGGGGTGGCGGTCCCCAGGGCCATCACGGGCTCCAGGAGGGGGGCCGCGTGGCCCCGCTCCCTATGTGATTGAAGCCCCGGGAGGTGGTGGTCCTCGGGGCTCGG
This sequence comes from Calotriton arnoldi, assembly GCA_963921515.1. Lineage (NCBI taxonomy): Eukaryota > Metazoa > Chordata > Amphibia > Caudata > Salamandridae > Calotriton > Calotriton arnoldi. The sequence goes on from CAWUFW010014564.1 coordinate 272,736, forward strand.
GGTCCGTAACGGACCCCCGCATTTGCAGTCTTAGCGCCCGGGGAGGTGGCGGTCCCGGGCGTGTGGGGGGGCTCGAGCCCCCACACAGGTTTATTAAAGCCCTGGGGGGTGTCGGTCCCCGGGGCTTGGGGGGGCCTTGGAGGCCCCCACACAAATAAAAAATGAAGCCCCGGGGGTGGCGGTCCCCGGGGCTGCGGGAGGGCCGAGTGCCCTCCCGCACATAATTTTAAGCAAGCCCCGGGGGTGGCGGTCCCCAGGGCTGCGGAAGGGCTGAGTGCCCTCCCGCACATAATGTTAACCAAGCCCCGGGGGTGGTGGTCCCCGGGGCTGCGGGGGCCCCCGTGGATCCCCGCTTATATTAGTTGGAAATGCCCCCGGGACCTGGCCCACCCGGGGGCCTCAATTAAATGAAGTGCGGGAGCCCGCGCTTCATTTTTTTTTAAAATTTCGGCGGGATTCGCGACCCCAGCGCGAATTTCGCCAAAATTTAAAAAAATAAAATGCTTTTTTTGGCCCTGGGGGTCCTTGTTGGACCCCCTGAGCAGGCCTGGGGGCTCAGGGTATTTCTACCCTGCCCCTTTTTCTTGTTTTTCGCGTTTGTTTCCCTGTTTTCATGTGACTCGGTTCTACCGAGTCACAAGATGGCTGCCAACACTTCCTGGTTTGGAGTGTTGACAGCCAATTAGAATAAAGCTTGTGGTCGGGAGGGTCCGCGGATCCACCGCGCCTCTAGATATCGAAACTTTTATTTTTTGATTTTCTTAGCAACTACTGAACGGATTTACACCATTTGAAAAAAGGGCTCCTTCTGAACCAAGGGCTACCTTTTTGCCAAATTTGGTGTAATTCCGTTCAGCAGTTCGAGCTGTAGCCGTGTCTAAAGTTTCCTATGGGAAATTGATTTTCCGACCTCTTTTTTTTTAATTTCTCAGGAACTACTGAACGGATTTACACCATTTAACAAAAAGGGCTCTTTCTGAACCAAGGGCTACCTTTTTGCCAAATTTGGTGTAATTCCGTTCAGCAGTTCGAGCTGTAGCTGTGTCTAAAGTTTCCTATGGAAAATAACATGGAGAAAACACGTTTTGGGACCCCCCTTTCTTCTCGGCCCCCGCTTGGCAAATCACCCCGAAACTTTCAAGAAAGGAGCTGACCGGAGTGCCCCACTAGTTTTGAAAATTTTGCGAAGATTCGTTATCCGGCGCCAAAGTTATTGGGAAAAGAAAAAACGCTTTTCCTATGGAAACTAGGTCCTAACTATAACTATCTACTGTCGACCGCCAGTAGATAATATATGTATATATATATATATTCACTGAAAAAACATAGGTTTCAGGGACGTTATAGTTGCTTGCACATTTTACTCGTACAAAACCATAGAAATTCGGCCGTTATAGTTAGTTGAGCTAACTATAACTCATGCCCCCACAATGCACCTCTGATGACGTCACATATTACATCATTCATGACATGGTCAGTGACATCACTGATGACAACACTGATGACATCTCAAATGACATCACTGATGACATCATCCAGTGACTGTGCGTTTCTGTAAAGTTTAAATTTGTTTTATATATATGCCAAGCTGTATTGAAGAATGAGTGGGTGTATAAGTGTCTGTATGGAGGATTTAGTAGGTACGTGACTGACTGTATAAGTGAGTGATTAAATGTGTCTTTCTGAATGCATGGGTTAGTGACTAAACTGTGTGAAAGTCTGTATCAGTCTGTCTGTTGTTGTGTAAGCTGCTGCATGGGTTGGTGAGTAGCTGCATGAGTGTCTATATGGGTTATTGATTGCTTGCCTGAGTATTTGTATGGCTGCCTGAGTGTGTGTGTGGGTGGGTGGGAGGTGTGTGACTCTGTGCATAGATGTGTGAGTGGTTGATTCACTGGGTGTATGGGTTCAAGAGTGGATGTGGAAACAGCTGTATGGGTGGGTGAGTGTGTGTATGGGTGTGTTGGTGAGTGAATGGATGTCTCAGTGGTACATGTACAAGTAAGTACATATGTAAAATGCAGTATATATGTGAGTGATGGTGTATATAAATAACTATATGTGAGAGTCAGTAATTGTGAGAGTGGCTGCATGGATGAGTGTGTATTTGTATCAGTGATTCTATAAGAGTGTAATTATGTGTTAGTATCTGCATGAATAAGTGAGGTGGTGTCTGTATAACTGTATAGGTGAGTAAATGGAAGTATGATTGATTCTTTGCATGACTGACTAGGTGTGTGAGTAACTCTGGATATTTGGCAGTGTGTGAGTGTCTGTATAGGTGTATGAGTGCATATGATATTGTTGTATTGATGAGTGACTGCATGTATGAGTGACTTTATGGGTGAATGAGTGGATGTGTGTGTAGACCTAGGAATCAGTGCGTGCGTATGTAGTAACTGGTATTGGTGACTGTATTGTTTCGAAAATGGTAGTCTGTATTTTAGAATGGGTGTATCAAATGTTTTATTAAGGTATGAGGAGGTGCATCAGATTTTCACTGGATGATGTCATCAGGGATGTCTTCAGTGATGTCACTGACCATGTCATGAATGATGTAATATGTGACGTCATCAGCAGTGCATTGTGGGGGCGTGAGTTATAGTTAGCTCAACTAACTATAACAGCCGAAGTTCTATGGTTTTGTACGAGTGAAATGTGCAAGTAACTATAACGTCCCTGAAACCTATGGTTTTTTCAGTGAATTTCTATGGTTTTTTAAATGCTAATTTGTAACTATAATGTTCATTAAACATATCTGCTGTGCGATCCAAAAACAAGCTGGTGCTTGTAGTGTTATGGACAGTGGACGCAACCATGTTACCTCAGGCAGTGGGGAAGATCTCGGTCATGTCGTCGCCCCCTGTAAGCGGAAGCGCAGTGGTTTGGTCCAACGTACGCCACTCCAGCGTAGAAGTGTGAATAAATATGCCCGGGTTCTGGGCGTGGTTCACTTGTGTGAAAGCCAACGCGTCTGCCAGAGCGGCGACCCTCACCCTGCCACGTGGCTGCCGCCATGACCGCGGGCCTCCTCGACACAAGCCCCCTGCGAACACAGCGGCACAGCACTGCACAGTTATGTCTGTACAGACTACTGCCTTTGATCTACACTGCGGACAGCAGGGCTCACAATTCAGATTGAGTCGCGACTCCAGATGACGGAGTCCAGTAGGCATGACACATTGCTCCCAGTGCGGCCCGCCCGGACCACGCATCATCGCAGGCTGCGTACACGCTGAGCGCCAGAGGTACCACTAACTCAGTGCACCACAAGTAAACGCCACATGGCCTTATTAAGGCAGAATTCATTAAACAAAAGACATTGCTACCAGTGCGGCCCACACGGACCACGCATCCTCGCAGGATGCGCACACGCTGAGTGCATCAGGTGCCACTAGCTCACTGCACCATAAGTCATCGCCACGTACCCTTAAACCTACATAATATCCTTTTAGTATCCTTGCTTCAAGAACTTTTTTGATATCAATTATAGCTTTAGTACAATGACCAAATTCATCTTGCAAGTCCAAAGGAACACTGAATGGCAGTCTACACTGCGGACAGCAGAGCTCACAATTTGAATTCAGTCTTGATTTATTAATTGGACAGAGAATTGTACTCTATGTCGTTGAATTTTCTCAAGAGGAAGTGACAAAAAGCTTTCCTCGATGTCTGTGCTGACTACTGCCTTCGATCTACACTGCGGACAGCAGGGCTCACAATTCAGATTGAGTCGCGATTCCAGATGACGGAGTCCAGTAGACATGACACATTGCTCCCAGTGCGGCCCGCCCGGACTACGCACGTATCATCGCTAGCTGTGCACACGCGGAATGCTTCTGATGCTCCTACCTCAGTCCACCACAACTGATGGACCCTTTATGACAGAATATTTTGTGTATGATTTCAGATCTGGTGCCCCTAACTTAGTGTAGCACAAGTCATGGACCCTTTATGATTGAATCTCTGTGTGTGATCTGCTGATTATTGTTGTACTTGTTACCAGCACCAACCATTCCCGGAGGGCTGGCTTACACTCACCCCACACGCATCCAGCACAGACGTCACTGGACATGTGACCCTGGTAATAAAAAGGAGTCGAGTGCACGTGCTCGTACCCAGTTCCACTATCTATCTGTGTCCGTGTGTTCATTATGTATGCAACATGCTGCCCCTGGGCCCTACCACATTACATTGTGCTCTGGACAGCGTATGCAACCAACTTACCTTTGACAGTGGGAGAAAACTTTGGTAATGTAACTTTGTCTCGGTCATTGTACAAGTACGTACGTAGAGACTGGATGATTAGAGTACTGCAAGGAGAGTGTATAGTGAATTTATAAGTGCGTGGGGATTGGCGGAGTGATTGTATAAGTACATATGTTGGCGCACCCTAACTCCGACAACAAGCTTGTCTCTAATTGGCTGCCCTCCATGTCCCAAAAACTGAAATTTGGATTTTGCATGGCCCAGTATTGCTACAGCTGCAATACTCCACTGAATGTGCAATAAATATTCACACCCACACAGATGTGTCATGTCCACCATCTTTCTTGTGTGGAACTATGGATGAATGTAGGGTCAGTGATTCCCCGTACCTTCCATGTTGGCCATGTTCAGGGACTTGGCTCACAGAGTGACACATTGACGCTTGCGACCCAGGTGACGGCAGCACTTCAACAAGAACACCGGCAGGGGCAGGGACAGGGGCAGGGGCAGGGGACAGGGGCAGGGACATCGTCAAGCAGGCGGTGAATGGATTGGAATTGATGTTGCAGTAGGCTGCCAAGTAAATATTTGTCCAATAAAGCGCTTTAACATACTAGTTTGCTGGAGCGCTGTATATATGTTTATAATCTGGCAACTAGCACAAACCTAAATTTTACCGCACAACCGGGAAAAATATAGCCCAATTGTGCGTGATCTAGCCCAATCTGGCAACAGTGCCGCATCAGTTGATTCCTCATACAGCTCACGATGGAGCCACGCCCATAGCTCCGGAGTCATTCTTCACAGCCTCACGCAGAACTGGCATACGCCAGGCCAGCCCACTCCGCTTACGCTTACAGGGAAGGACAACAATGCTACATGGCCCAGATTTTCATTGCAGTGATCTGCTGGTCACACCCTAGTTGTCAGTACGCCACAGCCACTCCCTCACAGCTAGTATACGCCCACACCACACCCATCCAGCACAGGTGTCACAGGACACGTGACGCTGCCAATAAAAAAGACCGGGCGCACGTGCTCAACGCCATTTCAAAGTTGCTCGCACCGGATGCACTGCGGCCGGCACAGGCACACCGGCACGGGACGGTTACTTTCGGTCCACTGAGGTACGGGTACCGTAACTGCTGAGCGGGTGTAGTGCCTGCGGTGATGGCCCGTCCCGGCGGTCTGGACATCTCAGGTTTTGTGTGCCCTGCTGGACCGCACTGTAGGCCTGAGCCACCGAACAGGGAGGCCTACCACCACGTGCGTGGTCTCACTGTTCACTGAGTTAGTGACACCGCAAGGACTGAGCGGGTGTGCAACCTGCGATGATGATAGTTGCAGTAGTATGTCCTCTGGCATGGCAAAATCAAGACGCAGCACCAAATGTGAGACCTGTTGGCCTGCGGAGCGGGACTGCATGATGTGGAGGGTGCCCTGTCCGCGAAAAGGTGAGCAGTGAGGCCTGGGTGCGCAGCGGTGGGCAAATACGTCTGGGCGGCGGGAGTGGATAAACAAAGGCGGCACATCGATTTAGGCGTATGCAATCGTATATACTCTCCCATTACTAATTCTGTACTATGTTTAGATGTGGGAGCTTGAGGGCTCCACTAGGTCCCGGCACGTGGTTAGAGACACAGCACTCACTGTCCCTCTTCATCTCTTCCTTTCTCTCCTTCACACTCTTTCTCTCTCTCTTCTTCTCTCACTCTTTCTCTCTTTCTCTTTGTCTTCCTCTCACTCTTTCTTTCTTTTTCTCTCTCTCTTCCTCTCACTCTCAGTGTTTCTCTCTTTCTCTCTTTCTCTCTGTCTTCCTCTCACTCCTTCTTTCTTTTTCTCTCTGTCTTTCTCTCACTCTTTCTTTCTCTCTCTATCTCTCTTTCTCTCTCCTTTGATGGACGCATGACGCACAATCTTATCTTGCTTTTTGTCTTGCAGGCCTGCAATGAAGCGTGGCCATCCTGCAATCAACACTCAATCTGAATTGTGAGCTCCACTCTCCGCGTGTACACAACGGGGGAGGAGGTTTCTTCGCCACATGGTGGACCCTCTTCGACACACGCCGGTGGTGTAAGGTGAGCAGAGAGGCTTGTTTGCGCAATGGCGGGCAGTCACCTCCGGGCAGTGGGAGTGGATGGGGTGCAGCAGCCTGGGTGCGCAGCGGCACGCAGTCACCTCCGGCAGTGGGAGTGCATGGGGTGCAGCAGCCTGGGTTCGCAGCGGCTGTCATACACCTCTGGGCAGTGGGAGTGGATGGAGTGCAGCAGCCTGGGTGTACAGCAGCGGGTAGACACCTCTGGGCAGTGGAAGTAGATGGGGTACACTAGCCTGGATACACAAAGGCGGGACAGCTATTTTGGCATACGCAGTTGTATGTACTCATCCATTACTGATTCCATTTTTAAGTTTCAGATGACTAAGCTTGAGGGCTGCCCTATATTCCGGCACGTGGTTGGAGACACACCGGTGACAGAAAGGTGAGCTGTGAGGATTTTCTCCACAGTGTCAATACTCACTCTCCCTCTCCATCTCTTCCTTTCTGTGACTCACACTCTTTCTCTCTCTCTCAATCTCTTCCTTTCTCTCTCTCAAAACCTTTCTCTCTTTCTCTGTCTCTTCCCCTCTCTCTCATTCTTTCTCTCTCTCTCTTCCTCTCTCTCTCTGTTTCTCTCTCTCTTCGTCTCTCTCACTCTTTCTCACTTTCTCTTTGTCTTCCTCTCACTCTTTCTTTCTTTTTCTCTCTCTCTTCCTCTCACTCTCACGGTTTCTCTCTTTCTCTCTGTATTCCTCTGACTCTTTCTTTCTTTTTCTCTCTGTCTTCCTCTCACTCTTTCTTTCTCTCTCTATCTCTCTTTCTCTCTCCTTTGATGGACGCATGATGCACAATCTTATCTTGCTTTTTGTCTTGCAGGCCTGCGATGACGCGTGGCCATCCTGCAATCAACACTCAACCTAAATTGTGAGCTCCGCTCTCCCCGTGTACACAACAGGTGAGGAGGTTTCTTCGGCACGTGGTGGACCCTCTTCGACACATGCCGGTGGTGTAAAGTGAGCAGAGAGGCTTGTTTGCGCAGCGGCGGGCAGTCACCTCCGGGCAGTGGGAGTGGATGGGGTGCAGCAGCCTAGGTGCGCAGCGGCACGCAGTCACCTCCGGGCAGTGGGAGTGCATGGGGTGCAGCAGCCTGGGTGCGCAGCGGCTGTCATACACCTCTGGGCAGTGGGAGTGGATGGAGTGGAGCAGCCTGGGTGTACAGCAGCGGGTAGACACCTCTGGGCAGTGGAAGTGGATGGGGTACACTAGCCTTGATACACAAAGGCGGGACAGCGATTTAGGCATACGCAGTTGTATGTACTCATCCATTACTGATTCCATTTTTATGTTTCAGATGACTAAGCTTGAGGGCTGCCCTATATCCCGGCACGTGGTTGGAGACACACTGGTGACAGAAAGGTGAGCTGTGAGGATTTTCTCCACAGTGTCAACACTCACTCTCCCTCTCCATCTCTTCCTTTCTGTCACTCACACTCTTTCTCTCTCTCTCAATCTCTTCCTTTCTCTCTCTCATAACCTTTCTCTCTTTCTCTGTCTCTTCCTCTCTCTCTCATTCTTTCTCTCTCTCTCTTCCTCTCTCTGTTTCTCTCTCTCTTCGTCTCTCTCACTCTTTCTCACTTTTTCTTTGTCTTCCTCTCACTCTTTCTTTCTTTTTCTCTCTCTCTTCCTCTCACTCTCACTGTTTCTCTCTTTCTCTCTGTATTCCTCTGACTCTTTCTTTCTTTTTCTCTCTGTCTTCCTCTCACTCTTTCTTTCTCTCTCTATCTCTCTTTCTCTCTCCTTTGATGGACGCATGATGCACAATCTTATCTTGCTTTTTGTCTTGCAGGCCTGCGATGATGCGTGGCCATCCTGCAATCAACACTCAACCTAAATTGTGAGCTCCGCTCTCCCCGTGTACACAACGGGTGAGGAGGTTTCTTCGGCACGTGGTGGACCCTCTTCGACACACGCCGGTGGTGTAAAGTGAGCAGAGAGGCTTGTTTGTGCAGCGGCGGGCAGTCACCTCCGGGCAGTGGGAGTGGATGGGGTGCAGCAGCCTGGGTGCGCAGCGGCACGCAGTCACCTCCGGGCAGTGGGAGTGCATGGGGTGCAGCAGCCTGGGTGCGCAGCGGCTGTCATACACCTCTGGGCAGTGGGAGTGGATGGAGTGCAGCAGCCTGGGTGTACAGCAGCGGGTAGACACCTCTGGGCAGTGGAAGTGGATGGGGTACACTAGCCTGGATACACAAAGGCGGGACAGCGATTTAGGCATACGCAGTTGTATGTACTCATCCATTACTGATTCCATTTTTATGTTTCAGATGACTAAGCTTGAGGGCTGCCCTATATCCCGGCACGTGGTTGGAGACACACCGGTGACAGAAAGGTGAGCTGTGAGGATTTTCTCCACAGTGTCAACACTCACTCTCCCTCTCCATCTCTTCCTTTCTGTCACTCACACTCTTTCTCTCTCTCTCACTCTCTATCTCTTCGCTCTCTCTCTCTCACCTCTTTCTCTCTTTCTCTGTCTCTTCTCTCTCTCTCTCTGTATCTTCCTCTCTCTCTCATTCTTTCTTTCTCTCTCTCTTCCTCTCTCACTCTTTCTCTCTCTCTTCCTCTCTCTCACACTGTTTCTCTCTTTCTCTCTTCCTTGTATCTCACTCTTTCTCTCTTTCTCTCTTTCTCTGTCTTCCTCTCTCTCACACTTTCTCTCTTCCTCACTCTCACTCTTTCACTCTCTCTCTTCATTTCTCTCACTCTTTCTCTCTCTCTCTCTCACTCTCTCTGTCTTCCTCTCACTCTTTCTTTTTCTCTCTCTCTTCCTGTCACTCCCACTGTTTCTCTCTTTCTCTCTGTCTTCCTCTCACTCCTTCTTTCTTTTTCTCTCTGTCTTCCTCTCACTCTTTCTTTCTCTCTCTCTCTCTCTCTTTCTCTCTCCTTTGATGGACGAATGACACACAATCCTATCTTGCTTTTTATCTAACAGGCTGTGATTCACGAATCGACGTCCCCCCACACCACCACAGCTGAACGCGTGTACAAACTGCGATGATGCGTGGCCATCCTGACAACGCCTGACAAAGTTGCTTCAGCACGTGGTGCACCCTCTTACACACACACCGGTGGCGGAAGGTGAGCAGAGATACTTCTTTCCGCAGCAGCGGGCAGTCACCTCTGGGCGGTGGGAGTGGATAGTGTGCAGCAGCCTGGGCGCACAAGAGCGCACAGACACCTCCGAGCAGTGGGAGTGGATGGGCTGCAGCAGCCTGAGTGCGCATTGCCGAAACAGATAATTAGGCGTGTGCAGTTGTATGTACTCTGCAATTACTAATTCTATACTATCTTTCAGATCACTAAACTTAAGGGTGCACTATGTCCCGGCACGTGGTTGGAGACACACCGGAGGCACAAAGGTAAGCTGCGAAGATTTTCTCCAGTGTCAACACTCCCTCTCCATCTCTTCCTTTCTCTCTCTCACACTTTCTCTCTTTCTCTGTCTGTTCCTCTCTCTCATTCTTTCTTTCTCTCTCTTCCTCTCTCTCACTCTTTCTCTCTCTCTCTTTCTCTCTTTCTCTCTACCTCTCTCTCACACTGTTTCTCTCTCTCTCTTTTCCTTGTATCTTACTCTTTCTCTCTCTCACTCTTTCTCTTTCTCTGTCTTTGTCTGTCTTCCTCTCTCTACTCTTTCTCTCCTCTCTCTCACTCTTCCTCTCTCTTCCTCTCTCTCACTCTTTCTCTCTCTCTTCCTCTCTCTCACTCTTTCTCTCTCTCTCTTCCTCTCTCACACTATTTCTCTTTCTCTCTCTCACTCTTTCTCTATTTCTTTGTCTTCCCTCTCTCTCTCACTCTTTCTTTGTTTCTCTCTTTCCCCCTCACTCTTTCTCTCTTTCTCTTTCTCCTTTGCTGGATGCATGACGCACCATCTTATCTTTCTTTTTGTCTTACAGGCTGTGATTCACAAATGGTCCAGCGATGACACGACATGGCTGTACATAGTTTTATTTGTTGTTGTTTTGTTTTAATAAAATGTTTTATATGTAAATCCATACATGACTAAGATTCTTATTTCTCCAACCTAACGTGACTGTCACATTTGTTTGTGGGGGATGGGGGTGAGGGGAGATGGCGGACAAGGAGCTCCTTCTGGGGGATGTCGGAGCAGTGTTGGGTGTCCGACCTGCATGATCGTTGCCTCTATTACATCTGTTCTCAGAGACTTAAGAGCCAGCGGTCTGGCTAGTAGATGAAGAACTGCGAGCCGACTAGCAGGCTCATAGAGGGAGAACCGCGGCCCGTCAGTTCGCAGAGGAAGAGCTGCGGGCCGGCTCGCAGAGGAACACCTGTGGGCCGACTAGTATAGGGAAAGGTGCGGGCCATCGGCTTCCAAAGGGATAGCTGCGGAACACTGATGTGGGGAGAGGGAGCGTGAAGAGCGTATCTCGCAGAGAGACACCTCCGGTATATTTCCAGTATTGGCTTCACAGATACAACTGCGGGCCCGAGAACTCGCACCCGAAGAGCTGTGAGCCGACAAGTGGTTCGCAGAGGCAGACTTGCGGGCCCAAGTATATTGTTGGAGGTATGCTGTTGATGGTGGAAAAGGGTGCGTTACCTGCTAATGTAGGGAGACGCAGCGTGAAAGCGGTATCTCGCACAGACAGAGCTCCGGTATATTAAATTGCCCCCGGGACCTTTCTTTTATATTTTCACTCGATGCGAGGCACAAGATGGCTGCTAACACTTCCTGGTTTGAATTGTTAGCAGCCAATCAGAAGGCAAGCTCGTGCTCGGGAGTTAGGCACAGTCCAGAGATATATATCTTTTTTTCCTTTAATATCTCAAAAACTACTGAACGGATTTACACCATTTCCACAAAACAGCGCTTTCTGCACCAAGACCTTTCTCCCTGCCAAATTTGCAATTCTTTCTTTGTCACACAGTACATGTAATGCACCGCTCTCATCAAGAATGGAATCAGTAATGGCACAATTTCCCTGTTGCTCCACACATAAATACATGTAAAGAACAAATCAGAATAGTTCCTTTATTTTTTCAAATTGCAAAACTTCTCTCTATTGGTTATTTTTGAACTTTCCATATAAACAGTTTTTAAAAAATTTAAGAACACATACAGGTGAGAAGTTCAACGTATTCTATCAACAAACTTTCTAGAACATTCTACGACACGTGCAGGTTAAAAGTTCATCATTTTTCAAACCTAACGATATTTTTTTGCAACATTTTCTCGAACATTTAAGGGCACGTGCAGGTTAAAAGTTCACCATTGTTTTAAGTTCGAACAGTGCCTTCCAAATGCAAGTAGCAGGTGTGGTTGAACTGAGCAAATGTTATCCTATCATATGAACTCTACGTTGAAACTGCTTTTTATTAACCAATGACAAAGATGCTTTTCGACAAACTAATATGCACCCTACTTTTTAGTAAACAATGTTTTTCATCTCCCAATCAGTTATCGTTTTGTATGAGAAAAAAAGTAGTTCCCCATCTTTAAACATATCTCTTATTCTACGAACGGACTGCATGAGCTACAGACATCTATCCATATCTTCCAGCTACACCTTCAAAATGCTAGTGTGGATCGTAGGACATAGCTATGTTTTCTGGTGCAAGAGGTATGCAGAACAGAGACGTATTGACTTAGACCTAGGTTTACAAAATGTGGACATTAAATGGTTTGGACAGAGAGGATTGAAGTGGCACCAATTACTCCCTTTGGTTAAAACCTGTTTGCATCTCCAACTCCCTGACCTCATGATTGTGCACTGTGGTGGAAATGACCTAGGCACATTGACTGGGGTAGGTTTGGAAATGCTAATGAAGGACACCTTTAGACAATTGATGTTGCTTTTGCCTCAAACTGTCTTTGTATATTCCAATATATGCCAAAGACAGAAGTGGAAATGGTCAAACAAATTTTGTCCTCAGATTGAAAAATCTAGGAAGAATGTCAACAAAGCTGTGTCTGCATACCTCAGAGACCATAGAATGGGGTCGATCTACAACAACAACATACGTTATGATATGGCTGATATCTACAGAAGTGATGGAGTACACTTCACAGATCAGGGAAATCGAGTTTTTCTGAATAACCTTAAGCTGTGCATCCGCACTTATATGTAGCTCCAACTAATAAACACAAAGGTTCTTTTTAGAGCCGCCTTATATTCCCAATATCGGTTCGCAGACTGACAACTGCGATCCGGCTAGCACAGGGAGACCTGCGGGCCATCGGGCAGCCTCGCAAAGGGAGAGCTATGGCCCGTGGGCTCGGCTCGCACAGAGAGAGCTACGGGCCATCAGCTCGCAAACGCAGAGCTGTGAGCCAATGGACTGGTAGTGTTTTATGGTTTAGGGTAGTGCAGTGGTGTTTGTGTAGTGTAGGGGGTCCTGCTGTGGGTAGTGTTTTAGGGTTTACGGTAGTGCAGTGGTGTTTGTGTAGTGTAGAGGGTGGTGCTGGGGGTACATTTAGGGTTTAGGGTAGGGCAGTGATCTTTACGCAGTGTAGGGGTCCTGCTGTGAGTAGTGTTTTAGGGTTTAGGGTAGTGCAGTGGTGTTTGGGTAGTGTAGAGGGTCGTGCTGGGGATAGCGTTTTACGGTTTAGGGTAGTGCAGTGGTGTTTCTGTAGTGTAGGGGGTCGTGCTGGGGATAGTGTTTTAGGGTTTAAGGTAGTGCAGTGGCGTTTCTGTAGTGTAGGGGGTCGTGCTGGCAGTAGTGGTTTAGTGTTTAGTTACGTAGTGCAGTGGTGTTTGGGTAGTGTAGGGGTCGTGCTGGGGTAATGTTTTAGGGTTTAGGGTAGTGCAGTGGTGTTTCTGTAGTGTAGGGGGTCATGCTGGGGGTAGTGTTTTAGGGTTTAAGGTAGTGCAGTGGCGTTTCTGTAGTGTAGGGGGTCGTGCTGGCAGTAGTGGTTTAGTGTTTAGTTACATAGTGCAGTGGTGTTTGGGTAGTGTAGGTGGTCGTGCCGGGGTAATGTTTTAGGGTTTAGGGTAGTGCAGTGGTGTTTCTGTAGTGTAGGGGGTCGTGCTGGGGATAGTGTTTTAGGGTTTAAGGTAGTGCAGTGGCGTTTCTGTAGTGTAGGGGGTCGTGCTGGCAGTAGTGGTTTAGTGTTTAGTTACGTAGTGCAGTGGTGTTTGGGTAGTGTAGGGGTCATGCTGGGGTAATGTTTTAGAGTTTAGGGTAGTGCAGTGGTGTTTCTGTAGTGTAGGGGGTCATGCTGGGGATAGTGTTTTAGGGTTTAAGGTAGTGCAGTGGTGTTTCTGTAGTGTAGGGGGTCGTGCTGGCAGTAGTGGTTTAGTGTTTAGTTAGGTAGTGCAGTGGTGTTTGGGTTGTGTAGAGGTCGTGCCGACAGACTGACTCACAGAGCTCCGAGCCAACGGACTGGCTTCTAAAGGCATAGCCGCGACCTCGTGATGTGGGGAGAGGCAGCCTGAAAGGAGTATCTTACACAGACACAGATGCCAGTGTTGCCTCGCAGAGGTAAAACTACACACCCGATGGCTTCTACACGGAGAGATGCGAGCTGACGGACTAAGTCACAAAATGGCTGCCAACACTTCCTAGTTTCAACCGTTCACAGCCAATGAGCCGACGAGCTCGTGCTCGTAACCCTCAGCCAATCAGATGTCAGAATTCTCAAATATCGATATCTGTAAAATTTGATATTTCTCAAAAACTACTGAACGGATTTACACCATTTCAACAAAAGCGCGCTTTCTCGACCACAACCTTTCTCCCTCACAAATTTGGCGTAATTCCGTTCAGCAGTTTGACCTGTAGCCTTGTCTAAAGTTTCCTATGGAAAATGCATTGAGAAAACACATTTTGGGACTCCCCTTTTTCTCAGCCCCCCTTGACCAATCACCCCCAAACTTTCAAGATAGGAGCTGATCAAAAAAGAGAAACTTTTTTGAAAATTTCGTAAAGATTCGTCAAACGACGCCAAAGTTATAAGCACATGGAGGGCTCCAGGAGAGGGGCCGCGCAACCCCCCTCCCAACATGAGTGAAGCCCCGGGCTGCGGGGACCCCAGCGGGCCCCCGCAGCCCCAGCGACCCCCAGCTATTATTTTTTAAGAAATGCCCGCGGGACCTAGCCCACCCGGGGACCTCATTAAAATAAAACGCGGGAACCCGCGACCCCAGCGCGAATTGCGCCGATTATTATTTTTTTTAATAAAAATGCTTTTTTTGGCCCTGGGGTCCTTCTGGGACCCCCTGAGAAGGCCTAGGGGTCAAAGTGTTTCTACCCTGCCCCCTTCTCTTGTTTTATTCCTTTGTTTCTCTGTTTTCTAGTGACTCGCTTCTACCGAGCCAAAAGATGGCTGCCAACACTTCCTGGTGTGGAGTGTTCGCAGCCAATCACAGTGAAGCTCGTGCACGGGACTTAGGCTCTGCCCAGATATCAAAACTTTAATTTTTCTTATTTCTCAGCAACCACTGAACGGATTTACACCATTTTACAAAAGGTCGCTTTCTGAGCCAAGCACTACCTTTTTGCCAAATTTGGGGTAATTCCGTTCAGTAGTTTCGGCTGTAGCCTTGCACAAAGTTTCCTATGGGAAATTGATTTTTTGACTCTTATTTTTTGTATTTCTCAAAAACTACTGAACGGATTTACCCCATTTAAAAAAAAGGTCGCTTTCTGAACCAAGCTCTACCTTTCTGCCAAATTTGAAGTAATTCCGTTCAGCAGTTCGGGCTGTAGCTCGTCGCAAAATTTCCTATGGAAATTAACATGGAGAAAACGCGTTTTGGGACCCCCCTTTTTTCTCAGCCCCCGCTTGACAAATCACCCCCAAACTTTCAAGATAGGAGCTAACCTAAAAAGTGCAACTTTTTGCAAAATTTCATAAAGATTCGTCAAACGACGCCAAAGTTATTAGCAAATCAAAAAATGCTTTTCCTATGGAAACTAGGTTGTAACTATAACTACCTACTGGCGACCGCCAGTAGGGTAATATATATATATATATATATATATATATATATATATATATATATATATATATATATATATATAATGACAAAACCCCTCTACATGAGAAAGGGATGAGCCGCACACATTGCGGTGATTTGAAAGGATGTCATTCAATTTTCAGCGCTGGCGTTCCTGATGCATTTCGGTCACATTGACCTTTTTCAAAGGGGAGCCAAGGCATCTCGAGCCTAGACAACACACCAACATAACAATTGCTCCTTTTTCAAGTGTTTGTCCCCTGGTGGGCGCCTCGATTGGCTGAATTATCGAGCATGTTGGTTCTTGTAGTGCGCTGTTAGTCTCATAATTATTACCCTTCAGTGGGCGATGCCGGTATTTGTGCTGCATTCTCTGGTCGCCGTAATCCCCACGCATACCAATTTTCAAGCTGCGGGGGTCCAACCAAGGTCCAATCCTTGGCGGCTGCCTACTGCCCTTTATGCTTTCGCAGACAACAAAACAGGGTCCAATTTCAGGCATTTTCGGCGCTCTTTGACGGTGGTGCGTCGCTCGAGTCTGGACCAAGCCGCATAGACATCATGACAAAACCTCTCTACATGAGAAAGGGATGAGCCGAACAAATTACGGTGACTTGAAAGGATTTTATTCAATTTTCAGCGCTGGCGTTCCTGATGCATTTCGGTCACATTGACCTTTTTCAAAGGGGAGCCAAGGCATCTCGAGGCTAGACAACACACCAACATAACAATTGCTCCTTTTTCAAGTGTTTGCCCCCTGGTGGGCGCCTCGATGGGCTGAATACTCGAGCATGTTGGTTCTTGTAGTGCGCTGTTAGTCTCATAATTATTACCCTTCAGTGGGCAATGCCGGTATTTGTGCTGCATTCTCTGGTCGCCATAATCCCCACGCATACCAATTTTCAAACTGCTGGGGTCCAACCAAGGTCCAATCCTTGGCGGCTGCCTACTGCCCTTTATGCTTTCGCAGACAACAAACAGGGTCCAATTTTGGGCTGTTTCGGCGCTCTTTGACGGTGGTGCGTCGCTCGAGGCTGGACCAAGCCGCATAGACATCATGACAAAACCTATCTACATGAGAAAGGGATGAGCCGCACACATTACGGTGACTTGAAAGGATTTTATTCAATTTTCAGCGCTGGCGTTCCTGATGCATTTCGGTCACATTGACCTTTTTCATAGGGGAGCCAAGGCATCTCGAGGCTAGACAACACACCAACATAACATTGCTCCTTTTTCAAGTGTTTGCCCCCTGGTGGGCGCCTCGATGGGCTGAATACTCGAGCATGTTGGTTCTTGTAGTGCGCTGTTAGTCTCATAATTATTACACTTCGGTGGGCGATGCCGGTATTTGTGCTGCATTTTCTGGTCGCCGTAATCCCCACGCATACCAATTTTCAAGCTGCTGGGGTCCAACCAAGGTCCAATCCTTGGCGGCTGCCTACTGCCCTTTATGCTTTCTCAGACAACAAAACAGGGTCCAATTTCGGGCAGTTTTGGTGCTCTTTGACAGTCGTGCGTCGCTCGAGGCTGGACCAAGCCGCATAGACATCATGACAAAACCTCTCTACATGAGAAAGGGATGAGCCGCACACATTACGGTGACTTGAAAGGATTTTATTCAATTTTCAGCGCTGGCGTTCCTGATGCATTTTGGTCACATTGACCTTTTTCAAAGGGGAGCCAAGGCATCTCGAGGCTAGACAACACACCAACATAACAATTGCTCCTTTTTCAAGTGTTTGCCCCCTGGTGGGCGCCAAGATGGGCTGAATACTTGAGCATGTTGGTTCTTGTAGTGCGCAGTTAGTCTCATAATTATTACCCCTCAGTGGGCGATGCCGGTATTTGTGCTGCATTCTCTGGTCGCCGTAATCCCCAAGCATACCAATTTTCAAGCTGCGGGGGTCCAACCAAGGTCCAATCCTTGGCGGCTGCCTACTGCCCTTTATGCTTTCGCAGACAACAAAACAGGGTCCAATTTCAGGCATTTTCGGCGCTCTTTGACGGTGGTGCGTCGCTCGAGTCTGGACCAAGCCGCATAGACATCATGACAAAACCTCTCTACATGAGAAAGGGATGAGCCGAACACATTACGGTGACTTGAAAGAATTTTATTCAATTTTCAGCGCTGGCGTTCCTGATGCATTTCGGTCACATTGACCTTTTTCAAAGGGGAGCCAAGGCATCTCGAGGCTAGACAACACACCAACATAACAATTGCTCCTTTTTCAAGTGTTTGCCTCCTGGTGGGCGCCTCGATGGGCTGAATACTTCGAGCATGTTGGTTCTTGTAGTGCGCTGTTAGTCTCATAATTATTACCCTTCAGTGGGCGTGCCGGTATTTGTGCTGCATTCTCTGGTCGCCATAATCCCCACGCATACCAATTTTCAAACTGCTGGGGTCCAACCAAGGTCCAATCCTTGGCGGCTGCCTACTGCCCTTTATGCTTTCACAGACAACAAACAGGGTCCAATTTTGGGCTGTTTCGGCGCTCTTTGACGGTGGTGCGTCGCTCGAGGCTGGACCAAGCCGCATAGACATCATGACAAAACCTATCTACATGAGAAAGGGATGAGCAGCACACATTACGGTGACTTGAAAGGATTTTATTCAATTTTCAGCGCTGGCGTTCCTGATGCATTTCGGTCACATTGACCTTTTTCATAGGGGAGCCAAGGCATCTCGAGGCTAGACAAAACACCAACATAACATTGCTCCTTTTTCAAGTGTTTGCCCCCTGGTGGGCGCCTCGATGGGCTGAATACTCGAGCATGTTGGTTCTTGTAGTGCGCTGTTAGTCTCATAATTATTACCCTTCAGTGGGCGATGCAGTATTTGTGCTGCATTCTCTGGTCGCCATAATCCCCACGCATACCAATTTTCAAACTGCTGGGGTCCAACCAAGGTCCAATCCTTGGCGGCTGCCTACTGCCCTTTATGCTTTCGCAGACAACAAACAGGGTCCAATTTTGGGCTGTTTCGGGCGCTCTTTGACGGTGGTGCGTCGCTCGAGGCTGGACCAAGCCGCATAGACATCATGACAAAACCTATCTACATGAGAAAGGGATGAGCCGCACACATTACGGTGACTTGAAAGGATTTTATTCAATTTTCAGCGCTGGCGTTCCTGATGCATTTCGGTCACATTGACCTTTTTCATAGGGGAGCCAAGGCATCTCGAGGCTAGACAACACACCAACATAACATTGCTCCTTTTTTCAAGTGTTTGCCCCCTGGTGGGCGCCTCGATGGGCTGAATACTCGAGCATGTTGGTTCTTGTAGTGCGCTGTTAGTCTCATAATTATTACACTTCGGTGGGCGATGCCGGTATTTGTGCTGCATTTTCTGGTCGCCGTAATCCCCACGCATACCAATTTTCAAGCTGCTGGGGTCCAACCAAGGTCCAATCCTTGGCGGCTGCCTACTGCCCTTTATGCTTTCTCAGACAACAAAACAGGGTCCAATTTCGGGCAGTTTTGGTGCTCTTTGACAGTCGTGCGTCGCTCGAGGCTGGCCCAAGCCCCATAGACATCATGACAAAACCTCTCTACATATATATATAAACAAAATTTACTGAGTATTTACCAACATAAGAATAAGACATTAAACATTCTTGTGGTATTCTCTTTTGTTATTCTTTATTCTTGTTTTCTCAATATTTCATGATTATACAGCAATACAGCCTACAGCCAACACGTGTTTCGCGCATAAACATACTTCTGTGATTATAGGAAAAAGGGTGGATGAAAGAATATTCAGTATATGAACAACTACTTATTTTTCTGATTTCTTCTATAATTTGTGTTCTATAAACTTACTTTTACCAGATGATAATTATTTGACATTCCAATTCCTATTTGTTTATTCAGCTCCTCTCATCTGATTGTGTTCACAGTGGAAGTATCTGTCTGTAGATTCTTTGTGTTCTCTGTGTTCTACCTTTAACAATGATCAGAAGAATCCTTCTGATCATTGTTACAGGTAGAAAACAAAGAAACTACAGACAGATACTTCCACTGTGAACACAATTAGATGAGAGGAGTTCAATAAACACACAGGAGTGCGATTGAAAAATGTCAAATAATTATCATCTAGTAAAAGTAATTTTATAGAAAACAAATCATATAAGAAATTAGAAATTAGAAAAACAAGTCAAGGCTCACATTCATATTCTGAATATTCTTTCATCCACCCTTTTTCTTACAATAACAGAAGTATGTTGCCTGAATTTGGAGGATGTAACAAACACAGAGACCAGTTACTTGAAATATGAAAGGAACAGAAACTTTAAGGTAAATTACCTTCTGAACTAGCAGCTCTAAGGAACAGCGAAATTAGTAAGGTCGCTACTGCTCAATGTCCTAATATCTAAATGGTGAACCCTAAAATGGTTGACTATTTTAGGTACAAGAGAAAAATATCCCTGGGGTATAAAACATATCAAACCTAAAAAGAATAATATAAAAAAAGAATAAAATGGCATTAGAGAATTTGTTGAATAACTTTTGTGTAGAACACTGTTGAACAGTGACTAACTAAAAATGTGATACACATGAAGGTGTCAAAATGGTTATGATTTTTATTTAAGAACATATGTTGTACAGAAGATGTTATTATATATGTATGTATATATACATTATCTACTGGCGGTCGCCAGTAGATAGTTATAGTTACAACCTATTATCCATAGGAAATCCGCGACATTCTATTTGAAATAACTCTCTTGCCGGTTGACGTATCTTCGCGAAATTTTCAAACTTTGTGGCCCGCTCCGGTCCGCTCCTACCCTGAAAGTCTCGGGGGATTCGTCAAGCGGGGCCGAGAAAAAGGGGGGTCCCAAAACGTGTTTTCCCCATGCACTTTTCCATAGGAAACTTTAGACACGGCTACAGCCCGAACTGCTGAACGGAATTACACCAAATTTGGCAAAGAGGTAGTTCTTGGTTCAGAAAGAACCCTTTTTGTTAAATGGTGTAAATCCGTTCAGTAGTTGCTGAGAAAATGAAAAGTAAAAAGTTAGTGATATCTATGGCCGAGTAGGGTCCGCGTACCCTCCTGATCACGCGCTGCATGTTAATTGGCTGTCAGCTGGCTGTCAACATTCCGATTCAGGAAATGTTGGCAGCCATTTTGTCCCTCGGTAGAACCGAGGGACAGAAACAAGTGCGCAAAGCGCACAAAGGGAGCAGGGTAGAAACACCCTGACCCCTAGGTTTGCTCAGGGGTCCCACAAGGACCCCTCGGCAAAAAAAAATTTTTAAATCGGCAGGATGCGCTCAGGGTGCGCGAATCCTGCCGAGAAAAAATTGAAGCGCAGTCTCCCGCGCTTCGATTGTATTTTGCCCCCGGGTGGCCCAAGTCCCGGGGGCATGGTGGGGGGTTTAATTTTATGTGTGGGGGCCTCAAAGGGCCCCCAAGCCCGAGGACCGCCACCCCCGGGGCTTTTTTAAAAATGGTGCGGGAGGGCTCTGAGCCCTCCCGCAGCCCCGAGGACCACCACCTCCCCGGGGCTTTTTTTTAATGAATTGAACAACCTGTGTGGGGGCTCCAGCCCCCCACACGCCCGGGGACCGCCACCTCCCGGGGCACTAACAAATTAAAATGGGGGTCCGTTTTGGACCCCCGAAGCCCCGGGGACCACCACCTCCCCGGGGCTGTGCTGATGTAGGAGGGGGCCGCGCGGCCCCTCCTGGAGCCCTTGATGGCCCTGGGGACCGCCACCCCCCAGGGCTGGCTCCTGCAGTGTCCCGGGGTGCCTACCCCGGGACACTGTAGTTTGCTATGGCAGGACGGGAGCCTCGCGGCTCCCGTCCTGCCATAGCAAACTGCTTGGATATTGGAAGAGAGAGCAGGAAACCTGCTCTCGCTTCCAATATCCAAAGACAATTGCTTTTCCACATGGGGAGCAGCATGTCAGCTGCTCCCCATGTGGAGCTAGCAATGCCGGCTCCCAAGGGACGTGGGGAGCCGGCGGGACTGTGGGGGGATTGGGGACCCCCCCACAGTCCCCAACGGAGAGGGCCAGCCCCGGGGGATGGGGTCCCCGGGGCAAGTAGTGGCCCAGGAGGGGGGCCACGCGGCCCCCCTCCCCAAAAAAAAAAAAAAAAATGGAAAGGCCGGCCCCGGGGGATGGGGTCCCCGGGACCTTAAATGGCCTGAGGAGGGGGCCACGCAGCCCCCTCCCAAGAAAATAAAAAGGCCATGCCCCGGGGATGGGGTCCCGGGGCCAATACAGGCCCAGGGAAGGGGGCCACGCGGCCCCCTTCCCATTTTTTTTTAAATTAAATTAAAAAAAAGGGGTAAGGCCCTGGGGGATGGGGTCCCCAGGGCCCAAAAACAGGAAAAAGGAAGGGGGCCACACAGCCCCCCTCCAGGGGACAAAAACATTTTTTTTTTTTTTAAACGATCGGGCCCGCAGGCCCCGCCCCTTCCTTCACCACTCTGCAAACGCGCCCCTGGCGCGTTTGCAGAGGGGACGAATTCCCCTTGAATACTGGGGGTCCCTGGGGGCCAACTAGCCCACCAGGAACCTCCAATATGCGCCAGGGGGCTGCGTTGCAGAGACGTGTAGAGAGGCCACACCCTTTTACACCTCTCTGCAACGCAGCTCTGTGGCGCTTTTGGAGGTATATGGTGGGCTAGTTGGACTCCGGGGACCCTCAGGATTCAAGGGGACTTAATCCCCCAGCTTAAAACGCGCCACGGGCGCGTTTGCACAGTGGTGAAGGGAGGGGCGGGGCTTCAGGTGACATGTGTGCAAACAGGTCCCGTGGCGCGTTTTAAGATGGGGAATTAAATCCCTTCAATCCTGAGGGTCCTCTGGGGGCCAACTAGCCCAACAGGTACATCCAGAAAGCGCCACAGAGCTGCGTTGCAGAGAGGTGTAAAAAGGGGTGTGGCCTCTCTACACGTCTCTGCAACGCAGCCCCTGGCGCATATTGGAGGTTCCTGGTGGGCTAGTTGGCCCCTAGGGACCCTCAGGATTCAAGGGGACTTAATCCCCCAACTTAAAACGCGCCACGGGCGCGTTTGCACAGATGTCACCTCAGGCCCCGCCCCTCCCTTCACCATTGTGCAAATATTCTTCTAAAATCATCCGAAATACGAATTCCGATTTACTCACCTGTTATCAGGAGAGACCTCAGTGCTGTATCTTTCAGCCCAGTACTGGTCCTGAAAAGTAATTTTAACCGTACTTACCAGTAACTTGAATTTCCTTCCATAGGCTAACATTGACTGGTTTCACTTGGAAATTCTTCTAAGTGTGGAGTTTTGGAACTTTAAAATATTCCTCTAAAATCAGCCGAAATACGAATTCCGATTTACTCACCTGTTATCAGGAGAGACCTCAGTGCTGCATCTTTCAGCCCAGTACTGGTCCTGAAAAGTAATTTTAACCGTACTTACCGGTAACTTGAATTTCCTTCATAGGCTAACATTGACTGGTTTCACTTGGAAATTCTTCTAAGTGTGGAGTTTTGGAACTTTAAAATATTCCTCTAAAATCAGCCGAAATACGAATTCCGATTTACTCACCTGTTATCAGGAGAGACCTCAGTGCTGCATCTTTCAGCCCAGTACTGATCCTCAAAAGTAATTTTAACCGTACTTACCAGTAACTTGAATTTCCTTCCATAGGATATCATTGCCTGCTTTTTGCTGAAAAAGTTTCTGTGTTGATTTTTGAAACATACAAATATTCCTCTAAAATCAGCCGAAATACGAATTCCGATTTACTCACCTGTTATAAGGAGAGACCTCAGTGCTGTATCTTTCAGCCCAGTACTGGTCCTGAAAAGTAATTTTAACCGTACTTACCAGTAACTTGAATTTCCTTCCATAGGCTAACATTGACTGGTTTCACTTGGAAATTCTTCTAAGTGTGGAGTTTTGGAACTTTAAAATATTCCTCTAAAATCAGCCGAAATACGAATTCCGATTTACTCACCTGTTATCAGGAGAGACCTCAGTGCTGCATCTTTCAGCCCAGTACTAATCCTGAAAAGTAATTTTAACCGTACTTACCAGTAACTTATATTTTCTTCCATAGGAATCCATTGTCTGGTTTTCAGCAAAAAGTTTCAAAGTGTTGATTTTTACAAACTACAAATATTCCTTAAAAATCACCTGTATGACTTAAACGCATTCTTTCAACTGTTTACAGGAGATGCACCAGTGCTGGATCCAGGATCCAACACTGAGTAAGAAAAAGTAACTGATAACAGTTTTTACCTGCTAAGTGAATTTCCTTCCTTAGGATAACATTGGTGATTCTATGAGAAAAAGTTTCTAAGTGTCAACTTTTAAAATATAATAATATTCCTTAAAAATCACGACTGTAACCAAAACGCTTTTACTCAACTGTTTACAGGAGATGTACCAGGACTGAATCTAGGATCCAGTCCTGTGGTTAGAAAAGTAATCCATAAAGTAACTAATTGCATTTAACTAGAAATTCACATTGAGCTGAATGTTGCATTGTGTTTGAAAATGTGTTGCCCATTGCAACAACTGTAACTACTGTACTTAAAAGTCTATTGCCTATGTGCAAAGTATTTAAACTAAAGTAATTCATTCTGAGAAAGTATTTTTGTAATGTAATGTATAATGTAATTACAATGTAATTTAAAAAATAAAATCTGTAAAAAAAAATTGTTTCTAAAAATGTAGTAAATCAGTATGAAAAAAATTAATATAACAATTAATACATTTCAAAATTGTCATTTACAAAACCTTTGAAATTCACTGAAAAAACCGTAGGTTTCAGGCACGTTATAGTTAGAAATTAGCATTTAAAAAACCTTTGAAATTCACTGAAAAAACCATAGGTTTCAGACACGTTATAGTTACAAATTAGCATTTAAAAAACCTTTGAAATTCACTGAAAAAACCATAGGTTTCAGACACGTTATAGTTACAAATTAGCATTTAAAAAACCTTTGAAATTCACTGAAAAAACCATAGGTTTTAGGGACAGTTATAGTTACTTGGACATTGCACTCGTACAAAACCCGTGAAATTCCCCCGTTATAGTTAGTTCAGCTAACTATAACTCGCGCCCCGCAATGCACTGCTGATGACGTCACATATTACATCACTCATGACATGGTCAGTGACATCACTGATGACATCACTGATGACATCTCAAATGACATCACTGATGACATCATCCACGTGATTATCTGATGCACCTCCTCACACCCTAATATAATCTTTGATACACCCACTCTAAATTACAGACTGCCATTCGCAAAACCATAGACACTCCAACACCAATAACTACATACCCACTCACTGATTCTTAGGTCTACACACACACATCCACTCACTCACCCGTACAGTCACTCATACTTACGGTCACTCAGTACAGGACTATCATATGCACTCTTACTCCTATATAGACACTCAAATAACGCCACTCATCCATAGAGATACTCAGACACCTAGTCAGTCATGCAAATAATTAAACACACTGCCATTTACTCACCTATACAGTTATACACACACCAGCTCACTTACTCATACAAATAGTAGCACATTGTTACGCTCTTATACAATCACTGATACAAGCACACACTCATCCATACAGCCACTATCACAATCACTCACTCTTGCTTATAGCTATTTATATACTCCAACACACATATATACTGCCTTTCACATATGTAGTTACTCACACATGTACCACTGGGACATACATTCACTCAATAACACACTCTTACACACACTTACCCACCCATACAGTCTATCACAGATGCACTCTTGAAACCATCCACCCAGTGAATCACCCACTCACACATCTATGCACAGAGTTGCACACACCCCTCCCACACAAACACTCAGGCACCCATACAGATACTCAGACAAGCATTCAATAACTCATATAGACACTCATTTAGCTATTCACAAACACATGCAGCCACTTACACAGCAACAGACAGACGGATACAGACATTCACCCAGTTTAGTCACTAACCCATGCATTCAGTAAGATACGTTAAATCACTCACTTATAGAGTCAGTCACGCACCTACTAAATCATCCATACAGACACTTACACACCCACTCATTCTTCAATACGTCTTTTCCTATATATATAAAAATATTTAAACTTTACAGAAACACACAGTCACTGGATGATGTCATCAGTGATGTCATTTGAGATGTCATCAGTGATGTCATCAGTGATGTCACTGACCATGTCATGAGTGATGTAATATGTGACGTCATCAGCAGTGCATTGCGGGGCGCGAGTTATAGTTAGCTGAACTAACTATAACGGGGGAATTTCACGGGTTTTGTACGAGTGCAATGTCCAAGTAACTATAACTGTCCCTAAAACCTATGGTTTTTTCAGTGAATTTCAAAGGTTTTTAAATGCTAATTTGTAACTATAACGTGTCTGAAACCTATGGTTTTTTCAGTGAATATATATATATATATGTATATATATATATATATATATATATTCACTGAAAAAACCATAGGTTTTAGGGACAGTTATAGTTAGTTGGACATTGCACTCGTACAAAACCCGTGAAATTCCCCCGTTATAGTTAGTTCAGCTAACTATAACTCGCGCCCCGCAATGCACTGCTGATGATGTCACATATTACATCACTCATGACATGGTCAGTGACATCACTGATGACATCACTGATGACATCTCAAATGACATCACTGATGACATCATGCAGTGACTGTGTGTTTCTGTAAAGTTTAAATATTTTTAATATATATAGGAAAAGACGTATTGAAGAATGAGTGGCTGTATAAGTGTCTGTATGGATGATTTAGTAGGTGCGTGACTGACTCTATAAGTGAGTGATTTAACGTATCTTACTGAATGCATGGGTTAGTGACTAAACTGGGTGAATGTCTGTATCCGTCTGTCTGTTGCTGTGTAAGTGGCTGCATGTGTTTGTGAATAGCTACATGAGTGTCTATATGAGTTATTGAATGGTTGTCTGAGTATCTGTATGGGTGCCTGAGTGTTTGTGTGGGAGGGGTGTGTGCGACAATGTACATAGATGTGTGAGTGGGTGATTCACTGGGTGGATGGTTTCAAGAGTGCATCTGTGATAGACTGTATGGGTGGGTAAGTGTGTGTAAGAGTGTGTTAGTGAGTGAATGTATGTCCCAGTGGTACATGTGTGAGTAACTACATATGTGAAAGGCAGTATATATGGGTGTTGGAGTATATAAATAGCTATAAGCGAGAGTGAGTGATTGTGATAGTGGCTGTATGGATGCGTGTGTGCTTGTATCAGTTATTGTATAAGAGCGTAACAATGTGCTAGTATTTGTATGATTAAGTGAGCTGGTGTGTGTATAACTGTATAGGTGAGTAAATGGCAGTGTGTTTAATTATTTGCATGACTGACTAGGTGTGTGAGTACCTCTATGGATGAGTGGCGGTGTTTGAGTGTCTATATAGGAGTAAGAGTGCATATGATAGTCCTGTACTGAGTGACCATAAGTATGAGTGACTGTACGGGTGAGTGAGTGGATGTGTGTGTGTGTAGACCTAAGAATCAGTGAGTGGGTATGTAGTTATTTTAAAGATTGCAGGAATCGCTGTTAGCATGAGCTGAAAGCCATTTTGTACTTGGCAGCCATTTTAGTTAGCCATGTGCTTTCTCCCTCTTCCAGAGTCTTGCACATGCTCAGAGAGGCCTAGCTGGTAGAATGCACCTGCTCCTAGTATAGAACTGTCAGGCTATTCTTACTCATGTAAGCAGTTTAGTCTCCCCTCCCACTTTGTGGAGCAAGCAAATTTTGTATACCCATATTAGTCAATAAGCATGCTTGTATGTGCTAGGACCTCCCCTTGATTTTATGCTGACTATGTAACAAATACATATATAAGGACCCTGTTCTCTGCACTCATTAGAATGCCTCCTACAGTGGCCTGCGGGTACCGTAAGATGCAATCTCCCTCATCTGAGGTTAATAAAACATGTTTTTTGATATTACAGCTTCTGTGCCAATCTCTTCCTTGTTGGTCTTAAGGACCAGATGTATCAGTGAACCCCTAAGAAGGTTTTTATTTCTACAAATGGCGCCCGAAAGTGGACCTCATCGGTGCAGCGGCTATCCACGGGAGTGGTCTTGAAGGGAGACAGGAATCTACTGAGAAGTACAGGACAGGAATCTACTGAGGAGGTACCCTGCGCACGGAGATTGTTTGTCTTCCAGCCCAGTATATTTCTGGTCTTCCTGATCTGATCCTCCAAGTGTTTGCCGCTCCCGACTGAGAACTTCTTTGGCGTGAGTATTTTAAAATGACCGTTAGGTCACTCAGAACTTGGCAGTTGGAACCTGGACACCATTTGATTGGTAAGAGCCGTTTTGCGGCACTTGCTGTTGGTTTGATGCCTTTGATTGGTAAGGTAGTTTTAGTAACACTTACTGTGGCTTTGTTTGTATGATTGGCCAATTTTGGAATTTGTTTTGTAAGTTATATATGCATTGCAATTCATATAGGCAGGTAATGAGGAGATTTTTCTCTAACTTTGAAAACTTGAACGGCACACATTGTGTTAAGTGTCACTTGGAGTATAATATTATATATGCTATAATATTCTTGACATGCCTGCTTCTAGCACACTTCGTAGAAAGTGTTGCTGTTTTGGAGGTACCGATATGGATTTAGTAAGTACTCAGCTGACTCCCCTCAGAGGGGATACCTAAATAGGTTTACGTATAGTAAAAAGATATTTCTTCCTTGGTGACTAAGTACCCCATGGAACTAAATATGTACATAAAAGGATCCGGATCTGCGCACTTAGTAACATTCATAAGTGGTGATATGCAGAGCGCTTTTGAGTGTTCTACCAGCCAAAACTGGCGAATTTGGTGTATTTTGGCTTCTTGACCATGGAACAGTTTTTTGGGCTACTTGTGAGAGCTCTTCTTGTAAATATGACTTACAATTAGTATTTACAAATAGGTTGGTCTTGCGTACAGTTTGTAAGCTGTCTTAAAGTCCTAAGTATTGATTTGTGGGTTAAATGTGTGTTTAAATGTCTATGTGGGTTTTGTGGTTTGACATTGGTAATACTTGTGTGAGTAAATAGCGATTGCGCTCTTTGTGTAAGAATGGCTAGCTTTAAGCGCGCTGTGTTGTGTGCTCTGCGTATATGACCCCCTTCTGTAAATGTCTGAATGAGCTCAATGAGTTTGTTTATGTTTTTTTTGCTGTCATCATTCTGTTATGCAAAATGTCATTTAGTTACTTACATATTAAATAAAAATCCAGAAATGAATTATATAACATACGCTAAACAGCTGCATGTTACTATTAAATTGACAGAGTAAGACACTGTACATGTGTGCAAATTGCCACAATGCTAAAGATAAAATTAGAATTCGTATTCAATAGGATTAAAATAGGCCTCATACAGAGGAAAAAAAAACGAAATTGTGTGTTTTGTAATCAATAGACTAAAATACATGTTACAGCATTTTCCTTAAATACATTGTATTAGACATTAAAAGGCATGCACATCATATGAGTGAATTTGGTCGTTGCTGAACTAAATACACATTATAGAAAGATAGATTTGACTGCATTGAAATGCCTCAGTTTTTAAATAGACTGTGACATGCTTTTCTTTCAGCACCCGAGAAAAAAGCTTTCCAACAGCTGTGTTTAAACTGACTAACTGAAAAGAAACTGTTTGACACAGCAAATGGGGATTTAACTCTGTCAGGGTATTTCAAATAATAAAGGGGTTTTTTCCTGAGAAAGGCGTGAAAATTCGACGCCTGCTGACAAACAACAGCTGCATAAATAGCATATGGCTATTCCTGATCACGGCCACAGACAGGAATGCTGAGTCAGCGAAATTTTAAGTCAGTGTAAAACTGGTATAAGGGCCTGCATTATTTTAAAAGTTTCAAAAAACCAGTTTCATTATTTTGGATAACAGAGAACAAAATTGAAAGTAGGGATTTCCTTTCTTAATGCCTTTTTTACATAAGTACATCTGTGGTTCTGATGTTAAATGATAACTGTCCTTTTAAAAAGTGGCGCAGACTTTTCCTGTTTCAAGTAAGGCTTCTGTGCTTAGGGTTATGAATGAATGCGTTTAAATATGATAGGCTACGAATGAAGCTTGCTTTTCAAATGTGGAATCATCAAAATGGTTGGTTTTGATTAAAAAAATAAAAAAAATAATTATATGAAAAAAATATATTGTTAAACATAAATGCTTTAAATTCGTTTTTTCATCTTTATAAAGCCTAATCATCATACTGTGAATTCCTAGTATCAAAGTTGAATTTAAGCAGTGCTGTACCGCAATAAGAAGGGAACTTAAATGTGAAATGTCACTT
Source organism: Calotriton arnoldi (assembly GCA_963921515.1). Lineage (NCBI taxonomy): Eukaryota > Metazoa > Chordata > Amphibia > Caudata > Salamandridae > Calotriton > Calotriton arnoldi. The sequence continues at coordinate 302,300 of CAWUFW010014564.1, forward strand.
TACCCAGCCGTACAAAACTCATTTTTATAAGGGTATATCTTATACATTTCTGATTTCCCATTCCTGGGCTATCTAGAGAACACTCTGGGGGTTCCTATTATGCAAAAATATTGTAGGATATTCATTTTTAAGTGCCCCTACCACCAAAGTCGAAATTGAGCTAAATTCACAATTTTACAAGCAGTTCTACCACTCAAGGCAGTTTTAACGTGCTCTCAGGCTTCAATAAAGTATATGCAAGTATAAAACAAACAGCTGACCTCTGTATTACTAGACTACACACCACATACTGTACATAAATGAAAATAAGTATACAGAAACCAGCAGACGTTATTATCCTACCTTTAAATTACTGGCAAACACACCGGACAGGACTGCCTTTTAGCTGTGATTCTCCAGAGTTGCTTTGCATTACGAAAACCGCATGGCAAGCCTTGCACAAACAAAATGAACAGCTGCTGAACGGGTCAAAGGTCGGAGTTCTGCATTTAGCAACTTAGCAGGGTGAAGGGTAATGTTTGCTGGGACACTTCGACCTTCGAAAAGTTTTTGAAAGACGAGATGATAGCGCAAAGAGAGGAAGAGAAGCTTTGCTTCCTATTTTTGGCAAACACACGTTTTGCGCAGTCATATGAAACGAAGGAAGACAACCCTCAGTTGAGCATTGATCTGCCATGTATATCAAAATAATGGTTTTAGTTTAAAGAATACTGTGTAGGGGCTACGATAAGGAGGAAATGGATTTTAGTTTACATTCATGCGCCCTCATGTTAATCAAGTACAATTGCTCAAGGAATTGATACATTTGTTGCTGACGCTTTCTACAGTACTCGATGTGCTTGAATCAGAGAATAGCCACTTTCTAAGATATCTCCTACAAGTTTGTTTGTGCCCAGTTGCTACAAATAGGGGTTGAAAGTGTTGACAGAAGTAAAACCTGTTTCAGGTTTTCCTACTGTCAAAATGGGGGAAGGAGGCTAGCTCCTCTACAAATTAAGGGTAGGCAAAATTATGTTTTCTCTCTTCTTTTTCTCACTTTTTTTTGAGTCTGTCTAAGCTGTCTAGTGAAATGGCCATGTGATAGTTCATTGGCTATTCTGTAATACTGTTTTAAAATTGTTAGAATTAATAAAATGATAAAATCTATGTTATGTTACTGCCCATCCTGTATGAAAGAATGAGTAGAACAGATTGATGTTCCCTTATTTGATCTTTAAGGAGAACTGTATAGTGGCGGTTTCTGTTCAAAAATCTCAGGTGGCAACACTATTATTGTTTATGTTATTCTCATGTTCTATACAGTTTTGCAAGGGCATTGCTAGTTTTTTATTAGCTAGTCTCTGTCAATAAGCTGACAGCCCTTATTAGAGCTGGAGATAGGTTTTTTTTTTCCTTTTGAAAATGATGTTGCATAGTCCAGATCGTGAAAAGTACAATGCAGGAAAGACGCTCATGTGATCCTTAGCAAACATTTTGAAGGAAAATATTGTTTTATAGGAGTTTGTTTGTCATAACATGTTCTGCTGGAGAAAATGTACTCACTATGTTGAAGTTTAGTTCTTTTTGCAATAAGAATCCCTGTTAAATTACCAGTTTTAGATTTTCCTGCTGCACCTATAACATGAGAGCATGGTCCTAAGCATAACATGTAAGAGAAATTATTTTACAAGTGTCTGCAGTCCTGTACAAGTAATGTAAAATCTATGAGTAAAAGTGTAGAACATTTCCTTTTTCTTGAGGGTTCTTCAGATTGGTAATATAGGAATACACCAATGTAAGTATTTGGAGTATGTCTGTATTGTTTTTCTCTTTTCCTCAGAATTTAGTAAATGAACACAGACTTCCTTGGCTGTTTGGGATTGGGTGATGTATTACTCTTGTCAGTTCACCAAAACGTTCCTTTTATACTTGCCAATAGGTCCAGGGTTTTCTACTCTCAGATAGATGAAGTGGCTCTTGGGTGCCTTGCTAATGTATGGGGCGCCCCGAGACTAAGGAAGTATTCTGAGACTATCCTCTCTGTTGTTAGATTATTTCTGTGCCTTGTCTAAAGACCTCTTGTTCTGTCCACCAATAGATATTTGCTGCCTTACAACCATTGCCAGAGGGGCCCGGACATCAGATCCAGCCTGGGAGTCAGCACCAGTCCAGCCTACAGTCAAAACGAAAGGAACCAGCATAGGCCTTGCTGGCAACTAGGACCTCAGTGAAGGCGGAAGCACTGGGACGTGAAGTGTGTACCCCTGCCACTGTCTTGGGCGAAAGACGGAGTTACAAATCAGGATGGAGAAATCTTTGTGTGGATCCAGTTTTTGATGCCCAGCTGAGAGAGTCACAGAACGACAAGGACGGCAAGGAGGCTTTTGCTTGAGGTGACCCCCTTTGAAACAAGGGTTGCTTCAGGCCTTTGAGTCCTGGTCCCAAGTGAATGCAAGTCTACGCCTTTGTTTGTTGATCAAGAGATGCCCGAGCACACTGGGTACAATTTGTGGCCCTAACAAAAGAGCAGTGCGCCAGAGGTGCAATACAGGAGTTAGGGAAGGACTTGAGTTTAGGGTACAGGTGCTGTGCCCTTGGTGCCTGTTAGATTAAAGTGAAGAAAACTGGTGCACTGCCTGAGACACTGGACAGGATCATTGAGGGTATTTGCCCTGGGGGGTGATTGCCCTATCCTGAAAGAAAGACTTTTCCTTCTCTGTGATTCTTGAGTTGCGAGTTGTGCAGCTCCACCGTGGGAACAACAAGAGCCTGCCTGTGAGGCTCAAACGGACACAGGGAGAAGACTCCCTCTGGTTGGTTGGTTCTAGAAATTCCCAAGGACTCTTTTTTTTGTTAGTAATGTACCCCTTTGGTCGTCCCATTTTTTTTGGGAGGAGCAGCCCTTTGCGGCTCCTTGTCCTAATTCCTATGGCCCTGTGTGGTCCTCCTGGTCCCCCGGAGCCAGGATTGTTTTTGTAATAATATGTCTGATTGCTTTAATATTTTTTAAGAGTAATGTTTATTCTGCACGAGAAAAGTTCATCTGAGCATGTTACTTTACTCTTTCCTTAAGTATATTAATTGATAATTTAGCCCTCATAAAAAATACTGAGAAAGTCTATTGAAAATGTTTTTATTAGGTATGTGCTGTTGGCTATTTTGAAATTGACATAAATAGTCACTGAAATACATCAGAGCCCTGAAACTTAAAATTAGACTAGATGGTTTTGGTATTTGCTTTCTGCTTAGGATTGGAAAATATTGAGATTTCTGTTTGAGATAATAGTCATTATTCTCTCTTGCTACCTGTATGACCCAATGCTCTGTTCACTTTGTACTCCTGCTTATACCTTGTATATACCTGCTTAATGAAATGTTTAGAATGTAAATGCCCACCTAGCATAGGATATTGATGAATTTATGAGAAGAAAATGTGCAAAATATTTTCTATGTCTCTACTAGATCATGGGAATGTCTTTAGCTCATGCTAAAAGGATCATCTGTTAAAGATTGCAGGAATCGCTGTTAGCATGAGCTGAAAGCCATTTTGTACTTGGCAGCCATTTTAGTTAGCCATGTGCTCGCCATGTGCTTTCTCCCTCTTCCAGAGTCTTGCACATGCTCAGAGAGGCCTAGCTGGTAGAATGCACCTGCTCCTAGTATAGAACTGTCAGGCTATTCTTACTCATGTAAGCAGTTTAGTCTCCCTCCCACTTTGTGGAGCAAGCAAATTTTGTATACCCATATTAGTCAATAAGCATGCTTGTATGTGCTAGGACCTCCCCTTGATTTTATGCTGACTATGTAACAAATACATATATAAGGACCCTGTTCTCTGCACTCATTAGAATGCCTCCTACAGTGGCCTGCGGGTACCGTAAGATGCAATCTCCCTCATCTGAGGTTAATAAAACATGTATTTTGATATTACAGCTTCTGTGCCAATCTCTTCCTTGTTGGTCTTAAGGACCAGATGTATCAGTGAACCCCTAAGAAGGTTTTTATTTCTACAGTTATTGGTGTTGGAGTGTCTATGGTTTTGCGAATGGCAGTCTGTAATTTAGAGTGGGTGTATCAAAAGTTATATTAGGGTGTGAGAAGATGAATGAAATTATCACATGGATGATGTCATCAGTGATGTCATTTGAGATGTCATCAGTGATGTCATCAGTGATGGCCCTGACCATGTCATGAGTGATGTAATATGTGACGTCATCAGCAGTGCATTGCGGGGGCGCGAGATATAGTTACCTGAACTAACTATAACGGGGGAATTTCACGGGTTTTGTACGAGTGCAATGTCCAACTAACTATAACTGTCCCTAAAACCTATGGTTTTTTCAGTGAATTTCAAAGGTTTTTTAAATGCAAATTTCTAACTATAACGTGTCTGAAACCTATGGTTTTTTCAGTGAATTTCAAAGGTTTTTTAAATGCTAATTCCTAACTATAACATGTCTGAAACCTATGGTTTTTTTCAGTGAATTTCAAAGGTTTTGTAAATGACAATATTTAAATGTGTTAATTATCTTTATTTTTTTGATACTGATTTACATTTTTTAAACTATTTATTTTTTAAATTACATTGTAATTACATTATACATTACATTACAAAATATACTTTCTCAGAATGAATTACTTTAGTTTAAATACTTTGCAAATAGGCAATAGACTTTTAAGTACAGTAGTTACAGTTGTTGCAATAGGCAACACAATTTCAAACACAATGCAACATTGAGCTCAATGTGAATTTCTAGTTAAATGCAATTAGTTACTTTATGGATTACTTTTCTAACCACAGGACTGGATCCTAGATTCAGTCCTGGGACATCTCCTGTAAACAGTTGAGTAAAAGCGTTTTGGTTACAGTACTGATTTTTAAGGAATATTATTGTATTTTAAAAGTTGACACAGAAACTTTTTCACATAGAATCACCAATGTTATCCTATGGCCGGAAATTCACTTAGCAGGTAAGTAGTGTTATCGTTACTTTTTCTTACTCAGTGATGGATCCTGGATCCAGCACTGGTGCATCTCCTGTAAACAGTTGAAAGAATGCGTTTAAGTCATACAGGCGATTTTTAAGGAATATTTGTAGTTTGTGAAAATTGACACTTTGAAACTTTTCTGCTGAAAACCAGACAATGGATTCCTATGGAAGGAAATACAAGTTACTGGTAAGTACGGTTAGAATTACTTTTCAGGGTCAGTGCTGGGCTAAAAGATGCAGCACTGGGTTCTCTCCTGATAACAGGTGAGTAAATCGGAATTCGTAGTTCGGCTGATTTTAGAGGAATATTATAAAGTTCCAAAACTCCACACTTAGAAGAATTTCCAAGTGAAACCAGTCAATGTTAGCCTATGGAAGGAAATTCAAGTTACTGGTAAGTACGGTTAAAATTACTTTTCAGGATCAGTACTGGGCTGAAAGATGCAGCACTGGGTTCTCTCCTTATAACAGGTGAGTAAATCGGAATTCGTAGTTCGGCTGATTTTAGAGGAATATTATAAAGTTCCAAAACTCCACACTTAGAAGAATTTCCAAGTGAAACCAGTCAATGTTAGCCTATGGAAGGAAATTCAAGTTACTGGTAAGTACGGTTAAAATTACTTTTCAGGATCAGTACTGGGCTAAAAGATGCAGCACTGGGTTCTCTCCTGATAACAGGTGAGTAAATCGGAATTCGTAGTTCGGTTGATTTTAGAGGAATATTATAAAGTTCCACAACTCCACACTTAGAAGAATTTCCAAGAGAAACCAGTCAATGTTAGCCTATGGAAGGAAATTCAAGTTCCTGGTAAGTACGGTTAAAATTACTTTTCAGGATCAGTACTGGGCTAAAAGATGCAGCACTGGGTTCTCTCCTGATAACAGGTGAGTAAATCGGAATTCGTAGTTCGGTTGATTTTAGAGGAATATTATAAAGTTCCAAAACTCACACTTAGAAGAATTTCCAAGTGAAACCAGTCAATGTTAGCCTATGGAAGGAAATTCAAGTTGCTGGTAAGTACGGTTAAAATTACTTTTCAGGATCAGTACTGGGCTGAAAGATGCAGCACTGAGGTCTCTCCTAATAACAGGTGAGTAAATCGAAATCCGTATTTCGGCTGATTTTAGAGGAATATTATAAAGTTCCAAAACTGCACACTTAGAAGAATTTCCAAGTGAAACCAGTCAATGTTAGCCTATGGAAGGAAATTCAAGTTACTGGTAAGTACGGTTAGAATTACTTTTCAGGACCAGTACTGGGCTGAAAGATGCAGCACTGAGGTCTCTCCTGATAACAGGTGAGTAAATCGGAATTCGTATTTCGGCTGATTTTAGAGGAATATTTGCACAATGGTGAAGGGAGGGGCGGGGCCTGAGGTGACATCTGTGCAAACGCGCCCGTGGCGCGTTTTAAGTTGGGTTATTAAGTCCCCTTGAATCATGAGGGTCCCTGGGGGCCAACTAGCCCATCAGGAACCTCCAGTATGCGCCAGGGGCTGCGTTGCAGAGACGTGTACAGAGGCCACACCCCTTTTTACACCTCTCTGCAACGCAGCTCTGTGGCGCTTTCTGGACGTACCTGTTGGGCTAGTTGGCCCCCAGGGACCCTCAGGATTGAAAGGGATTTAATTCCCCATCTTAAAACACGCCACAGGGCCTTTTTGCACACATGTCACCTGAAGCCCCGCCCCCTCCCTTCACCACTGTACAACGCGCCCGTGGCGCGTTTTAAGTTGGGGGATTAAGTCCCCTTGAATCCTGAGGGTCCCTGGAGTCCAACTAGCCCACCATGTACTTTCCAAAAAGCGCCACAGAGCTGCGTTGCAGAGAGGTGTAAAAAGGGTCGTGGCCTCTGTACACCTCTCTGCAACGCAGCTCCTGGCGCATACTGGAGGTTCCTGGTGGGCTAGTTGGCCCCAGGGACCCCCAGTATTCAAGGGGAATTAATTACCCTTCTTAAACGCGCCAGGGGGCGCATTTGCAGAGTACTGCAGGGAGGGGGACGGGCCTCCGGCACGATGCCGGTCTTTTTTTTTTTTTTTTTTTTGATTGTGAGGGGGCTGCGTGGCCCCCCTTCCCTCAGCCACTTTTGCCCCGGGGACCCCATCCCCCGGGGCCTGAGCATTTCAGCTCCTCTTGCCCAAAAGCAATTCTGCTTTGCTTGTTGGAAGCGAGAGCAGGTTTCCTGCTCTCGCTTCCAACAAGCAAAGCAGTGTTTGCAATGCTCCTGCCCTGTCATTGCAAATGCAAAAAGAACAATTGATGGACAGAATGCAGAACAATGTCATACATTCACCCCAGTTTGGACCCAGCCATATGCAAATCAGTCTTTACCCTGCGCCCAATGGGAACAGTCCAGCCCGAACTGCCAGGTCAGGTCCTCCCTGGACTGGAAACAAGCATCCTAGGGCCGGTTTTGGGGTTTCACCCCTCATCAGCCAAGATAGCTTGACTCCAGTGGCATGGAGAGCACGGGACCCACGTCTGGGCATACCTGTCCCACTCTGGGTGACAAATGCAAAAAGAACAATTGATGGACAGAATGCAGAACAATGTCATACATTCACCCCAGTACAGAGATATGGGCCTAAATCCATCGTTTTTTTGCTCACCATGCCATACCAGTTTGGACTCAGCCATATGCAAATCAGTCTTGACCCTGCGCCCAATGGGAACAGTCCAGCCCGAACTGCCAGGCCAGGTCCTCCCTGGACTGGAAACAAGCATCCTAGGATTGGTTTTGGGGTTTCACCCCTCATCAGCCAGGATAGCTTGACTCCAGTGGCATGGAGAGCAAGGGATGCACGTCTGGGCATACCCGTCCCACTCTCGGTGACAAATGCAAAAAGAACAATTGTTGGACAGAATGCAGAACAATGTCATACATTCACCCCAGTACAGAGATCTGGACCTAAATCCATCGTTTTTTTGCTCACCATGCCATACCAGTTTGGACCCAGCCATATGAAAATCAGTCTTGACCCTGGGCCCAATGGGAACAGTCCAGCCCGAACTGCCAGGCCAGGTCCTCCCTGGACTGGAAACAAACATCCTATGACCAGTTTCGGGGTTTCACCCCACATCAGCCAGGATAGCTTGACTCCAGTGGCATGGAGAGCACGGGACCCACTTCTGGGCATACCCGTCCCACTCGGGGTGACAAATGCAAAAAGAACAATTGATGGACAGAATGCAGAACAATGTCATACATTCACCCCAGTACAGAGATCTGGGCCTAAATCCATCGTTTTTTTGCTCACCATGCCATACCAGTTTGGACCCAGCCATATGCAAATCAGTCTTGACCCTGCACCCAATGGAAACAGTCCAGCCCGAACTGTCATTGCAAACAGCAATGTCCCGGGGGTGGGCACCCCGGGACATTGCAGGAGCCGGCCCTGGGGTGTGGCAGTCCCCAGGGCCATTGAGGGCTCCAGGAGGGGGGCCACACGGCCCCCCTCCCAACAAGTACAAAGCTCTGGGTAGGTGGTGGTCCCTGGGGCTTGGGGGGCCTGCAAGACCCCCCTCATTAAAGAAGAAAGCCCCGGGGAGGTGGTGGTCACCGGGGCTTGGGGGGCCCATGAGGCCCCCCATTAATTAAAAGCCCCGGGGAGGTGGTGGTCCCCGAAACTTTCAAGACAGGACCTGACCAGAGTGAATCTTTTTTGGGAAAATTTTGCGAAGATTCGTCAAACGGCGCCAAAGATATTGACAAATCAAAAAACGCATTTCCTATGGAAATTTGGTCCTAACTATAACTACCTACTGGCGACTGCCAGTAGGTAATATATATATATATATATATATATATATATATATATATATATATATATATATATATATATATATATATATATATATATATATATACAAAAAGAGTTGCCTCTAGTTGGGATGCACTCCCAGGTGGAAATTACGCCAAAGCAAGGGCACACACCATGAACAAAGTCCTTTTTTAGTTTCCTGCCAGACGCGTTTTGGGCCAACGCCCTCTTCAGTGGCAGACCATGTGACGTGACGTGACGGCGTGCGGCAACCACCAGTAAATCCCCATAATAATTATGCTCAGGTGAATCCAGAAAATATGACAATATTAGAAGGGAGAGACTAGAAGGAACAAACAAAATAAGGCAAGATATGACTGTGAGTGATAGCAGTTCGGACAATGGTTCCTAATCAGACCAAGAAGGATCAACAGATCGCAGAAGAATCACAACAGTACAAGAAGAGTTCCGTTTTTTACGGTTGGGCCGATACACAAATCATCGTCTGCAACATCAACAAAGAGGCAGAGGAACCAAAGGAGAGGCGGCCAAGGGAAGAGTCGATGGAAATACAGTGTGCTTGATAACCAGGAGTCACAGCAAGAAATAGGGAAGGCGAAGACAGTAATTAATCTAAGTCAAGAGACACTCACACAAGAAGATCATGAAATTCTGGGGTTAGGACTATCGTATTGTCCAGAAACACCGTTAAATTATGAGCAAAGTAGATTAGATCTCTACATGTTTACTAAGGGTGGGCGGCAAATTCCGTTCCGCTCGCGGAACTTGCGAAATTTCGGCATTTCCGTGAAATGTCGAAACTTCCGCGATCCGCGGCGGAACGGAATTCGGGGGCATGGAAGCACTTACAGATATAAATAAAGCAGGTGCCCGAGTTGAAGCTCAAATTCTGTAACGCATTAATCAGCACAAAAAATTAGTGAGCAAGGTCGAGGCTAAGCAGGAGTGCTTTCTGCCCAGATCTACCGTCAAACATTAGCTGTAATCCCTGATGGAAGTCTTTGCATCTTCTGCTCAGATTGTGCTCTGACCCTTTATAAACAAGATGCATGTGAACTCGCATGGAACCCCCGCCTGTGTACCAAGACATCCCAATATAGCGTGTAAGGGTTGAGCGAGGCTGGCCTCCGCTTTTAGTCTGCTGGGCAGCTCTGTCAGCAGCACATGAGTAGTAGGGGATGTTCACAATCTGCCCTCTTTTTTTGGGGGGGGGGTGATCAATGCAGGCTCCCGCTTCAGCTCTTTCCCCGCAAGCCTCCATGTAGTACTACTGCCGCCGCCGTGTGCCCCAGCGGCACGCAATCCAGATCAGGCCCACAGCGCAGGCAACAGAGTCCCAGCCGCCCCGATCTCCGCAATCAGCGGGCGCAGTCTGTGGGGGAGCCGTCCAGTGCGGTCAACACGGCGAGCCCTGCAGGCCGATATGCAGGCTGCCCACTGTGGTGCAATGTGTATGGTGTTAAATTTGGGCGCAGCGTTTACATGCGCCAGTCCCCTTAGCGGCAGCAGGACCGTGACACCAGTCCCCCAGGCCCAAATCGACGAACAGAGTCCCGCAGCTAGTGACGCGCGCTCACCCACCGGCCCACAGCGCCAGGACCCCCAGGGAGCCGCGAGAGCCCCGACAGTCTTCAACATGATGCGGCGAGAGGCAGCAGACTCACCGGAGCGTCCCCGCAGCAGCTCCCGGCGGGGACAGATTTTGATCTAGCGCAGTGGCCGGTGTCAGGTAGGTTCTCACAGGTTCAGAGCTCAGTCCCACAGGAGTTCAGTCTCATCCGCTCAGCACCCGGGGGCCGCCGATTTGCTGCAGTGTAGGAAAGGCACTATACATTTACCCAACGAGGTAGCACTTACTGATTAGCCAGTAGAAAGTTCTCCAGTTGAGTAGAGGTATTGCACAAAACGGTGGCACCTTCGTGGATAAATATGCAGCGCAGGATTCATTCTGGGACGATGCTCGTCTGCCCATGAGAGTGACCCTGCATAGATTACAAGTTGTAATCTATGCAGGGTCACTCTCAGGGGCAGACGAGCATCGTTCCCGAATGAACAACACAGGCGCAGCAAAATCTCCGCAAGCACGCGAAATTCCACGTGCTCGCGGAGATTTCTTGCCGTTTCGCAGAATTTTGCGGAAGGCAACTCCGCAAATTCCGCCCACCCCTAATATTTACATGTAAACTGAAATAAAAAAATGTTTAAACAACAATGAAGAAGCAATGCAGCAGTAACGGACGTACATATAGGAAGTAACCTTGCAGCATCAGCTATTGACCTCATGAGAGATTTGAAAGAATTGTAAAATGAAGGGACCAGTGAGTGGGAATCTTTAACAGACACAGAACTCCTGGTAGAGCAATGAATAGAAGGCAACAAAAGGGCTGTGACTCCCTTTAAATCTAAGTCTAAACTTAACCCTACATCACCGCATGATAATATAGATGCCTCTAATGAAAGTATGGTCTATGAATTAAAGAAGATCAAGAAAAATTAATTACAAGCAAGGAAAAGGACTATATTATGGAGGGCCAAATATAATAGATTAATGATGAAGTGGTCAAAAAACAATGTGTGTATTATCTGTAATTCGGATAAAGGAGGAAATGTTGTTATCTGGCCAAATGATATGTATATGGACGAAGCACATAAACAGCTAAGAGACGCCAAATGCTATCAAAAGTTAACAAGAATTGAGTATGACAACTTGAAACATAATTTTGGGCAAGATTTGGAGAAGTGGCGTGATGAGAGTTTGATCAGCTTGGACGAATACAGTTTCTTAAAGATTTCCCATCCAAGAATATGTATTTTGTACCTACTACCCAAAATACATAATAATCGTGATTGTCCCTCAGGAAGGCCAACACTTTCAGCTATTGGTAGCCTATTTGAAAATATTTCTAAATATGTTGACTACTTCCCACAGCCATTAGTCTAAGATCTACCATCTTATATTAAGGATACTACAGATTTCCTTAAAATAATTTTTGATGGACATTGGGAAGAGGACTATCTAATGGTCTGAGTAGATGTTAATTCACTGTATATTAGTTTTAGACATGAGGCTGGCTTAAAAGCAGTGCAGCATTTTTTGAATTTCAGACCTATACAGTACCATGAGCACAATGAAATTATATTGAGCATGATTGCTTGGTGCCTAAAAAGCATTATTTTCCTGTTTAACAATGATTTGTATAGACAGATGCAGGGGACAGCGATGGGCACCTGCTTCGCCTCCAGCTATGCAAAGTTGCATATGGGCTGGTGGGAGGAGCAGTTGTTGCAAAGTCCAGATCTCGAAGAATGGTCCCCACACATTATAATGTGGCTTAGGTACATTGATGACCTGTTTTTGTTATGGAAAGGAGATTCAGAATCTGTAGAAAAGTTTGTAACCATAATCAACAACAATGATATAAATCTGTCTTTTACGAGCCACATAAGCAATACAAACATTGAATTTTTAGATGTCAGGTTGGAAGTAATTGGCTCCAATCTAACATCTTCGGTGTATAGGAAAACGACCGCAGGCAATACCACCCTTCATGCGAGTAGTTCATATCATATTCCTTTAAAGAACAGTATACCTTATGGGGAAATGCTTAGAGCCAAGAGAATTTGCAGCTCTCATTCTATCTATGAAAATACAGAATCAGAAATGAGCATACGACTTAAAAAGAGGGAATACAGTGAAAGAACAATGGAAGAGGCCAGGAGAAAAGTAGCCAACGCTAATATATCAGAATTACTTTTCAAGACACAGGCAATTATTTCGCAACCAGACAATGAGTGTAGATACATTACCACGTACAACAAACAGTAAAAAAGCTGAGGCAAGCCTTCAACAAACACTGGTACCTTATTAAACATGATCCAGTAATAGGGACAGAAATGAATTCAAGACCTTCAATAACTTATCAAAATCACACTCAATGAGTAACACGCTTGTTAAGATGGAGATAAGCACTGTCAGTAATTGGCTAAAACCAAGTAATGGCTTTAAGATATGTACAAAATGCAAAGCCTGCCAGTGTGGTAAAAACATCACTGAATGCAGAACAGATTTTCGGGAATGGATATTGATCAACCAACCACCAAATTGTTAATCAGACTATGTAGTTTACCTATTGGGATGTCCGTGCCCCAAAAAGTACATAGACAGCACAAAAGTACAAGCACATAAACGTATTTTACAGCATATACCTGCAGTGAAGAATGCAGATGCAACCTATCCCATGGCAAGGCATTTCAAGGACCATCATAACAGCAATCCCAGTGCTTTGACATATAGTATCTTAGATCAAGTGCAGAAATCAGCTTGAGGGGGTGACCGGGAAAGAGCATTGAGACTACTTGAGTGTAGGTACATTTTGAAAATGGGTACAAAGGAACCAACGGGGTTAAACGTGGATGAGTAGATGTACACTTTCCTGTAGAAATAATTTATATTACATGTCCTTTTCTCCCTCCCTCTTTCTTTATCTTTCTTCTTTAGTATTTTGCATTTTTTTAACTGCATTGGTTTTAAGTACTCACAGCTTCCTTTTCAAGTTCATGCAGTGTATAATTGTGAATATATTTTTGTTTTTTTACAGATTGGTCGAAGAAGACACCTATACAAAAAAGCAAAACAGTTAAGATAGCTTTTTAATTTATTTGAATGTGATTTAAGCCCAATGGGGCGAAATTTGTTTTGTTTTGTTAAAATAGGCTGTCCTCCTGAATTATCGATTGTGGACATTTCCTCACATAACAATTGCCCAATTGGGCATAATTGTTGAATATTATTTACCTTATTATTCTTGGTTAAGTATGGCTATGATCAATTTTTCATAACATTGCTAAGCATTGTTTTCAAATGAAGCATCCAGCCAAATCAGGCGTAATTATTGTTTTTGTAATGTTTTCTAATTCTTAGCTTTATTTCCTTCATTGTAAATGCCAGAGAAAAGTGATACAATGTAGCATTGCACATTACAAGATGGCTGCTATGGAAATTTTAATTATCAATTGTGGAGCCCAATGGGGCATAATTGTATAATATTAATGACCCAAAAAATCACATTTCTTCAACCTTCTTGGCAGTTGTACTCTTCTGATGCTTTATGTTGAGATGCTCCATAAAATCCTCGAATTCTCGACTGCAGTGGTGGGCCATTATCATACTTCAAAATGGCTGGAACGCCCGTGTTGTAAAAATGCGGTCAAATCTCTCAATGACTCGCTGATGAGTTGTGGATGAAAGATGCTCCATTAATGAACATCAAGAGTACTCATCCACTGTTACCATTAGATGATGTCCATTGTGAAGTAAACCAAAGACATTGATGGCTATTCTCTCCCATGCATGCTTAGGGCGTTCTGACATGGTAAGAGTATGTTGAGTATTGTTTGTAGAGAGGCAGTTACATATATGACAGGACTTGAGTTCCCTTTCAATCCTCTCATCTAAATATGGAAAGCAAACTTGATCTCAGAGAGCTCTCTTGTTGGCAACAATACCACAATGTCCTTCGTGAGCCACTTCAATTATTTTCTGTCTTAAACTCTCCAGAATTAGGGTTCTTGACCCTCACAGTATAACTCCTTCCTGAATTATAGACTGTTCATCTTTAACATTTTTGTACTTTTGGTATTCACCCTCACTGATGAGAGGTCGAGCGTGTCACTTCCAAGACTGATGTGTACTTATATCTTTCAACTCCAGCATGTCACTATCATGGCTCGTTGCAGTGATGATCTGGGCTAACGATATGGCATATTTGACTACCATGAAATTAATGTAGGCTTTAGTCATCTTGGATGAAGTACCTTGACCTTGTATAGGCACTCTGGAAAAGTAGTCAGCAGGGTTTTGATCCATCCATGGATGATGTACAATGGTGTAATCATACTCTTGTAATAGGAGTCCCCACCGTTCAATTAGAGGAGGCATCTTGGCTTTTGAATTGCCAAAGATATTCAATAAAGCTTGATTATTAGTTACCAGCGTAAAAGGCTTTCCATACAGGAATACATGGAAATGTTCACAAGCCCATACCACAACCAAACTTTCTTTCTCAGGTTGAGAGTAAGCACAATCTGATTGTGACTGACTTCGACTAGTGTATGCCACAGTATGCCTTCCTGAATGGGGTTGTCTGCTGTGCTGTGCCAGGATAGCGCATAACCCAATGGGGCCAGCGTCAACAACAACCTCTGTATAAAGCTCTGGATTGAAATTGGCCATTTCAGTAGCAGTTTCAATGCCGTGTTTGATTTTCTTGAAACTTCTCGCACATTCTTGTGACCACTTGAATGAAAAAATTTTCTTCATTAACTCTCGTAGGGGGGCACTTATGGCAGCAAAGTCCCATATGCATCTTGAACAGTAACTGCCCATGCCAGAAATGAAGGCATCAGACAAACATCTTGTGGGGGATCAGCGTTTGACTTCGCTTGTAGGATCAGGTGTCATACCCCCATCAGAAAAGATATCGCCAAAGTATTTTAACTTTGTCTTGTGGAATTCACACTTGTCTGCCTTCAAAGTCAGGCCTGCATCAGTCAGTAAGCGACATACTTGAGTGAGGCTTTATCATGCTCCTTCTGTGTAGCTCCAAAAATCAATATGTCATTACTATAGTTGAAAGCATTTACAACCGGCTGTATGACATGTTGAATTACATCTTGGAAAGATTCTGCAGCCAATGACACACCAAAATGGAGTCTTTAATATTGAAACAGACCGACATGTGTACAAACGTTTGTAATATACCCGCAATCTTCTTTGAGTTCCAGCTGATGATAACCTTTATTTAAATCAAGGCGAGAGAAAACCTTTGTACCATTTAATTTCATTATCATGTCAGCAATGTGTGGACTTGGATGTCGTTCTTATTCAACTGGCTTGTTTACTTGGTGTATATCAACGCATATGCGTACAGCTCCTTCATGTACTTTATGGACACTAACACTATGAGAGATATCCATTACGTCGGACCAATTGTACGCTCAATGATGTCAGGCTTAAGTAATCATTCAAGTTCTTTTTCAACAGCCTTTTATGAATGAAAAGTAACTCGTCTATGTCGCTAAACAACAGGACGGACATCATCATTGATGTGGAACTTTCCGTTCATAGTCTTCCGCTTTCCCAAATCATACAACAATGAAGGAATTTCACTTACTATTTCATGGTGACCATTCATATTCTAATTCACAGAAATCAGTCCCATATCAGCAGCGGTACTAAAACTGAGCATGCAGGCACTTGCCCCTGTACCTTGAAGCACATGGATGGGTGCTTGTACC
This sequence comes from Calotriton arnoldi, assembly GCA_963921515.1. Classification (NCBI taxonomy): domain Eukaryota; kingdom Metazoa; phylum Chordata; class Amphibia; order Caudata; family Salamandridae; genus Calotriton; species Calotriton arnoldi. Next base: position 318,351 of record CAWUFW010014564.1, read on the forward strand.
TTAGTTTTCTTGTGTTTCCATGTCACTACAACTGAACCTTTACCTTTAATCGGCATCAATGTAGCCTATGTATACACTTTGGTTTTCGGTGGTGTGAGTCGAGGCAAGGGACACAATTCATTGTATTTCTCTTCAGGCATTACATCGATGCACCACTGTCGATGATGAAAGGTATTGAGCAGTTATCTATTTTCAATGTAATTTTCGGACAATGTTTGTATGACTTTGGTGCTTTGGCATGTCGACTTTTCTTGGACTGACATTCTTCCTCACATGCAGCCAGTGCAACATACCCACATTTCTCAGAGATAAACGTTGACATGGCAGAACCGTCTTCCTCACTTTCACTTGATATTATGGTGAACGAACTGTTTGACAATGATTTAGATGATGATCGATTTTGTTTAGTGTCGATTTGCCTCAATTGATGTCGCCTATTGGGTTTGTGGGTGTGTGTCAAACGTTGCTTCTGGAATGTTCTGGTGGCCATTTTGTCTTCACGCCGTGATGCACTTACTTTTTCTTTTGCTTTACAAACCATCACAAAATGGTTGTCTTTCCCACAGCATTTACATATCTGTCCAATAGCGGAATATTTTCCTTTGTATGGAATCAATAATCCACATCTAAAATATAACTTTTTACTTGAAGGCAGCACTTTGTGTCCTTCAGTCTTTTGCTTTGGCTTACTTTTATAATCATAAATGATTCACTTTGGGTACCTTTGGCCTCCATGTCAGTGGCTTGTCTTTGAGCACGCCCCTCAGCTCTGGCTGCCATCAACACTCACTCCAGAGTTTCTCTCAGAATTCGTCTGAATGAATCTGACAAGCATCCATCAATAACTTTGTCGCACAGCTTCCTCATCATTAAATTCATTGAACTTACAGTGTATGATGAGAGTATCAAGTATTTCCACAAAGTCATCAATGGCTTCACCAACTTTTTGACATTCTTGACTGAAAATGTATCTTTCATAATCAACATTTGGTACTGGATTGAAGTTTAGATTCATTGTTTCTTTAGTTGGACAGTATGTCATTTTTTCATCAGTTCGCAGCAGTTTCTTTATGACTTCTTTCACACCATCACCAGCTAGATTTTTTAGATACTTGATAATCTTTTTGCTATCAGTCTCTTCAAGTGTATCAATGAAATCATTAAATGTCTCTATCCACGCAGACCATTTATCACCAATATTTAGCTTTTTGGCGGTATCGAAAGGTGGTGGTGGTTTCAAAAAGGCAGCAGCATAGTAACTAATTATTTCAGTGGCTGGCCTTGGGGGTGGGGCTCTTTCTGCTCCTGTTGGTTGTCCATTTGAGCCTGCATTCTATTTCTGAGGCTTTGCAATGGACCAGCCTCAGAGTTGTCATGGACAATCAGGGAAACAATGACTTTCTCCTCAGTCTCCATCAGAAGCCTTCAATTGTTGGAGACCTCTGGAGTTGTTTTGAGCCGTCACCTGGCAGCTTTGGTGGTAGGCAGCTTCAGGTATCGGACAGCTCAGTAAGTACATCCCTTGTGCTTCTTCTTGGGTCTCCTCACATGATACTGAGGTGGTAAAGCTCCACTTGTCGAGGCTCTGGTAAGTGCAATGATAATATATTTTTCTTATGTATTCTGTCAGCCAGCACTTTTTCCTGTTTCAGTACCACCTTGTTTAGTATCACTCCGTATAGTGTACAACGTTATCTTGTGTGGCAGCGCAGTGCCTTTATATATGTCTTGACTAACAGGTTCCCAGCCATCATTGTGTAAATTCTTTACAACACTTCCATTGTCTTCATTTGCTTTACAGTGGCTGCAGTTGCACTTTGACTCCACATGCATGAAGCGTCGATTTCGTTCTTCGACGGTGACACATGTGGCACACATGACAATTTGCTTGGACCACTGTAAAATCTCTGGGAGAGCACGGTCGTTCCTCAGGTTACTTATCCCCCATCTCATCGCCATTTGTAGCGTTTTCCCAGCCTGGGTTCCCGCCAATGACCACGTCCCACAGAGCTTAGTATTACACATATTTATTCTGCTGCCCGTAACATCAAACTCAACATTCTAAATTAAGCTTTCATGGCATTGTGCTCTGACACCTATGTCACAGCTCTTTGGAGTCAGTTATGAGCCAAAAGGGTTCCGTCACAAAACATCGCAAGACACTACACTAGCAAATTAGTAGAGAAAGGGTTGGACAGTGACTGCGGGTAAAATGGCCCTAAGTATAGAATATGCTACAAACAGTCAACTTGTCATTGAAATAAAAAAAATGGTAATACTAGCCTATATCCCTGTCACATGGGTAGCTAACCACTACAATTTACTAATAGAAAGCCATTTCTAACAACAAAATGAAGACAAACTAAGGCCTCATATGGATTATTTCAAAGACACTTGGGTGGGCAGACTACATCACTCCAGACACGGACGTCAACACAAATTCCAAAAACCAAGGCAGAATGTCTATTACAGCACCTTGACACAGGAAACCAAAACAAACAACGCAGTCTTACAATCCACACTAGGCAGAAACCCAACCTACACTCTATAAATTTATAGAAGCATTACAAAAAGAGTCAGATTCCGACAGTTGTTTCATGTCAGGCAGACTGAATCGGAACGGCTTTCCGAATCGGTCATCGTAATCGCTCGATCGGAAACCATGTCCATAGAGCTGTATGATTCGGCTCCAAAAGACTCGGGCTGTCCGAATGCCTTTCAGAACCGATTCGGACAGCCCGAACGGTTTCCATGCATCGTAATCGGTCGGTTGGAAATGTGTACGACTCGGTCGGAAACATAGGTTCCAAATCGGATTCTGAGATTCTGAATCCCATTCGGAGCCTTTCCGAATGACATTGTAATCGGCCCCTAAATTGGATTAAATAATCGTACTTCTACAGAAACCACTTTGAAGAAGGTGATGGGAACTAAAAGGGTTATATTTACTATTCCCACTCCAATGTATACCAATTTGGGGAAAGTGTTGGACACTAAAAGGGTTACTTTTACTATTTCCTCTCCAATTGATACCAATCTGGGGAAGGTGTTGGACATTAAAAGGGTGGCATTTACTATTTCCACTCCTTCAGTCCCTTGCCGTGGACTGATCATAAAGCAGTATATTTTAACGTATTAATTCCGAGGACAAACAGCTCCCATTTGAACAGATCACCTCTGGTCAAATCTCGACCCTGAAACAGAATTCAAAAAAGAGAATTGGAAGTAGTACTTGCGAGGAACCCCCCCAAGGATGTCTCTGACACCAATAGGGCAGCTAGCAAATTTGATGACTGGATTAGGTCATCAGTAGATCAGCTAGCGCCGGAAATAACTAAGACATTTCGAAGAAGCCATGCGTCTGCACCCTGGTGTAACGCAAATCTCAGACTTATCAAATCCAAATGTAGGCGTTTCGAACTGCTATGGAGGATAGATTACAGTAAGGAACGCAAAGTGGCTTATAATCTAGTCCTGGAAGAATACAAGGAGGCTATCAAAAAAGCTAAAACTGTATTTTTCACAACAAAAATAGACGCGACTAAAAACTCCTCTAAGGAGCTTTTTAAAACAGTTACGGTTCTATCTAAACGGCAGCAGGATAACCAATTTACACCTGATCAAAATTTCTGTGACAAGATTGCTACCTTCTTTCAAACCAAAGTACAGACAGTTTATAATGAACTCCTTAAGACGTTACCCAATTCTATTGAAAACAATGAAAACACCACAGAGGTTAATCCAACTCGCAGTAGCTTGTCGAGGTTCTCTACCCTAACGATAGAGAAAGTAAATGATCTGCTATTACTGACCAAGTCAGGTTCTCCTTCTGACCCATGTCCTCCTTCCATCTTGCATCTGGTCTCTGAAAAAATCAGCGCAAATTTGGCCCCTCTCTTAAACGAGGTTATCAGTTCTGGGGCTTTCCGCAGTCATGGAAAAAGGCATGTATTAGGCCTATCCTGAAGAAACCCACCTTGGATCCTACTGAGGTGAAACACTATGGCCCAATATTGTGTCTACCAATACCGGCTAAAATTCTAGAAAAATCAATTAACATGGAACTCACCGACTACCTAGATTGCAACAACCTCTTAGATTCCACTCAACATGGCTTTAGATCTCGCCTTTGCACCGATTCATCCCTGATTATGGCCACAGAGGAGATCCGTAGACAGATGGATGGGGGGGAAGAGCCGGCCTTATCCTGCTTGACCTATCAGCAGCATTTGATACCGTTAACCAAGCAGTACTGATGCGGCGGCCGAAGGCAATAGGTATTAAAGAGACGGCCTTAACCTTACTATCATCTTTCATGGCATCCAGGGAGCAGATGATCTATTGGGATAATCTCAAATCAGAAAATTTCTGTCTCCCTTGTGGAGTACCACAAGGCTCAGCTTTGTCACCAACGTTGTTCAATATATATGTCACCCCTTTGGCTAGATTAATCAAAGATCATGGTCTTACACTGATCTCATACGCGGACGATACCCAGATAGTTGTATCTGTGATGCAGAGTGTGGACGCCACAGCTGTCAGCTTTCATAACTGTCTAAATTATATTATGGCCTGGATGAATTTAAACTTTCTCAAGCTTAACACTGAGAAAACTGAGGTCATGGAGTTTGGGTAGGGTCCATCTGTATGGAGCCCATTGTGGTGGCCATCCGAGGCAGGTAACTGCAAGAACTGCAAGAAATCTTGGAATAATATTTGACAACAAACTAAATTTTGCAAAACAAATCAATGATCTAACCTCCTCCTGCTTCTTTACATTGAAAATTTTGCGGAAAACCTTGCCGTTCATTCCATTGAACCTAAGGAAAACGGTAATAGGAGCTCTTGTCCTCTCGAAAATCGATTATGGTAATGTGCTATTCTTGGGAATTGACAAAGGTCAGACTGCCAAACTGCAGTCCTTGCAGAATGCGGCAGAGCGAGTACTACTTGATATTCCTAAATATCATCCCACGTCCGCCAGTATCAGGCAACTTCATTGGTTCCCAGTCCAACAGCGAGTAGAATTCAAAGCTCTCTGTCTTGTGCATAAGGCACTATATGGTGGGGGAGCCACGGACATTCAGAAACTATTCTCCTGGTACTCCCCGCGGCGGAATCTTAGATCAGCCAACATAGGGCCAGTACAGGTTCCCAAAATTCAAAAAGCCAGATGGGGAGACAAAAGCCTCTCTCACCGAGCAGCCAAATTATGGAACAAGCTACCTACCATTATTAGACTACAGTCTAACAGACTTCTCTTTAGGAAATTGGTTAAGACCTGGCTTTTCCCTCCGCAATAAACCTCGGTCGAACCTAAGCAACTGCAACAAGTCACTCCTAGCGCCAAGACGCCTCGGCAAACAAGTGCTTTATAAATATGTCAGTCAGTTAGTCAGTCAGTCTCTCTAAACAAATTTGGGGAAGGTGTTGGACACTAAAGGTGTGAGATTTGCTATTCTCACTCCAATTTTTACCAATTTGGGGAAGGTGTTGGATACACCGATTTAAACCTATTGGGAAAGGAGGTGGACACTAAAGGGGTGACATTTATTATTCCTACTCCAATCTAAGCCAATTTGGGGAGGGTGTTGGACACTTAAGGTGTGACATTTACTATTTTCTCTAGAATATTTAACATTTTGCACAATCAATGCTCCATAACTAAATACTCACACCTAATTTTTGATCTATAAAATAAACTAACATTTACTTAAAAACATACTAAGCAAAACTACAAACTTATATATTCATGATTAAACACTAACATATAAAGAGGATTTTATCACTATTATAAGTTAATATATTTAAAAAGATATATACTACCATTCCTAAACTTTGAGCCACAAGATAAAAAATAAAATCATAGTCCATAGATTTTCTTAAACAAATGAAAATGTATATAATTTAGTAAATACAGTCGGAAAAATAGAACTTATTCAAATACTAAACATATTAAAAATTGGGTTGTTCAATTTTTTACCATATGCTTTCATTAGTAAACCAATAACATAAATATACAACAAAATATAATTTCTACATCATAAATAATGCATATATTATATTTGCATCATTTACTTGTACATTTCAAAGATGGTTCAAATAAATAAAAATAATAATTAAAAATGTATCAAAATTATTGTTACCATGACATCATAATTTTCAGCATAAAAAAACGTTAAAAATATTTTGAATATTGATAAAAAAAATTGCACTTATTCTAAAATTCCATGTTTTTATGTATTTACATTTTTAATTATTTTACTTTATTAAATTGGATTTTTATATATTTTGTAATACTTTTTGTAATATAAATAATTTTTAAATATTTACAATACAATAAAATAATTATTTTGTAATTTAATATAGCTAATATATATTCTAATTATTTATACATTAATATTTATACAAATTAATAATGTAACAAAAAGTTAAAATATTACAATATTAATTTGCATATCATTAAAATAATTAACATTAAATTTACATTATAATATTCGCTGTTTAAAAATCTCCCTACCCTTATCCCCTAAAACTCCAATATCCTACTGCTAAACAAATTATAAATCATTTATTTTTAGACATTAATGCAACTCAAAAGACCATTTTCATCAATTTCATAATTAATAAATTAGCTCATAATAAACACAAATAAAACAGATAATAAATATATGTCAGAAACTCCCAGAACGTGGCCGTGTTGCGGTCTCACCCTACCAACCATCTGCTTACTTCTACCTTGTGGGTTATGCCATTATGCTCCCGGGGGGAAGTGCTCCTGGAGTCTCCTATGGCACTGTGCTCCACCCCATCACCTAGAGGATAGTTGAATGCGGGTGGGGGGAGCATAGTTCACCTACTCTGTTCAGGTCCTCGCATGGCTACACTAGGCTTTACCTTGGGTGTAGTGACCCTTTTTGCACTGTACTAAGTGCTTCCTTAGTTACCGGGGAATGGATAGGAATTGCCTGCATTGTGTTCTCATTGCCTTGCCTCCATACATTCACCAGGCACCGGGGACCGGGTGCGCCTTGACTTCACACATTCACCAGGCCCCAGGTATGACTTTTTTATCTAGTTCTTCCGCTTGAGACGCACGGCCGACGTCTCCTGAGGTGAACCAACTTCCGGTGGCTATCTTGGATGCCGCTACTACATAAGAGGCCCTTCTGGAACTCTTGATAAACTCTGAGGGACACGCATCTCCAAGAGGACTCTCCACTGCAGTATCCTTGGATACAGGTCAGTCTTGCTGTGTACGCACAGGAGGCTGAGAGCTTGCGGGTGCAGGGAGGCTAGGGCTGCTGCCCTACTTAAGTAAATCCATCAGAGTAGGGAGTGAATGTGAGTCTAATGGCCTCTCCTGGCACTGCGGATCAAGAAGTGATCCGAGGATTATTGAGGTCTGATCTACCTATCTGTCTGGAATCCTTTATTATTCTAGCTCATTATTTTATTTTCCTATTTTAGCTTGTTATTTTCATTTATTGTTTGTTCTAGACCACTTCCCCTTATATTCATGCTGATCTCACTGTGTTGACCTTCTGGTGACAATGGTGTGGGTGCTTGGGAGAGACAGTCCATGGTGCTCCAGCAACAGGCCAAGTAACAACCTGTTCAGAGGCATTCTGCGTACTACGTTTCTGACAATATATAATCAAACCAAAACAGAGGGTGCCACTCAGTTTGATGCGAAATAGCCCTCCACAAGATGAAGAAAACACCCTTTTTTCTAGTATAACACTCACCCACCAGGGTTGCCCCTAGGTGGCATGCTTCATCATTGAGTCCATCCCGTTCCTCTGTGGAACGAGGCATGCTGCGACCTACAAGTTATGTGGGAGCATTAAAAGATGTATTAATATTGTGTAGACACATGACAATAGGAGTGAGGGGTTGTGTATTTTGTGTGGAAAGAAAACCTTAAAAATACCTGGCTAATAGGTAAACTATTATTTAGTCTGGCCTCTAGTTGGTATGATTAAAAACAAGGAGGGGGAGGGTGGATAACTATGTATCTGCCTTCCTAGGGGGTCGACATGTTTCAAGCCATCCTCTTGACTTTTCAGCAGAACCAAGGATCTACCTCCTTGATACCACTACTGTAGTGCTGTTGGCATTAATCACTCTTAAAAACTTTGCATGCTACATATAAGGTGATTATACCTACTTTGTATTCACTGTTTTGTAATCTGCAATATATAATCATAAGAGAGTTAGTCTGCCAAAGATATGGCAGGGAAACATATTTCAAGCAACACATATATAGAAATTTCTCCAAGTATGTGCTGTTAAAACTCATTGTGATCACCACCTGATTGTGTCATAAGTAGTTGAACTAATTCATGCTGCAAAATAGTGGTGAGCACTTCCAGTAAAATCAGTGTACCTTCTCAATCAATCAATCAATCAGGGAATTGTAAGCGCACTACTCACCCGTGAGGGTCTCAAGGCACTGGGGGTCTGCCGCTCCATTCAGTCGAAGAGCCAGGTCTTGAGGGCCTTCCTTAAGGCGTTCTGACATACAACACATAGCACATCAAATTTAAAAATAAACCTGAGACATACATTATTTAGAGAAATGTTTTCCTTCATGGATCTACCTGCGGTCAAGGTGACCTTATAGTCACACTCTGCAGGGTAAAGATCTGATGCCCATCATGTCAGAATGCAATCAATTGCCTAATCTGTACTCAAGAATTTTTTTTATGTGAAATTACATAAGGAATGTTCCTTGATTACAGATTAAGGCAATAGATATGGAAAAGTACTCTCCACCACCACAAGACTGCCGCAGCAACACCGCAGACACCGCAGTCAAATTTTAATACAGCAGTCGGAAAATCGCCGGCACGGCTGTGTCATGAGGACGTAGCCGCTATCTTTGGGCGGTCGGACCATGAAACTTGTAATCAGGCCCTTAGTGTTTAAACTGGTTAGATGAATTAAAACTGTTTGTAATCTCTCCTAGCTGTATACATCAGCAAGATCTGTAATATGAGCATGCAAAGTTTTCATTACATAAGCAAAGTTTTGCATAGTACATAATCATTGACCTCCACATTGTTTGCAGAGTTTCCTGCTTTCCCTCGCCTACGACAGGCAGAGTTAGGTCTGGCCTAAACATAGCTTTAGCTGAGGTGCCAGCGTCATGTTTACCCAAACAATTCATACAAAAATGCACACATTTGGGGGTTCCCAATCAACACTCTTTCACCTTTGGTTTATTAAGATGTCTCTCAAATTATGCTCCATCCCACTGCAGCACAAATTATAGATTTAAGGACCAGCAGAAGCCAGCCATTGAAAGCTTTCACTTTGAGTGACTGCATTTTACCTTTAAACATGAATGCCTACATCTAAAAAATAAATTGTTCCCCCACAATAGAAATGTTTAGATACTAGTACTTTCCAGTTACTGCTAGTCCCTGTGTATGATAAGTTTCCATCAACTATTTCCATGACTCTCAAAACTTTTATTGTAATTTGCTATGAAGGTTCCTCACTATAAATCAGTTTTGGTATATTTATCTTGAACAAAATAAACACAAGTCATTAGAGTATCAAGAATGAATATGCAAATTGGTAGCTTGAAGCCACACCCCCTCAATTTCTGCATCACTCGGGACAACCTTTCTGGAACCGCTACTCCGCTCCAGGTCTTTCGGCTTTCCAGCTCGTCAGTTCTCTGTGTACGCCGCTGCCGCTGCCGCTGCCACCGTGGTAGTGGCTGCAACAGCAAGCAACAAGCGCTAAGGAACGGCAACGGCGAGTGACGAGGAGCAAGCGGCAGGGGGCAGGCAAGGTGAGGAACTGCGAGGGACCATCTGTGTGGTAACGCTACATCAGGAAAGTAGGGGCCGGAGCAGCGGAAGGTAGGGAGGCTGCCGTGCTGCTGAGGCTGAGGCCGCCTCCTACTGCTCTCTCAGTTGACTCCGGCCGATTTCTTGGGGCTGGGACGGCGCAGTGTGGTGCGGTGTGGTGTGGTGCGGGCAGCACCTCAAACCTCCCTGCAGCACCAATTTTCGCCCTCTTCACGCCCTGAGCGACACTTGCATACACCTGCAGTTGCAGTCGCTGCTGTTCCTAAAGCCCTAACTGCCCAACTGCCCAACTGCCATACAGCTACAAACAGCTACAACTGACGCTCGATTCTCCAGACTCTCCGGACTGCTGGTTGCAAGGTGCAAGGTGAGCTGAGCTGAGCTGAGGTGTGGTGGGGTGGACTGCCACATTGGGGGTGCCCTGTTGAAGGCAAGCTGTACTCAGCCCTTGCAAACTCAGAAGCCCCATACCCAGGCCTTTGGCAGCCAGTGGCGGGAGTGGTCCAGCTGGGGGTGGTGTGCTTGTGGGTTGTCAGAGAGCCTGGTGGTTTCTGATCCCGGACCTCGGACCCCCGGGCCCCTGCTACACGCCTCCCCACAGGCCCCCTCACGACCTAATCTTCAGCCAATTCTCAGCTGCCCATGGTCCTACTACAAATAAGTCAAACAAGTCTTTGTGAGCCATTAGTGGGGATAACACCATTAAGGCACCTTGAGACATACTTCGAGGCTCAACTGTAGCACAATCGAGCTTAACTGAGGAAACATAGACAAACTTAATCTTAAATTTGCAAGTCGGTTATCACCAAGGACTGTAATCAGTGAGCAGGGCGCCATGAGTTCAGGCAGAGTGCGGAAGGCCCTAACGAAACCAAGACCTCAGCCCAGAGCAACAAAACGGAAGAATGATGGCAAGAGCGCGCATAGAGACACCAGCCCACTTGATTTTGGCCCAGACAGTCACAAGATAAAACGTGAAAAACTTGATGAGACAAAAGAAAAACCATCGACCAACATGATCTCCAACCCCATCAATACTTTGTCCTTCAATGTCACAGCCAATAACGACTTTGTTAGCCAGGAAGGGAGTAATTTTTTAACAACAACCGCAACAACTGAAACAGAAAAGGGAGTCACAGACAACATGAGGCTGGGTCCAGAAGATCAGGACTTAACTAGAACAGAAGGGCCCCCACCAAGGAGAAACCCCTGTTCTTTCCAGCCTAAAATATATACAAAATGTTTCTTTCTGAAAGACCCCACTCCTGCAATTTTCTCCAAAAGTGGCACTACAGAAGGGCTGCAATCCCCTCTCCTGCCCTTACATCCAGGCAGCTCCGATCAAACTTTTCAATCCACAACGACTTTACAAACTGCCGCACTAATCCATTCTAATGAATGCCTCCTGGAAAAAACCAATGGGAACACCAAAGAGAAAAAGTTGCTTTTTCAGCAAAATCACGAATTGATACAAGCAGCTGAAGACCTAAACATATCATGTCTAGACGAGAAACACGACTGTGACCAAGAGGGCCATCAGGACCATCAAATTGCTTATCAGAAGGACTATACCAATGCCCAAACGACTAACTCACAAATTATTCTTACAAATTTACAAAATACTTCACCGGTTAGTTTACGCAACGTACACAAGGCTCAAAAATCTCCTCAATTCTCACAAACGCCTATGGAAGGACTTGAGGGTTTATTAGAGTCAGCTTCTTTAACACCTCACAAGCAAGGGGGAACAACACCTGGACCAGACCCTAAGCATCATCAAGCCTCCCCTCACGTCGTGGCGACTAGTCTTAGTACAGACACCCAATTTTACTCACAACAAGCAGGATCAAACACGGGACTCGCTTTAAAGCACCATCATGCTCTTTCACCTGTAGTAGCCCAGCAGGAGGAACAGAATATAAATGAACAAAAAACGAAGGAACAAGTATCACCATCATTAAAGCATTCTTTCCTTCATCCCTCATCAACCATCTATTCGGAAATGACAACGCCTCCGGCGGTCCTTTCGGCACCTGGCACACTCTTTGAAAAACTAACACCACAGTATGGCCAGCCGCCCTCTCACGAAGACCTTCCCATTTACAATAGTGATATGACTTTTTTAGCCTCCCAAGAGTGGGAGGAACTAGTCGCCTCTTACAACCATGATTCTAATAAACCTTCAAAAACTGTTCCCTTGGAAAGAAGCCACCCAAATAAAAACTTAATCTGGGAATCGATACTAAGCACAATGCAATATTCAACAGCGGCATTACAATATCAGTCACATAAAATGGATCTTCAGCTTACAGTTCCCCAAACTCTAGCTGATTTTACCTCGGGGATTGACAGGAAGCTAGCCGACTTGAACGGATTAATAAAGAGAGGGCAAGAAGCAGCCTTTAAAACACAGCAATCGCAACAAGAATGTTCCTGTGCCCCAAAAGTGGACAAACTACTAACCCTCCCGACAATACTAGGTGACCTACTGTCCGTCTTGAAAACAACTGTCACAACTCAGAACACTGTAGGCAATGCCAACTCTATAGAGGGTAAAATAATGTCGGTCCCCCTTCCAACGATGATGTCACCATCAAATAGTGCATCTTCAATTGAAGGCAGTGGACTCCTGCAAAACATCAAGTCAGGATCATCAGAAAAAGACACTTCTCCAGTAAAAACTGGTCGCAAGCAAGAAAGGAAAGGAAGGAAAAAGAAATCACATGTCCAGGTCCTACATTCGGCCGTCCAGCTCCAGTCGAACCTAGTTACACCTGACCTCACAAGTGAGGGAACTTCAAACCCCCCAGTTCCAGCATCAGCAGAAGTCACAAAAGTACGGCACATAAGATCAAATACGCTACTGGTGCAGCAAAGAGGCTCAAGCCCTACAGTTAGTGTTAGCAATAATCCGGAAGGTAACCAAGAACTAACCAGGAGACTATCCGGCAGTAATCTCACACCTACCCCCTTTACTAAGGACAGCAACTTGGTAAATATTAATCCTAGCAAAGAGCCACTTATAACACCTTCAGAAAGCAAGGCACCTATCGAAGGGACACAAGCTACAAGGCGGAAGCGGGGCTCAAACTTTCAGGAGAATTATAAAGAGCTAAATCCAACGCCGAGCCGAACCCTCGAGCAAGGCCCTAGCATGCAAGACACAACTCGGACTTTAACTGACCAACTGATATCCTTCCACAATAATACTAACCGGGAAACAAATACAGCTAATGTCTCTCTTCTTGGGCCCCCTGTCCATACAGTTATTAATAGTACTGGCACACAGGCCCTAAATCAGGAATCTTTTGCTCACACAGTAATTAATAGTGACAAAACATATCTTCACAATCAGGAATTACTAAAGGCGGAAGAGACTGATACTATTATATTTTTCCCTCAATATAAATCACGAGGCCGTATGGACATACTAAATAGAGGGAACGTGTTACGGCTCTTACACTCTATTACAACTTTAACTGACATTGCATCCTCCGATTTACTATCAATTGAATTTTTGCCAAACAATAATAGTCAAAACTCAGAAGCTACTAGAACCAGATGGATAAATTCTGAGGTCGCAGGCAGAATCTTACAGGAAAGAGATCGACTCCAAAATTGGGGGATCATCTCGAAACCAGTTCCAAAACCATTATATCCAACCCCTTTCCTAAGTAACGATGTAAACAGTCCAAGCTTGACGACGCTCTCAGTCTTGAAAGGAGCAAGGAGTAGAACTCCAGGCACATAGATTGAGGCAAATCTGACAATTGCACTAATACCAACTGAGAGCAAATCCACCCCAATACATCCTCCAGCAAATAACAATTGGTTGGGCATACAGCGTGTAATAACATCAGCGCGCACAAATTGACAACAGCTGGCCGAAAATCAGCCATCCCTAACTGAGCGAGATGGAATTACAATATGTGTCTGGAATATTAACGGCTTAGCTTCCAAAACAAGTGACCAAGAGATTCTAAACTATCTGAAATCCTTTGATATAATCCTGCTCCAGGAGACCTCGGAAGACAAGCTCTTTGAATTGCAGGGTTATACTTCTCACCTACTCCCGGATATCAAGGGATCTGATTTTGGTCGTCGCTCGGGTAGCTTACTGCTCTTAGCCTCTATAACAGAAATAGGTAAGACTCTTCCGATGAAAATTCACTTATCACCTCCAAGCTGCATTCAGGCCGTAAAAGTAATGCTCAAGTTTAACCAGCTCACACAGGAAGTAATAATAATAAATATCTACGTACACCCAAAACAAAAATTAAAAGCAGCAAAGGAGTTGTCAACGGAGTTAAAGAGAGTGATGGAAGAGGAAGCTACAGATCTCATTATCCTGGCTGGAGATTTCAATATGCACCTTCAAGGGTACATCCGGGACGACGACCCTACACAGGACCTAACAGGCGCATGGGGAATTCCGATGCAAGCCCAAATTAAGACCATCAAGCCAGTGAGAAGCGCAAAATATCTGCTCCGGGAACTGGAGCACTTAAATATGAGAGCTCTAAATGGCCGCTTTAAGGACGATAATCCACAAGCTGCTACGTATCATTCTGCTACAGTATTGTCCCATCTAGAATTTACTTTCACAACTCTATCATTGTTTAACCATATTGCCACTTTTAAGATCGGCAATAACGAACTCAGTGACCACATGCCACAAGAGCTAAGTCTTAAAGCAAGTTCAAGTCAGTCATTGTGCGTCAGTAAAACTACAGTGCAAGACGAAACCAGCAACCTCAAAAGAATAAGGTGTAACTCTAAGAATTTAGAGGAAATATCATCTACTGCCAAAGACCTGTATAAACAAGGAGGAGAAACAACAGCCCAGCCTCTGGAACATTGGGATACGTTTGTCACATCACTCGGAGAAACATTTTTAAATAGGCAAGGTCCGAAACAGAGGAATGCTTCACTAATTCCAACTAAAATGGCAAAACGTCCAGCATCTAAAAAATTAAAGCAACTTATAAATCAAACACTAAAGCAACTCCGCAAATCTCCAAACAATCTGAGTCTGCAAAGTTCCCTCCGTGAAGTTAAGAAATCATTAAAACAGAGGAGATGGGCAACCAAAAGAGCAAAGGATAATGAAACATGGGCGAAACATCTCTATGATGCTAATCAGAAAAACTGCGCCAAATTCTGGCAAACAGTTAACAAACTACAGTGGCCTAACCATCCTGGTATAGATGCTAACATTACAGAAGCTGTTTGGACTGACTATCTATTTAAACACTTCAACGACTCGAAGCAAAAAACAGCTACCCCCCTCGTTTATCTGGGAAATGCTAGCATTAATAGCCTAACAATAGAAGTAACTAGTCAACATCGTCCCAGCAAAGAGAACATTAGCAACACATGGCTGACGCAACGGGAGACAGACTTATCAACAAGCCAAAACTGCCTATCCATTGCAGCAGAAGAGCATAATGGCCCCGCGGCACTGGCCATAAAGAAACAAATAGCTAGAGGCAGACGGGCGGGAGCTCCCGGCCCCAACGGCATTCCACCAATGCTGTTCAAACAAGACCCAGAATTCTGGAGCAACGCACTGGTACCAGTTTTTAAATATGCTCTAAGAACCCCCACACTCCCAGAATCATGGAGAGGCTCAATTATCAGCCCTATATATAAACAAGGCGAGAGGTCCATCCCAAACAACTACCGGCTGATAGCCCTCATAGATACTGAGGCTAAATATTACGCAGGGATCATCCTAAATGAACTAGCCAACTGGGCCTCCGTGAACCACATCATCCCCACAACACAAACAGGTTTCCGCCAAGGACAAGGCACAACAACTAACATCATGGCCTTAACCATGCTTATGGACGCTGCAAAAGAGGGCAAATACCCCTTGTACCTCTGCTTTATAGACTACACAGCAGCTTTCGACCACGTAGACCGCACTAAGCTCTGGCACAAGCTGGCCAGCTGGGGGATACCAACTTCTCTTTTAGATCAACTTAGGCACTTGCATACCAACACGTGGATCAGAATAAAACTAGGTGGCGGGACGCACCTCTCAAACAGAATTCCCACAACTAAGGGACTAAAACAAGGATGCGTCCTAGCCCCACTGCTATTTAACCTTTTTTTGGCGGATTTACCGGGGGAACTGGACAGCTGTTCATCACACGCTCCGAAGTTAGGAGGTATGACACTGACAAATTTGTTATATGCTGACGATGTAGTCTTGATCAGTCGGACCCCTATCGGTCTTCAACATCTTCTGGATGCGACTCACAAATGTTCTCAACGGATCGCTTTAAAAATAAACCTTAAAAAATCTAAAATCATGACAGTAAATTTTCATAAGAAGACGAGTCCTAGTTGGTATCTGGATGGGAATCGTCTAAATCAAGTAACAAGCTACAAATACCTTGGGATACTTTTAGATCAAAACAATTCCTTCAAGCCACAGTTGGAATCCTTGCGAAGGAAGGGTGCTATGACCTACCTAACACTTAATCCTCTGAAGAAGATGCTGCCGGATTTATCATTGGATCCTTTTTTAAAAGTCCTGCGAGCCAAATTACAGCCCACAATTACCTATGGGAGTGAACCAATGAGAGGAAAAGACGCAGCAACTTTAGACAGCATAATAGCAACCTCTTACCGAGCGATATTCTAGCTCCCCAAATACGTTTCTCCGGCCCAAATACGGCTGGAATTTGGGCTTCAAAATCAGGCGACAGAGAGAATGGGAGCCTATGTAAAATGCTGGCATAAAATCAGAGCTGCCGAAGATGGATCCCTAAACAACGACCTCTGGGTAGAACTGACGCATACAGGGAAATCGCCAGCTAAGTATCTCTTGGATTCTATTAAGGCTCTAGGTCTGACAGACCTTTGGAATACCTCAACGGCTCACTGTGTATTCAAAAAACTATTTACAAAGTCAAAAAGACTTATATCAGCTATAGAGGATAAGGAAGCACTCTCAAAACGAGCCCATGGCTGGGTTGTGCTCAACAATTATGAAGTCTGCAAACCCCAACCTTATTTTAACGCAGGAACAAAGATAACGACTAAAGACATTTTTTTAAAACTTCGCTTGGGAGTTGGTTCAATTAACCCATTCTTACCACCTTGGGAAAGAAGAGGAGGAGACCAGCTATGCAGGCTATGTGCTTGCGGAGTCGAGAACCTTATCCATATCATTTGTATTTGCGACAAACTAAAGGACATAAGGAATACTTTATTAAAACCATCCTTTAACCAGCATGGCATCAGGTCCTGCAGGCAGGCAGTAATCCTGTGCTTTAATCCAACCTTAGTACAGTTGAATTGTCGCCTTACAAAATTCTTTGATCTCACCGAACAGAGACTGAAAAACATATCTTTGCTGTTTACGAACTAGCTCCACATGATGGTCTTGGGTACTGCTTCAGTTAGCTCAGTAATGTTACTTCAAAACCTTAAGTACAGCATCACGAGCTCACCAACAGACATAATTTGAAGCTGTTTTCGTAGCCCTGAACACCTTGAGTGGCAAGAGTACCTCATGGAAGAAAACATATTAACCCAAAGAACAAAAACTTTGATAATGAATTTGGGGGGTTGATTGCTTAATAACACAACCCACATGAGATTGACTTTTAATCTGATTAAGCACTAACTGTGTGGAGGATCTCTTATTATGAGATAATTTTTTTATACTGTTTTATGTACAACACAATGTGGATCATTTTAAAATTGTTTAATTCTTTTGTAATAGCGAATTGTGTTGTGATTTTAATGACCATTTAATGTGTGCAACGGTTTTAATTAATCAAGCATAATAAAATTACCTACCTCTTACCTATCTACCCTCATGTTTGTGACTGACAATTCAAGCACTTGTATCTGACTTGAGAGGGACCTCAAGTGGAACTGCAGCGTCAGGAAATAATTGTTCACTTTCAGGCAATCTTTTAAACACAGATAGGTACTGGGGCATTGAATAGCAGCAGAAGTAATTATCAGGAAAAGCCACCACTATACACACCCAAAATTATTTGCTTAACTGCATTTATCCTCGCCAGTGGATGCTAGTTCCTCCATATGGTAGGGTGTCATTAAGAAATGTAAAGAATTCTTAAATTTTGATTTGTTATTACAAACCATTTTTGACAAATTAAATCAACAAGTACAAATCCTTTAAATAGCAGCATTATGTATGCAAACTTATATGTCAACAACAACACTCCCTCGGCTTGATGAAGGTCCCTTGAAGCAGCTGCTCCTGACTTGAGAGGAACTTCTAATGACTAGTGGAACTGCAGCTCCATGAAGGAATTTCAATGCTTTTGCATCAGACTCGAAAGGGACCTCTAGTAACGACTTGTGGAACTGCAGGTTCATGAAACAATGTCAGTGCTTTTGCATCTGACTAGAGAGGGATTTCTAAATAGAAGGACCTTTCATCAGATACTTTTTTCTATTGCTTTGCCTTTGTGTCTTCCTTTCACAGCCCATATGATAAGGCAGTGGGCATTTTATCGGGACTCAAATATAGTGACACCCAAAAAACAGTTTCCCAACAATACGTTTTGAAGGCACTTGACTTAACCAGTTACTGCTAGTACTTATACATGCTAGATTGCCTTCACAAATCTACCATAGTAATCAAGACATTTATTAAAAGTTGCAGTATTGATTTATCCGCATATACCCGGCATTAGCATATTTAATTATGCTACAGAAAACAAGCATGATTTATTAGAGTAGTAAAAGTGTATATGTACATTTTTAGGTTGAAGCCACATGTCCTCAACTTTAAGAAGGACCATTGATGCAGTTGCATGTGACTCAAGAGGAACATTTAGTAGCACTTGAGTTATTGACGTTTTGTGACAGACTTGCTAAGTAATTGCTTCTGACTTGAGAGGTACTGCTAGTAAATTTAGATTTGAAGGGCTGCAGCCCTGTGAAAGTCTTCAGGCTGTTGCTTCTGACTCAAGAAGGATATCTAGTAATTACTTGAGGTACTGTAGTTGTGCGAAAGACCAGATCGATTGGCTTTGCCAGTGCTTTTTTTCTCTTGCAAGTATCACCCAGAGGTGAAACAAGATAGCTTGCAAGTGTTTGTTACGTGAATGCATACCTTGCCTAACTTTTCCTCACTGGTGGCATTTTACTAGGAATAACCCCTTTTTTGTCAGAAGGGTATAAGTTTGCTACACCTGACGTAGTATTAAGTCAAGTGTCATGTCCCACTACCGCAGAATAATACGTTGGAGGGTGACGAAGATTGTTCACTGGGTGACCCACTTGAAGGGTGTGGCTCCACCATAGTGCATGCATTTTAATTCATGACAAAAATATTGCATCCACTACATCAACAGCAACATATGTTTAGGTGAGTAGATATGGCAGGAACAACAGTAATCCTATATTCTGCACCCATGACTTACCTGCAATATTTAGAGTGTTACATCTGTGACACCAGCTAAGTACAACTTCTTGTTGATCACTGACATGATATCGATTCATGCAATATTGAATCATAAAATGTTCGGAAAAAAATATTAACAAAAATGTTGCTCTTGTATAATCAATCAATCACAGAATTTGTAAAGCGCGCTACTTACCCGCGAGGGTCTCAAGGCGCTGGGGAGAAAAAAGGGGGGGGGGGTTGCTGCTACTGGTCGAACAACCAGGTCTTGAGTAGCCTCCTGAAGGTCAGCAGGTCTTGGGTCTGTCGTAGGCTTAGTGGAAGGGTGTTCCAGGTCTTGGCGGCGAGGTGGGAGAAGGATCTGCCGCCGGTGGTAGTTCTTCGAATGCGAGGGACGGTGGCGAGGGAGAGGTCGGCGGAGCGGAGTTAGCGGTTGGGGACGTAGAAGAGGAGTCGTCTGTTGAGGTAGGCTGGGCCAGTCTTGTGGAGTGCCTTGTGTGCGTGGATGAGGAGTTTGAAGGAGATTCTCCTGTCGACGGGGAGCCAGTGCAGGTTCCTCAGGTGGGGGTGATGTGGCTGTGGCGTGGTACATCGAGGATCAGGCGTGCGGAGGCGTTTTGTATGCGTTGCAGTCGCTTGATGAGCTTGGCCGGGGCTCCCGCGTAGAGGGCGTTCCCATAGTCAAGTCTGCTACTGACGAGGGCCTGGGTGACTGTTCTTCTTGTGTCTGTCGGGATCCACCTGTAGATCTTGCGAAGCATGCGGAGGGTGTTGAAGCAGGAGGATGAGACTGCGTTGACTTGCCTGGCCATGGAGAGCGTTGAGTCGAGGATGACTCCCAGGTTGCGTGCGTGGTCGGTGGGTGTCGGGGCTGCTCCCAGCGTCGTTGGCCACCAGGAGTCATCCCAGGCTGAGGGGTTGGAGCCGAGGATGAGGACCTCTGTCTTCTCCGTGTTCAGTTTTAGTCGGCTGATCTTCATCCAATCGGCGACGGCCTTCATTCCTTCATGGAGGTTGGATCCTTGGTGAGGGAGAGGATCAGTTGAGTGTCGTCGGCGTAGGAGATTATGTTGAGGTCGTGCTGTCTGGCGATGCGTGCGAGCGGGGCCATGTAGATGTTGAACAGTGTTGGGCTGAGGGACGATCCCTGGGGTACGCCGCAGATGATCTCGGAGGCTTCGGATCAGAATGGTGGGAGGCGGACTCTCTGGGTTCTGCCGGTGAGGAAGGAGGTGGCCCATTCCAGGGCCTTGTCTCGGATCCCTGCATCGTGGAGGCGTGTGCGTAGAGTGTGGTGGCAGACAGTGTCGAAGGCGGCGGAGAGGTCCAGCAGGATGAGGGCTGCGGTCTCACCGTTGTCTAGCAGGATCCTGATGTCGTCGGTGGTGGCGATGAGGGCAGTCTCAGTGCTGTGGTTGCTGCGGAACCCCGATTGGGATGGGTCCAGGATGCTGTTTTCTTCGAGGTATCGGGTTAGCTGTTTGTTGACGATCTTCTCAATGACCTTGGCTGGGAACGGAAGCAGGGAGATGGGCCGGAAGTTCTTGAGGTCTCTCGGGTCCGCCTTGGGTTTTTTGAGTAGGGCGTTGATCTCTGCGTGTTTCCAGCTCTCTGGGAAGGTCGCGGTCTCGAAGGAGAGATTGATGACATTGCACAGGTGGGGTGCGATGGAGCTGCTGGCTTTGTTGAAGATGTGGTGTGGGAAAGGGTCTGACAGGGAGCCGGAGTGTATTGTGCTCATGGTCTTGATGGTGTCCTCAATGTTTACGCTGGCCCAGGCTGGCACGGGGTCGTGGACGATGGTGTGCGGTGGGTCTGGTGCATCGATCTTAGTTGGGGCTGTCTGGGTGTTGAAGCTGTCGTGGATGTCGGCGATCTTGCGGTGGAAGAAGGTGGCGAGGGAATCGCACAGGGGTTGCGATGGCGGATGTCGTTGGTGTTGGAGCTGGGGTTGGAGAGTTCCTTCACGATGTTGAAAAGCTCCTTGCTGTTGTGTGCGTTGTTGTCGAGGCGGTCTTTGAAGGAGATTCTCTTGGCGGACTTGATGAGGTGGTGGTGGTTACGGATGGCGTCTTTGTGGGCTGCGTGGCTGTCCGGTGTCTTATCACTGTGCCATTTCTTCTCTAGTTTCCGGCAGGTGTGCTTGGAAGCTAGGAGTTCCGAGGTGAACCAGCTGGCTCTTTTGGTGGTGTCACTGTAGGTGAGTTTTTTCAGCGGGGCGAGGGTGTTGGCACAGTCGTCCATCCATCGTCTGAGGTTGCAGGCGGCGTCGTCGGTGTTGGATGGGTCAGAGGGAGGGCTGAGAGCGAGGGTTGCCCGTAGTTGGTCTTCGGTGACTTTGCTCCAGCAGCGGCGTGGGATCTGTTGGGTGCGGTGGTGTGTGGTGGGATTCTGGAAGGTGAAATGGATGCAGCGGTGGTCGGTCCAGAGGAGTTCCGTGGTGTGGCTGAAGGAGACGTGGGAGCTTGAGGAGAAGATGGGGTCAAGCGTGTGGCCGGCGGAATGGGTCGGTGTTGTGACGAGCTGGCTCAGACCGAGGTTGGCGAGGTTGTCGATCAGGGTGGTGGAGTTGCTGTCGTTGTTGTTCTCCAGGTGAAAGTTCAGGTCTCCGAGGAGGATGTAGTCGGTAGAGGTCAGGGCGTGCGTGCTGATGAAGTCGGCGATGGAGTCGCTGAACTGGGGTCGGGGCCCAGGGGGTCTGTAGACAAGGGTGCCTCTAAGGGTGGTGTTGGGGTCCGTGTGGATCTGGAAGTGCATGTGTTCGGCGGTGCTGAGAGTGTCGTCGGTGCTGGTCGAGACCCTGATGGTGTTCTTGTGGACGATGGCGATTCCTCCTCCTACTGCGTTGACGCGGTCTCTGCGGGTGATCTTATAGCCGTCTGGGATGGCTATGGAGATGTCGGGGGCGGAGGAGTCGTTAATCCAGGTCTCTGTCACGAAGGCGACGTCTGGTGATGATGTGTCGAGTACAACAATAATAAAACCTCAAATATAGATAGCATAAATATTGTTGTTAAAAATATCGATTTTTACTTATATCGAAAACACAAATATTGAAAACAAAAATATCATCACCTTTAAATAAACATATACTATGTCAAAAAACATTGACTCCCACAATACCGACTACAATAATATTGCAAAAATAATTACATTATCACTAACAAATGCCACTTTCTATGTTAAACAATTATTTAAACCAAACATTAAATAGTATATACACATGTTTGAATAAAAACAAATTATATAACATCAACAAAATATTTCTAATTCACCCCAATAAAATTTACAATTAAACTGAACTAATAACAATACAACCTAAAAACATTTCAATAACTACAAACATTTATAAAAAAATATATTCTTGAGGAAAAAAAATCAGTGCCATACAGTTGCTGGGTTCGTGTTTCTCTGTTCGCCTCGATGGAAGTGCGGAGAATCTGTGGTGTGTTTTGAAAAATATATATATATATATATTCAAATCTATTGAACTACACATCAAAACTTAAACCTAAATTAGCTTTTACCACAAAAGTCCATAACTACAAAACAATTCAAACTAAAACTAAACTAATCCATAAAATAAAATTATTAATAAGCTTAACCAATAAAATCAGACAAACAATTAAATCAGGAATATAAAAGGCACACAAATTTAAGCAACCAAATACTTAAAAAATGACAAACACTGCAAGATGAGGAAACTCTGCCAAATTCTCAAACCAGACCCTTAAAAAAGAAATATATACATCTTGATAACTACCTTGCCAAGAAAGTAAAACTTATATTTAAAGTAAAACTTACTTGTAATTAAAATAATAAATGTAAAATAGTAAAAAATTAGGAAGAACTTCTTCTACCCTGGGAACCCAACACAGGACTATTTGTGGCTCATGTACACATGAACTAAGTTTCATGAAACTTGTATCAGCAAGTCCTGAAAAATGTTGAACAGTCTCTTCGCTAACAAAAATTGTAATCATTCTATACACTGACCCTTTGCATGGATTGGCATGCTTGGGTCTAACCTTTTAGGAATGGATGAGTAAGCTTTCCACAAAGAATTTGACATACCACCAATGCCAAAAATGCCAACACTGTGTTTTACTAAGAAAGTTCTTGAATAGAGCACTGAAGAAATCGATGAGGACGAAACACTTTAGCTACTGTTTTTAAGGAGACTTATAAAAGAAGAAGAATATGAATAAAGAATTTGCTTCAAAACAAATCTATTGGAGATTGTGAATCATATGTAACATGTGTGGAAATCTATATAACAATTGTGCTGACCTATCATGAATAAGAAGTCATACACATTGTTGAATAGTGGTGCTGAACCATTTGAATTTATCAAAAATATCAAAACTCAAAAGTAAAACCTAAATTTGCTTTTACCACAAAAGGGCATAACTACGAATAAAACTCAAACTTAAACTAAACTAACCAGTATTATCAAACTATAAACAAATTTAACCAATAAAATCAGACAAACAGTTAAATCAAGAATATAAAAGGTACACAAATGTAATCAACTAAATACTTCAAAAATGCCAAACACTGCAACATGAGGATACTCTGCCAAATTCTCAGACCAAACCCATAAAAAAGAAATATATACATCTCGACAACTACCTTGCCAAGTAAGTAAAACTTATATTTAAACTAAAACTTACTTGTAATTAAAATAATAAATGTAAAATAATAAATAATTAAGAAAACTCTCTCAAACTTCTATCTCTTTACATGTACTTCCTAAAAGAAAATACTGCAACTTAGAAAAGTGCTAACCTACTGAAAAACAACACCAATCACAAAGCCCAACAAACAGTCGGCAGTCCGAACACTGAATTACGATAGGACCACCGAGCTGGCAATCGGAAAGTACTCTTTAACATGGCGGCTTCTGCTGCGGCCAAAGAAAAGGCCGCAGCACAAGCCGCAGTGTTATGGAGCACTTTGTGGACTTCCATGCACCGTGTGCCATGCACCATGTGCATGGATGTGCGTGGTGGCACTGCATGTGCCCCCAGGGCTACTTTGCAGTGGCCCACAAAGGTGAGGGGGGCTGTATTGGGCCCCCAAAGTCTCTTTCTGACAGTCTTTTCATGGTGGTCAGACAGTAATCCTGACAGCGGTGCATGCCTTGGCACCGCCGCCATTCAGGGAATGCAAATCGGCCGCCACTCCATAAGGATCACTGATCCCGGGAAGTTGGCAGCCTACCCTTCGACAGACAAGGGTCCAACTGCCTGCATCATAATGCAGCAGTTGGACTGAAGGGCTGTCTGTCAGTCGGACCGTCACGACAGCCTGCCAGTGGCGGTCCAACCAACATCAAAATCAGCCCCTAAGTAAGGTTGTATAAATAGTTATAAAAATAATCTCACTCCCAAAGTGAGTAAAATACACCCAACAACATTAACCTCGACAACCTATCAACAAACAAACATTCAAAATGAATCTGATGCTCTTTTTTTCTTCCAACAGAAAAGAAAGCACCTGCTCAACATACACCACCCTCAATGCAAAGCAGCAAAAAAGTGTGAATCATATACGAAAAACATACATGTAAGTATAAATAATAAAAGTAGTTTCATAATTTTATATGTAATAAAAAACATAAGCTTGTAAAAATTATATTTATTCATGCTATTACACTACTTTCACATATAATGGTAGAGATCATAATATATAACATCCCAGAAAAGAAAACAATTATGAAGTCACATGGGCTACATCTACAACTAAGAAAGTACATTGATGGAAAATGTGAATTGAAATGTAACAATTACTATTCTAATGCATGTTGTTGTTGAGGGCCACTACAAAAGATGATTTTGTAATTAATACAAAGGAACACAACCACCCCTAAAATATGACATAAATAGTAGTAAGGGCGGTACTGCAGGATATAAGAGAGGCAAGAACTAGCTCCCAGGAACCCACATCAAAAATCCTAAAAATCTACTTCCTAAAGTTCCAGAACACATCACAGCAATCTACCACCTATGCCAACTTTAAAACATTTAATTGTTCAAACTAAAAAGTCACCATCAGTACTCCTCCTGCCCCTAGAAGATACAAAGATATAGAAATACCTGAACCTTTAAAAAATACACATAATGTGTAACCCTACCTTTTATATGACAACCTAACCAATGATATACAAATCCTAATATTTTCTACAGCACATAACTTACTAAAACTAAGCTATTGTCAAACCTGGATGATGGATAGGACCTTTAAAATGTGTTCCAAACCAATCACTCAGACATACACCATACATTGTGAAAATCACAGGGCGACGTCCCCACTCTGGCCCCAGGTTTGGAGAATTATTATTGAAACTCGGGTATGCCTCTGAGTGTGTCTACTATCGGCAAGTATTGCCGCATTTTTTATCCCTACCATAAAATTTCTTATTGGGGAGACAGCATTTGAAGGGATCTATATCCTGAGGAAGGCCATTGACACAGTTGGGCAGTTGAAATTGGCTGAAACATGTCGATATGAACAGATGATACAAACAGGGTAAGAGAGACATAACTGCTCTAAAATACCCGAATATTATTTTTCACCCTGTCAAGGGGACCCATAATAAAGACACATGAGGTTACCCACTTAGACAGTGTTAATTATATTTGTTTCTTTCTGTACTAAGGGATCCCTCACAAAAATATTAAATCCTTTTTGATTATTTTTTCGCTCCACCCTGAGCATTGTTCTGCGCCAGGGTGTGTCAGCGGCCCTATGATGAAGCATGCCACTATTAGTGGGTGGGAGCAATCTTATCTGTCCTTTAGGTCACATTAACCCTTCTTAGAGTGCCATCCTTAGTGGGGGCCACAATAGTCCTTCTCTTCTTTGTGAGGTTTAAAACACAAATATCTCTTTTATATATGCCCTACTGCGAAATAAACAAAGTAGCACTTACTACAAACTCTTAAACCACAATAAACATAGGACAAAAAACTACCACCCATAAAAAATATTCACTGGCTTTGAACAAGCCATGTTTCAAACCATTTTTAAAGTTTACCTCCACAAAGCCATACAAGGCTATTACTACCATCTTAAATAAAGCATATGAAGACACCTCGAACTATCTGCACTTAGGGCTTGATTATGGGTTTTGCAGCCTGACCAACCAAAGACCGCGGCCATTGCCTCCAGGATACCGCAGTGCCGGCTATCTTCCGACCACTGTATGACGAGTTGACTGCGGTGTCTGCGGTGTTGCTGTGGAGTTCTTGAGGTGGTGTGAATACTTTTCCATATGTATTGATGCCTGTATGAGCATTTTGTCTGCATATTTGTCAAATGCACACATATGCATGATACATGTGAAAAAGTACCACCTACCTATTGCCGGAGTCTGACCCATATGTGGGCAGTCCTGGCAATGGGCATATGGTACAAAAAGGACTTACTTGTGTATCACAGCAGACAGAGTCCTATTGCTCGGGGTGAAGATGCTGCTGTGAAGGGGGCACCTCTAGAAAGGAATCTAAATCGACTGCTGCTGGAAAGAACAGGAAAGAGGTGAGTATGCACCCTAAAGCCTTCTTTTCCACCGACCTTTAGACGGCGGTCATAGCACCGCGATCCGCTCCTGGAAAAGCCAACTCATAATACAGACGGCTGTGTAGCTCCTCTGGACTGTCCTATGCCAGCTGCTTACCCCTGACCGCAAGCCCAGCAGACGTCGGTGTGCTGGCGGTCTCAGTGGTTCACCCGTGGTCTTTGCAAAGGCAATCAAACCAATTCATAATACGGTGGTCAGACCGCTGAGCTTATGGCGGGCAGACTGCGACCGCAGTTATGGCAGCCCATGGTCTGCCAAACTCTTAATAATGCCCTAAAACTATTTGTTCTGGCCCAATGGCTGTCAGTATTGTTTCTATCTAAATAATACTTTGATGTAAGTGCTTTTTTGGTGAACTACTTATTTCTTACTGGGTTTCCTCACATACCATTTTCATTCCCATGTCTTTGAAGGCATAAAAATGTAGAGCAATTAAATTATTTCTAAATAAGATTTTATATTTTGATATTTTATGTTTGTCCTCTGTGTTGCTTTTTCATAAATGCTTTTGTTACATATGATTAATTAGATCAGGTTGTTCTACACATATGCGATCTAAACAATTTAATTAACTGATAACTTTTTAAAAATAATTACCTCTAGGTTACCCGTTTTTCTAGCGATGCAGGATTTAAATTATGTATTCATATTTTAAAGTAACTTTTAATACATTAAAAATGTAGATACACACTTTTAAATTACTTCCATATACAACTTAGATTTCAATACAATTGCAAAATATCATAAAACTAAGCAAATATATTTAAGTGAACATGCTAACCTTTTGTCAACTGTGTCCAGTTCAAATATATACTTAAAATAGCAGGCCTCGGTACTATAGGTTGGAAAGGAGCCCTTATCTCTGCTACCCACCTTGAACTTGGAAAGCTAAAGTGCTTTGAGGCCCCTTTTAATGTGTATTTTTGTATCGTGAGAAATCCAGCATCAAAATATATATATATATATATATATTGACAAAGCCGAAACGCGTCTCCTTGAGCTCGGGGTCGAGGGAGACCCAGGAAACTAAAGGTGCCATATTCCAGCAGCCTTGTGTACGTGCCTTCTTCTATGGAAGCAGGACTGGTTGTTCATATATATACTTTCCCCGGTGTGGTGGACCCTCTTCCTGCAAGCGGCTCTGTAGTCGGCAAGTCACGGATCCGGTTTTCCTGGCATTACCTCGAGGCTTCGGGGCAGCTGGTGAGCCGGAAACACAAAGCGCACCAGCAACGGAAAATACAGAGCCCCCTGCTGCAGCAATACAAACGTGCCGAGGGGAAAAGCGGCTGAGTGAAGTGGAGCTCAACGACAGTAAAACTCGGAGGAGTGAACCTGGACGGAGAGGCTACAACACAGGACGCTGTGATACAAGGTACGAACAATTGCAAGTATTCAAGGCAGGTGGGGAGGCGTGCAACCGAGAAAGCTTGAACTCACCACGCATTTAGGAAACGTGAGCAGGCTAATGGGAGACATTGTTTGTAAACACTACACCAAAAAAAGTCCGCGGCGGCGCTACGGGATCGAGAGTCAGCTGCAGATGAGATGTTTTCGGACTCTCCTCTGATGCAGCGCGACGAAAGCACAAGTGTCGGTGTAACAGCAAATGCAGGGGCACAAAGTTTGAAAGATAAATTTCATAATTTAGAGAAACTGATGCACCAGGAACAATCTAAATGGTGGGAGGCCAAGTCTCTGCAGAGATACCTCGACGTGGGTAGAATACCCCGGGGCTTAAGGATTATGATTGCCCCAAGTTATGTTACACCAAACCCTCAGATGATGGCAGAGTGGGCGGAGGCAAATTTGGATTCATCAAGACGGTTAGTCCAGATATTAGTAAAGTACGCAGAGATTGATCGGGTTGACCTCCAAACCAGAATAGATGCTCTCAATGAAGAAATGAAATCTTTAACTGATTCCCAACAACAACAAAAAACAAAACTTCATGAAGAAATGATGAATCGGCTCAAGAAAGAGGAGGACAAAATCAAATATAGAAAGACTTACAAATTTAGACGAGATAAGGAGGATTATGCCAACGGGCAAATTTTTACTTTTGCCCGCAAGTTCGACACTTATAGGAATGCAAATGCCAATAAACAAAAGTTAGCACAAAATCCATCCGACACCAATCTACAACATGAAGAGATCCCGTCAGCATCTGACCTTAGCTCTGCAGTTGAGAGCGAGTCAGAAACAGAGGGACAGAGGGATCAAACCACAAAGAATGCCATAAAACCCTCGTTGGGGGAAGAGTTGGATTATTTAAGGCGGAGCAGGAGAGAAACATTGCGGCCAAGAAATCGACCAACAAAAAACGAAGTACCCAAACAAGAAAGGCAAGGCGAAAAGCAGCTAGAAAACGCCAGCAACAAGCGTCCCACACGGGGACGGGGCCGTGTGACCTGGAAGAGGTAAAAGACAAATCAAAAATACAACGTGGCCGAAGGATGACATCAATAAGAACACTATTATCAATCTGGCTGGCATTGATTTATCAGAGGCTGAAAGACAATTGCTAAGCTTGGGGTTATCATATTGTAAAGAGTCGAATTTTAACTATACTAAAACTCGGGCCGATATTTATATGTTTATCAGGAAACTTAAATTGATGAAGTTCCACCAACTCAGAACCCAGCAAAAACAAGTTGGACATCGACCGCCCATGAAGGATATAGCTGGGGGTTCAAATCTTACAGTGGCAGACTATGGATTATTGAGAGAGTTGCAGGAAATGGACAATAATGAACTGGGCACTGAAGATAACATAAGTTGCATTAGCGGAGAAGCAAGTCCATTAGGTGATAATGTAGAGGAAATTGATGTTTGCGCAAGGCCGGACACACCATTTAAAGCAAAAGCAAATTTGATCCCATTATGCCTAGAGATGCCCTGGATGTATTCAATGATCAAGTTATAATCCAGATTAAGAAGTTGTATGGGGATGTCAACAAAAATAAAAGGAAGGTATCGAATGAGGAGAGAAAATATGACCAACTAATAACTAAATTAAAGAAGGAGAAAAATGTGGTGATAAGGACCTCAGATAAAGGAGGGAACATTGTTCTTTGGCCACTACAGGATTATCTCAGTGAAGCACAGTCTCAATTGAACAACATTGACTGTTATCGCAAGAGCACGCTTCAAAAGTTTAAAGCCACGCAGGACCTCTTTTATGCAAAGTTGTTGGCATGGAAAAGTAAAGGTCTTCTTAGCCTGGAGGAATATAAATATTTGAAGAAGGAGAATCCCATAATACCTTCAATATATTTTATTCCAAAGATACACAAGGACATGGAAAAACCTCCTGGAAGGCCCATCATATCCGCTTGTGATGGGCCATTTGAAAACATGTCAAAATACATTGATTACTTTTTACAGGAGCACGTTCAAAACTTAAAATCGTATGTACAAGACACTAGCGATTTTATTCGAAAAATCAAAGATATACATTGGCAAAAGGGTTTTCTTTTAATTTCTCTAGATGTTACATCATTATATACCTGTATTAGAAAACAAGATGGGTTAAAGGCGGTGGAATATTTCTTCTCTAATAGAGCACTCAGGTTTGTTGAACACAACAAAATGCTAATGGATATGTTAACTTTTTGTCTTGAAAATAATCTGTTTTTATTTAAAAACACAATGTACCAGCAGATACAGGGAGTGGCTATGGGGGCCAGCTTTTCCCCCAGCTATGCATGTTTATTCATGGGCTGGTGGGAGGAGCTGGTCCTCAGAAGCAGATTTGAGTACATCTATAGGAAAAATGTCATCACATGGTTACGTTTTATTGACAATTTGTTTATTGTCTGGCAGGGCACAGAGTTAGAAGCCAGGGAATTTATAACATCAATCAATGTCAATGATATCAATCTGAATTTTACTTTTAATATCAGTGATGACAACATAACCTTCCTTGATGTAAGAATCAAAGCGATAAATAATGTGTTATCAACATCTCTTTATCGCAAAGATACTGCTGGCAATACCATGCTACACGCATCTAGCGCACATCCTCCCCATTTAATAAATAGTATCCCCTATGGGAAATGCTACGTTCACGAAGAATATGTAGTGAAGAAAGTGATTTGAAACTAAAACAAATGGAAAGCAAAAATCGATTCTTACAAAGGGGATATAAAGCCAAAGTCATAGATGCGGCCATAGCAAAATCGAGCAGTAAAGTCAGGGAGGATTTGTTGCAGTATAATCCCAAAGGTAAAAAAGACACCAATGATAGGGAGGATGTATCTGGAGAGCCAATTAGACTTATCACAACATACTCTAAACAGGAACAGCAATTAAGGGGTATTATAAGACGGAATTGGCCCATTGTCCTGGATGACCCCGCAATTGGAGGACTGCTTCCAAAACATCCGGCCATAACATTTAGAAAAACAGTATCAATGGCCAATGAGTTAGTAAGAAGCAGCCCAGAAATTCAGGACCAAAGCAGTTGGCTCACAGCGAGGAAGGGCTTTTACAAATGTGCAAACTGCAAGGCCTGTCAATATGGCTCCAAAAGAACCACTTATTTTACTGCTTTCAGTGACCAGGTACAAACAATAAATCAGCATTTAACATGTCGAACGGATCATGCCGTTTATGTGTTGGAATGTAGTTGTAAGTTGAATTATGTGGGCAGCACAAAATTGGCTGTCCACAAAAGAATTCTACAACACATAAGGGCGATTAAGAACAAGGATCCGAGCTATCCAGTAGCGAGGCATTTTCACGAGGAACATAATAGTGATTTGAAGCATCTTAAATACTTTGTCATAGATGCTGTTCCCCCTCTAAGGAAAGGTGGGGATCGGGAGTCGAAATTGAGGAGGCTTGAAACACGTTATATCCTGGAACTAGATACAAAACAACCAGGAGGCCACAATATGAGTGAGGATTTGTATACTTATTTATAACATCTTTTAATATAATGGTTTTTAATCTTTTTTTAAATTAATTTGTTGAATCAGAAGGTAAACGGTCCATTAACTCTTTATCCCCCAAAAGTTCCATCTTTATAAAACATGTGAAAATATCGTAATATGAATTTGTTATCTGATGTGTACCAATCAGGATATTTTATTTGATTTTATGTAGACCCATTTAGATATTGCAGTAATAAATGAACTAATGCAATAGGTCATCAGCCAATTTCATCAAAGGGTCAGACATGGAGTTGAATGATGCAATTAGATGCACATATGAATGAAATCTTTTTAGATGTGTTTTATTCTGTTAGTGGTAATTGAATTGTATTAGTGGATGTTTATATATTTATATTTATGTATTTATTGATATTTATATCTATATGTATATTCATATATTTTACGATCATGGGAATCAATTACTGGTAAATCAGAATGATATTAGACATCTTGCAGCATTTGCACTTGCACATTTGCACTTTTTTCAAGGGTTAACTTTTGTTTTAAAAAACGACATTAAGTCATAAATGGATAACCCTTTTAAAGGTTAATTTTGTATTTGCAGTATTTTGCACTTATAAATATTTTTAGCACTTTAGGTAGCACTTTCTAAGTACTGAAATAAGTTTTATATATGGTCTAGATGACAAAAAACATATGGAAAATCATTGTATCCAAAAGCATTTATGCAATTATTGTTGAGAAAATCATGTTTTTTTATGCAGAATGATGAACTGTATTTTTAAAAATTATGGGGCGAAATAACACACATTAGGTGGAGTTGCTTAAAAGCTATGAAAATTTTGCATTTACGCAGACATTGTTAATAAGGATACAAACGAAGTAATGGAAATGTTTTTTCTATGTCTATCACTATGACCATTGCACACTGTCACTTTAAATTGGTATCCCACAAGCTGTAGCGCTGTCATGTGATCAAAGCAGGGATCTGCTGAAACGCGTCATGGCGGACAGTCTCTTTGGTGTAATAAATTAAATCTGCACAGAATTTGGGTCTGCTCTCGTTTATATCCCTACGGAGAGGATTTGTAAATAACGAGCAACTTACACATATATATATATATATATATATATATATATATATATATATATATATATATATATATCATGCTCCTGGGGTGTCCAAAGATTTTGGGTGCATACATACAGGACTGAATAAAGGTCTCAGTTTCCCAAAATGCAACGTGTCAAGTCATATGACCTGCCCATCTAGGGCGCACGATATCGCTTTAATGGGGTCAATGAGTCACTATCATGCACTCTTTCTGACGGCCGCTGAGGAAGCTAATTGCGAAATGCATCAGACCAATCAGATGCTTTTAAGGGATCGAATTAACGGAACTCCCCATACCAGATGAAATGCTTTGGGGAAGGCACACGCACGTCGAGTGCGGCTCAATCTTTGGACACCCCACGAGCATGATTTAACAAGCGGCCGACCTGCCGCTTGGGCCGCACCACCCCGGAAAAGAAAATGGGGGGCCACGGGACACTGAGAGAAGTGGGGTCCTGGATGTGGAACGTACGTGATGGATTGAGGGGAGTTGCCGCATTCGAGGCTCATGTGAGAGCTTTTATTGAGCAGAAATTTTGGGTGCATACATACAGGACTGAATAAAGGACTCAGTTTCCCAAAATGCAACGTGTCAAGTCATATGACCTGCCCATCTAGGGCGCACAATATCGCTTTAATGGGGTCAATGAGTCACTATCATGCACTCTTTCTGACGGCCGCTGAGGAAGCTAATTGCGAAATGCGTCAGGCCAATCAGATGCTTTTAAGGGATTGAATTAACGGAACTCCCCATACCAGATGAAATGCTTTGGAGAAGGCACACGCACGTCGAGTGCGCCTCAATCTTTGGACACCCCAGGAGCATGATGTAACAAGCGGCCGTCCTGCCGCTTGGGCCGCACCACCCCGGAAAAGAATATGGGGGGCCACGGGACTCTGAGAGAAGTGGGGTCCTGGATGTGGAACGTACGTGATGGATTGAGGGGAGTTGCCGCATTTGAGGCTCATGTGAGAGCTTTTATTGAGCAGAAATTTTGGGTGCATACATACAGGACTGAATAAAGGACTCAGTTTCCCAAAATGCAACGTATCAAGTCATATGACCTGCCCATCTAGGGCGCACGATATCGCTTTAATGGGGTAAATGAGTCACTATCATGCACTCTTTCTGACGGCCGCTGAGGAAGCTAATTGCGAAACGCGTCAGGCCAATCAGATGCTTTTAAGGGATCGAATTAACGGAACTCCCCATACCAGATGAAATGCTTTGGGGAAGGCACACGCACGTCGAGTGCGGCTCAATCTTTGGACACCCCAGGAGCATGATGTAACAAGCGGTCGTCCTGCCGCTTGGGCCGCACCACCCCGGAAAAGAAAATGGGGGGCCACGGCACTCTGAGAGAAGTGGGGTCCTGGATGTGGAACGTACGTGATGGATTGAGGGGAGTTTCCGCATTCGAGGCTCATGTGAGAGCTTTTATTGAGCAGAAATTTTGGGTGCATACATACAGGACTGAATAAAGGACTCAGTTTCCCAAAATGCAACGTATCAAGTCATATGACCTGCCCATCTAGGGTGCACGATATCGCTTTAATGGGGTCAATGAGTCACTATCATGCACTCTTTCTGACGGCCGCTGAGGAAGCTAATTGCGAAACGCATCAGGCCAATCAGATGCTTTTAAGGGATCGAATTAACGGAACTCCCCATACCAAATGAAATGCTTTGGGGAAGGCTCATGCACGTCGAGTGCGGCTCAATCTTTGGACACCCCAGGAGCATGATATATATATATATATTCACTGAAAAAACCATAGGTTTTAGGGACAGTTATAGTTAGTTGGACATTGCACTCGTACAAAACCCGTGAAATTCCCCCGTTATAGTTAGTTCAGGTAACTATAACTCGCGCCCCCGCAATGGACTGCTGATGACATCACATATTACATCACTCATGACATGGTCAGTGACATCACTGATGACATCTCAAATGACATCATCCAGTGACTGTGTGTTTCTGTAAAGTTTAAATATGTTTAATATATATAGGGAAAGGCGTATTGAAGAATGAGTGGGTGTATAAGTGTCTGAATGGATGATTTAGTAGGTGCGTAACTAACTCTATAAGTGAGTGATTAAACGTATCTTACTGAATGAATGGGTTAGTGACTAAACTGGGTGAATGTCTGTATCCGTCTGTGTGTTGCTGTGTAAGTGGCTGCATGTGTTTGTGAATAGCTACATGAGTGTCTATATGAGTTATTGAATGGTTGTCTGAGTATCTGTATGGGTGCCTGAGTGTTTGTGTGGGAGGGGTGTGTGCGACAATGTACATAGATGTGTGAGTGGGTGATTCACTGGGTGGATGGTTTCAATGCGCTGAGGATCTGCTCGCGCACGCACTCGCGCGGGGACTGTTCCTGAAGCCTTGACTCGCACGGCATAAACACGGAGTACGCAGAAGCGGCTCCATTGCAACTCTGGCACGCTCCCTATTAAGGTTGCTCCCTTAATTGTTGCGGTCCCCGCAGTCATCGCGGTTCACCTAAATCCTTGTTGGCGCTGACTTAACACGCCAGATGGTGTCCCCCATATCTGCCTTGAATTGACAGGCACACCAGCTCACATAATTGAGCTATTTAATACAGGCATGTCATTATCAATGTCCTGAAGATGATCCCACTGATTTTAAAACGGGATCGAAACGTCGTCGACAACTGTACACCATATACATTGGCTATATTATAATGCTTAATTTGTAATGGTGTGCGCAACGTAATTTGTCTGTTGTATTTATATCCAATGTAATTACAGACACGGTTTTCTTGCCTGAACCCCCTTCCCTCATGTTGTTTGTAAAATGTACGTCAGCAGGACGCAGGCTGTGTCCCGCTTGTAAATTCTTGTCTTAATGGTTTTATACAATCACTGTATATTAATAAACTGTCCGGCTGGACAGACAATATAGTACTGACTGGGTCTATATTTAACTTTATATTTCATCGAATTGTCTAGGGACCACTGTCCTCTAAAATAGCTGTGTAAGTGGCAGCATGGGTTTGTGAATAGCTACATGAGTGTGTATATGAGTTATTGATTGGTTGGCTGAGTATCTGTATGGGTGCCTGAGTGTTTGTGTGGGTTGGGTGTGTGCGACTCTGTGCATAGATGTGTGAGTGGGTGATTCACTGGATGGATGGTTACAAGAGTGCATCTGTGAGAGACTGTATGGGTGTGTAAGTGTGTGTAAGAGTGTGTTAGTGAGTGAATGTATGTCCCAGTGGTACATGTGTGAGTAACTACGTATGTGAAAGGCAGTATATATGTGTGTTGGAGTATATAAATACCTATAAGCGAGAGTGTGTGATTGTGATAGTGACTGTATGGATGAGTGTGTGCTTGTATCAGAGATTGTATAAGAGCGTAAGAATGTGCTAATATTTGTATGAGTAAGTGAGCTGGTGTGTGTATAACTGTATAGGTGAGTAAATGGGTGTGTGCTTAATTTTTTGCATGACTGACTAGGTGTGTGAGTACCTCTATGGATGAGTGGCGGTGTATGAGTGTTTATATAGGTGTATGAGTGCATATAATAGTCCTGTACTGAGTGACTATAAGTATGAGTGACTGTACGGGTGAGTGAGTAGATGTGTGTGTGTAGACCTAAGAATCAGTGAGTGTGTATATAGTAATTGGTGTTGGAGTGTCTAT
This sequence comes from Calotriton arnoldi, assembly GCA_963921515.1. NCBI lineage: Eukaryota > Metazoa > Chordata > Amphibia > Caudata > Salamandridae > Calotriton > Calotriton arnoldi. The sequence goes on from CAWUFW010014564.1 coordinate 354,842, forward strand.
GGTTTTGACAATGGCAGTCTGTAATTTACAGTGGGTGTATCAAAAGTTATATTAGGGTGTGAGAAGATGCATCAAATTATCACATGGATGATGTCATCAGTGATGTCATTTGAGATGTCAGTGATGTCATCAGTGATGTCACTGACCATGTCATGAGTGATGTAATATGTGACGTCATCAGCAGTGCATTGCGGGGGCGTGAGTTATAGTATGAACTAACTATAACGGGGGAATTTCACGGGTTTTGTACGAGTGCAATGTCCAACTAACTATAACTGTCCCTAAAACCTATGGTTTTTTTCAGTGAATTTGTAAGGTTTTTTAAATGCTAATTTCTAACTATAACGTGCCTGAAACCTATGGTTTTTTCAGTGAATTTCAAAGGTTTTTTAAATGCTAATTCCTAACTATAACATGTCTGAAACCTATGGTTTTTTTCAGTGAATTTCAAAGGTTTTGTAAATGACAATTTTTAAATGTATTAATTGTTATATTTATTTTTTTGATACTGATTTACTACATTTTTTTAAACTATTTATTTTTAGATATTTTATTTTTAAAATACATTGTAATTACATTATACATTACATTACAAAATATACTTTCTCAGAATGAATTACTTTAGTTTAAATACTTTGCAAATAGGCAATAGACTTTTAAGTACAGTAGTTACAGTTGTTGCAATGGGCAACACAATTTCAAACACAATGCAACATTGAGCTCAATGTGAATTTCTAGTTAAATGCAATTAGTTACTTTATGGATTACTTTTCTAACCACAGGACTGGATCCTAGATTCAGTCCTGGGACATCTCCTGTAAACAGCTGAGTAAAAGCGTTTTGGTTACAGTAGTGATTTTTAAGGAATATTATTGTATTTTAAAAGTTGACACTTAGAAACTTTTTCACATAGAATCACCAATGCTATCCTATGGGAGAAAATTCACTTAGCAGGTAAGTAGTGTTATCGTTACTTTTTCTTACTCAGTGGTGGATCTTGGATCCAGCACTGGTGCATCTCCTGTAAACAGTTGAAAGAATGCGTTTAAGTCATACAGGCGATTTTTAAGGAATATTTGTAGTTTGTGAAAATCGACACTTTGAAACTTTTCTGCTGAAAACCAGACAATGGATTCCTATGGAAGGAAATACAAGTTACTGGTGAATACGGTTAGAATTACTTTTCAGGGTCAGTGCTGGGCTAAAAGATGCAGCACTGGGTTCTCTCCTGATAACAGGTGAGTAAATCGGAATTCGTAGTTCGGCTGATTTTAGAGGAATATTATAAATTTCCAAAACTCCACACTTAGAAGAATTTCCAAGTGAAACCAGTCAATGTTAGCCTATGGAAGGAAATTCAAGTTACTGGTAAGTACGGTTAAAATTACTTTTCAGGATCAGTACTGGGCTCAAAGATGCAGCACTGGGTTCTCTCCTGATAACAGGTGAGTAAATCGGAATTCGTAGTTCGGCTGATTTTAGAGGAATATTATAAAGTTCCAAAACTCCACACTTAGAAGAATTTCCAGGTGAAACCAGTGAATGTTAGCCTATGGAAGAAAATTCAAATTACTGGTAAGTGCGGTTAAAATTACTTTTCAGGATCAGTATTGGGCTCAAACATGCAGCACTGAGGTCTCTCCTGATAACAGGTGAGTAAATCGGAATTCGTAGTTCGGCTGATTTTAGAGGAATATTTGTATGTTACAAAAATCGACACTTAGAAACTTTTTCAGCAAAAAGCAGGCAATGATATCCTATGGAAGGAAATTCAAGTTACTGGTAAGTACGGTTAAAATTACTTTTCAGGATCAGTACTGGGCTGAAAGATGCAGCACTGAGGTCTCTCCTGATAACAGGTGAGTAAATCGGAATTCGTATTTCGGCTGATTTTAGAGGAATATTATAAAGTTCCAAAACTCCACACTTAGAAGAATTTCCAAGTGAAACCAGTCAATGTTAGCCTATGGAAGGAAATTCAAGTTACTGGTAAGTACGGTTAAAATTACTTTTCAGGATCAGTACTGGGCTCAAAGATGCAGCACTGAGGTCTCTCCTGATAACAGGTGAGTAAATCGGAATTCGTAGTTCGGCTGATTTTAGAGGAATATTTGCACAATGGTGAAGGGAGGGGAGGGGCCTGAGGTGACATCTGTGCAAACGCGCCCCGTGGCGCGTTTTAAGTTGGGGGCTTAAGTCCCCTTGAATCATGAGGGTCCCTGGGGTCCAACTTGCCCACCCTGTACCTCCAGTATGCGCCAGGGAGTTGCGTTGCAGAGAGGTGTTCAGAGGCCACGCCCCATTTTGCACCTCTCTGCAATGCAGCTCTGTGGCGCTTCTGGACGTACCTGGTGGGCTAGTTGGCCCCAGGGACCCTCAGGATTGAAGGGGATTTCATTCCCCATCTTAAAATGCGCCACGGGGCCTGTTTGCACACATGTCACCTGAAGCCCCGCCCCTCCCTTCACCACTGTGCAAACGCGCCCCGTGGCGTGTTTTAAGTTGGGGGATTAAGTCCCTTGAATCCTGAGGGTCCCTGGAGTCGAACTAGCCCACCATGTACCTCCAAAAGCGCCACAGAGCTGCGTTGCAGAGAGGTGTATAAAGGGGCGTGGCCTCTGTACACCTCTCTGAAACACAGCCCCTGGCGCATACTGGAGGTTCCTGGTGGGCTAGTTGGCCCCCAGGGACCCCCAGTATTCAAGGGGAATTACTTCCCCTTCTTAAAACGCGCCAGGGGGCGCGTTTGCACACTGCAGCAGGGAGGGGGGCGGGGCCTCCGGCACGATGCCGTTTTTGTTTTTCCTTTTTTTTTATGTGAGGGGGCTGCGTGGCCCCCTCCTCAGGCCATTTAAGGCCCCGGGGACCCCATCCCCCGGGGCCGGCCTTGCCCTCTTTTTATTTATTTATTTTTAATTGGGGAGGGGGCTGCGTGGCCCCCTCCCGGGCCACTTATGGCCCCGAGGACCCCATCCCCGGGGCCTGGCCTCTCGTTGGAGACTGTGGGGGTCCCCAATGCCCCCACAGTCCCAGCCGGCTCCCCGCCTCCTGCGGGAGCCGGCATTGCTTTCCACATGGGGAGCAGCTAACATGCTGCTCCCCGTGTGGAAAAGCAATTGAGTTTGCATTTTGAAAGAGAGAGCAGGTTTCCTGCTCTCTCTTTCAAAATGCAAACAAGTTTGCTATGACAGGACGGGAGCCGCGATGCTCCCGTCCTGTCATAGCAAACTACAGTGTCCCGGGGTAGGCACCCCGGGACACTGCAGGAGCCAGCCCTGGGGGTGGTGGTCCCCAGGGCCATCACTGGCTCCAGGAGGGGGCGCGCGGCCCCCCTCCCAACTTGTTCAAAGCCCCGGGGAGGTGGAGGTCCCCGGGCTCTGGAGATCCGTAACGGACCCCCATATTTAAATCTTTAGTGCCCCGGGGAGGTGGCGGTCCCCGGGGCGTGTGGGGGGGCTGGAGCCCCCCCACACAGGTTTTTAAATTAAAATGCTTTTTTCTGCCCAGGGGGTCCTTGTGGGACCCCCTGAGCAGACCTAGGGGGTCAGGGTGTTTCTATCCTGCCCCCTTTTTGGGTGCCAACACTTCCTGATTTGGAGTGTTGACAGCCCCTGATCGCATGCAGCTCGTGCATGCAGCTCGTGATCGGGAGGGTACGCAGACCCTACTCGGCCATAGATATATATGTGATTTTATTTGTGATTTTCTCAGAAACTACTGAACGGATTTACACCATTTAAGCAAAAGGCACGACACTGAACCAAGGGCTACCTCTTTGCCAAATTTGGTGTAATTGCGTTCAGCAGTTCGGGCTGTAGCCGCGATGAAAGGATCCTATGGAAAAATGAATGGGGAAAATGCGTTTTGGGACCCCCCTTTTTTCTCGGCCCCCGCTTGACGAATCAACCCGAGACTTTCAGGGTAGGAGCGGAGCGGAGCGCCCCAACAAGTTGGAAGCTTTCGCGAAGATTCGTCAACCGGCGCAAGAGTTATTTCAAATAGAATGTTGCGGATTTCCTATGGAAAATAGGTTTTAACAATAACTATCTACTGGCGGCAGCCAGTAGATATATATATATATATATATATATATATATATATATATATATATATATATATATCATGTGATCAAGACCACAGGCTTGTGGTCGAAACGCTTCATCCTGACATGCTAAGACAATAAATTCTCTTTATTGCATCTTCAACTGGAGTCTGTGCCCTTGTTTGGCCCACCGCGGTTGTTCTTTGGGATCCTGGTTTCATATATATATATATATATATATATATATATATATATATATATATACATATATCAAAGCTCAAAGTTCCTCCTCCCTTCTTTCGGAACAAGCCAGCACTCACGGGGCAAGTTGCGTAAAGTTTTTATTTCATTTTCAGCAACAACAAACGCGTTTCGGCATCCGCCTTCGTCGGTGTTACTAACACGACAGAGGCAGCCATTTTTAAAGTTATTTCAATTGTAAAAAACCTTTAAAATTCTTTAAAATTCATAGACATGGAAAGAGAAAAGATTTATCGCTCTCAATATGTGAGCGCCATCTTTGAATGGATAAATGTTATAGCTTCACATATTCAGTACAGACAACATTATCCTTATAGGAGATACTGGTGACATAATTACTGCCTTATATCAGCGTATTATACCAAACATTTCAAAGCTTGCACCAGAAATAGTTTTAGTCATGTCGCATATCGGTCGCGATATGCTCATTTTTGTACATCATATGTCATTGTGACACATTGTAAACACTTTATTGCAGCATATGAAGTAATTCTGCTTGTGGTGCGTGATATTTAAATAATCACCATTAAAATGTGCTAAAGGTTGGAAGGCGAGCGGTGCTTCAGGAGTAATACTTCATGTCACTGCTCCTCAAAAACCACCCAATGCAGAGCGACCTTCTGTTGGAGAGTCTGGCAGCCATTTAATATTTCACTGAAAACATCTACAAAACGCAGGCTAGGGGAGCTTCATTGTACGAGGCAGAATTATGGGGCCATTGTCCATCAACTTCCTTATCCATGCCAGATAACCTATTCCTTAGGCCTCCCTATGAGTACCCCATTAACACCGCTCAGGATGGATTTAGGGATTGGCCCTATAGCAGATGTAGCCTCCTCTAGACCCCTCCTATACTGGTGTCGCCTGTGGAGTACACCTGAACTAATTGACTATAAAGAGGAGTTGAAGGATGTTATGACCCTTCTAGGTGCAGGGAAACTCCCCTGGCTAGCTTATATCAGGAATTCTTGCCAGGCACTAGGGAGGGCAAATATGTGGACTACACCAGAAGAGACCTGTCCCACAATCTCCAGAAAGGCACTACTCAACTCCCATAGAGAACACAAACTGGCCTTACTATGTCAGGGGACCAAACCAAGTAGCTTGACCTCCAGGTTTCTGGATATCAAGCAGCAATATAGGCTGGAACCGGCACTTGATCACATCCAACCACTTTTGGCAAAAAAACTCTTTCTTCAATTTAGATATGGGGTGCTCCCGCTACGAGCATTTACAAACAATTGGCAGGGACACCACAAACTCGATTGCCCAGGGTGTGACCAAGTTGAAGAAACTGAATTGCATGTCCTTTTTTTTTGCCACGCCTATGGAAGGCCAAGGTCTAAGTGGGTACTACAATTTTGCAGAAACATGGGGATCAGACACTACATAGAGGTGTATGGGCTCCTCAAGTATGAAACTGACACACTTATTGTGTTCGCCATTTCTAGGTTCCTCTACTCAATGTGGTGCATTCGCAGAGCTATTTTTTTTTTAAAAACGACTTCAGGAAACTCCTAGTTCCCAGCATTTTTTTTATATATTCTGCTATGCCATGTTTGCACATATCCATTGTATGATTATTGCCACTGCAACTTTTCTTCCTCCGGGTTCTTTTTTCTTTTTAATTTATTTTATTACCTGTTTTAATTTAGCTTTTTTAATATTGTTCATATAACTATAAGATAAAGTCAAAAGCTTTTTAACAATTGATAGGAGTTTTATATATACTAATGAATTGGTTATTTGTTTGAATATGCGTTACTTTAACCCCTCCTGCACTCAAGGTAGAATACATATCATTTGTTGATCATTGTCTTGTATCTAAGTTTAGCACCGAGTGCTGTAGTGAGGGAGCGCATTTGAAATTCGTACTTGTAAAGCGCGCTGCTACCCCAACTGGGGCGTCGAGGCGCTGTACGCATACCGCTGTGGAAACCTTCCTGGCTTTTCCCTGTGAAATGTCCACTCCTGGGCACCCCCAAGGTGAAGCCAGGCATCCCAGCGCTGGTGGGGCCGTTGTGGAGATTAAGCAAGCTATTGCCCAGAGTTGCAGAGTGGGACCCATGATTAGAATAGGCACCGAGGCGAGAGAATTATCAGGTCCGAGGAAATTGAGTCCAAGACCCGCCGAGGCGGGAATTGAACCGTGGTCCCGGGCCAGATCTCTGCATCAGGGTCTGCCGCTCTAACCATTGAGCGACACTTCTCCACTATGTAAGAATGAATTAGAAAATTTTGCACAAATTAGATATGTATTATTTTTTAATACAGCATTAATGTATACAAATTTTATGATGACATATTCTAATGTTTTTTATTTATCTAAAACGTATTGTATTGTCTTTTCATGTGCTTTTATGGCCATATGGTCGAAATAAAGCTTTTTTGACTGACTGATTGACTGAAAACATTTAGAATTTTCTAATTTTAAGGCTTCACATATTAATAATAACTTCTTTTGGATTGATTGTTCTTTCTAACGAGACCTACCATTCTGTAGAGCTTTAAATAACGGACATTGATGTTACTGAACTCAGTGTTTTTTTTATTTCAGCAGGCCGATGAAAGGATGAGTCTGCTCTGTCTAACATCAAACGTGTGACATGCATCGTGTCTACAGACCTCAACCGCTATCCTCACTAAGCTAGCTCAGTATTCAACTAATGGAAAGTTAAACTTGCACAATATGGAGTCAAAAGACACCCCTTGCTGCAGTGACTCGTTGAGAGCTCATTAACTGTACAGAAGCCCCAAAGGACCTACAGACCCTCTGCACCATCATGCAGATGTTGGTGCATCTCTTGTGAATTTAGAGAGGGTCCTATCCTAACACTGCCCAATCAGCAACCCCCTGACTTATCATTCTTAGATGAACCAATGAATTACTTTTGTTTTTTAGCTTGGCCTCTTTTTTTGTCCTTTTTGTTTGGCTGTAGAGTGTTTACTGGGGCTTTGGCATTCTGATTGCAGTGCCTCAACCCCCCCCACCCCCTTCATCCACATTCTCTAAGAGCTATTTTCATATTATTTTGCTCGTTGGCTTCAGTTTCTTTCGTGGTTTGGGCCTACTTTTCCTTTCCTCGCCAAGTTTCATTGGCTTCAGTTTCTCACTTTAGTTTTTGGTACAGTGTTCAGGGGCGTAGCTTCAGGGGAGGATGCTTGGGGTGTTACACCCCCCTAAGAAAATTATTTTCTGGTAAATAGTTGGGTACTGGTGCTTTCAGTCGAGTTTCACCAGGAACATTTACATACACACAGAAAAACGTGCACACACTCTCTCTCTCTCCCTCTCTCTGCTTTGAAAATCTTCAAAAATGTTTATTTTACAAAATATTGTGGTTTTTCTCACTTGGGACCCCTACCCATCCGCATTCCTCTCCCTTTCCACTGTCCCTAAAGTCCCTCTCATGTGCCTTGCTTTTCGTAAATCTTATTATAATATTATATGATTGTTGGGAAATATGAAGCTCACCCCTCCCCCATCTTACCGACCCTGACATTCTTTCACCTTGTATTCAAGGAGGAGTGTGTGGTGGAGTAATCCACAAATAACCCTTCTGCTGGCTAACAAATATTGAAATTTCTCCACTAACCAATCTAATAACACAATAGCTTATTTGTTTTTTTTTATTCGTGGAACATCCTTAAGAACCCAGCAGTTTAGTTGCTTATGGGAACGCAAATATATAAAAGTAGACATACACAGGTAACCTATATGCTATTTTCCTACAACATTTATGTCTAAATAAAAGATCAGCTAGGCATCGCTTAGGACATGATTTTACTACCCACTGTATTGATACTGCCCCAAATGGACCATAAAACTCCTGTCCTATTCGAACTTGTAAATTAATTGCACAGGTAAGCTGATTGTATGTCACTAATTCAAACTAAAAAAATTCAGATACCATTACTTTTGATATTTTATTTCGGATTACCATTATTGCGGACTAATAGGGTGATGCACCATAATTCTGGATTGAATTACTTCCTTTTTTCTTTTTAATGTTTATTTTTTAATCCCTTAACATTTTTTAACATTCCTATTTTAAATTAACAACTATCCATGTGAAGCTCCTGGTGGAGAGCATCTTTCCACCTAGAATTTGGGAACTGCCCAGGGTTCCTTTCTTTCTTTTTTGCATAATTTATGCAGAACTCTAAGACTAAAAGGGCATTGTTTTGACTTAAACTGGTTGCTCCCTTGTTTCTGGACAAAGCTTCACCTCTCTGGCAAGCTCTAATAAGAGCAAAACATTTCAGGGGTTGCTTATATTCATCCCATGTTTGAGTGGATAGTATTTTATCAATCCAAAACTGTAATGCTGTACCTGGAACAGCAAAAGGCTTTTATCATTTTTCAGCTTACCGTAGAAGGCCCTGTGCTTGTCCTATGCTTAAAGATTTTGCTGAAAAATGGCAAAAGGATTTGTCACTTTCCAGCTCACCATGGATGGCACGGTGCTAATTCTATGATTGAAAACTCTGCAGGAAAAACAGTCATTCGAGGTGAGCAGATTTGGATTGTCAGCGGTGGCTTTGTAGAGAGTTCCATATAAAGATGCTGCTCTCCACGTAAAACTTAGGAACTACCTAGGGTTTCTTGCTTTCTTTTTTGCAAAATTCATGCCGCACTCTAAGCCTGAAAAGGCATTGTTTTGACTTATACTGTTTTCTCGTTTGTCTGTACAAAGCTATACCTCTCTGATGAGCTCCAATAAGAGCAAAACACATTTCACAGGTTGCTTTTATTTATTCCAGGTTGGGTTGGATGACATTTTGCTAATTCAGAGCTGTAATACTGTGCTTGGAGTGGTAGAAGGCTTTTGCAATTTTTCAGTTTGGTGTGAACAACACTTGCCTATCCTATGCTTAAACACTTGGCTGCAAAAATGTCAAAATACTTTCTGGCTCAGCATGCATGGCACAGTGCTAATCCTATGGTGACAACCTCCGCTAGAAAATCAGACATTCATGGTGAGCAGATTTGAAGTGTTGATGGAGGTCAACTCCATATTCAACCCCTTTTTCTATATGAAACACACTATATATATATATATATATATTATCTACTGGCGGTCGCCAGTAGATAGTTATAGTTAGGACCTAGTTTCCATAGGAAAAGCATTTTTTCTTTTCCCAATAACTTTGGGGCCGGATTACGAATCTTCGCAAAATTTTCAAAACTAGTGGGGCGCTCCGGTCAGCTCCTATCCTGAAAGTTTCGGGGTGATTCATCAAGCGGGGGCCGAGAAAAAAGGGGGGTCCCAAAACGCGTTTTCCCCATGTTATTTCCCATAGGAAACTTTAGACACGGCTACAGCCCGAACTGCTGAACGGAATTACACTAAATTTGGCAAAAAGGTAGCCGTTGGTTCAGAAAGCGCCCTTTTTTTTAAATGGTGTAAATCCGTTCAGTAGTTCCTGAGAAATTCAAAAAATAGAGGTCAAAAAATCAATTTCATATAGGAAACTTTAGACACGGTTACAGCCAAAACTGCTGAACGGAATTACACCAAATTTGGCAAAAAGGTAGTGCTTGGTTCAGAAAGCGCCCTTTTTTTAAATGGTGTAAATCCGTTCAGTAGTTTTCGAGATATTAAAGGAAAAAAATCTTTATATATCTGGGTGGGACCTAACTACACAAGCACGAGCTTGGCTATAATTGGCTGCCAACACTTCAATCCAGGAAGTGTTGGCAGCCATCTTGGTGCAATGCTTTTTAGGTCTCGCCTAGCGACGCAGCACATGCGCTGCTCACTACACAAACAACACTGCACTGCCCTAAACCCTAAAACACTACCCCAGCACGACCCCCTACACTGCACGAACACCACTGCACTGCCCTAAACCCTAAAACACTACCCCAGCACGACCCCCTACACTGCCCGAACACCACTGCACTGCCCTAAACCCTAAAACACTACCCCCAGCATGACACCCTACACTGCCCGAACACCACTGCACTGCCCTAAACCCTGAAACACTACCCCCAGCACGACCCCTATACTGCCCGAACACCACTGCACTGCCCTAAACCTTGAAACACCACCCCCAGCACGACCCCCTACCCTGCCCGAACACCACTGCACTGCCATAAACCCTGAAACACCACCCCCAGCACGACCCCCTACACTGCCCGAACACCACTGCACTGCCCTAAACCCTGAAACATGACCCCCAGCATGACCCCCTACACTGCCCGAACACAACTGCACTGCCCTAAACCCTGAAACACTACCCCCAGCACGACCCCCTACTCTGCCCAAACACCACTGCACTACCCTAAACCCTGAAACTCCACCCACAGCATGGCCCCCTACACTGCCCGAACACCACTGCACTGCCCTAAACCCTGAAACACTACCCCGAGCAAGACCCCCTACACTGCCCGAACACCACTGCACTGCCCTAAACCCTGAAACATCACCCCCAGCAAGACCCCCTACACTGCCCCAACACCACTGCACTGCCCTAAACCCTGAAACACCACCCCCAGCAAGAACCCCTACACTGCCCCAACACCACTGCACTGCCCTAAACCCTGAAACACCACCCCCAGCACGACCCCCTACACTGCCCGAACACCACTGCTCTGCCCAAAACCCTGAAACACTAGCCCCAGCACGACCCCCTACACTGCCCGAACACCACTGCACTGCCCTAAACCCTGAAGCACTAGCCCCAGCATGACCCCCTACACTGCCCGAACACCACTGCACTGCCCAAAACCCTGAAACACCAGCCCCAGCACGACCCCCTACACTGCCCGAACACCACTGCACTGCCCTAAACCCTGAAACACCAGCCCCAGCACGACACCCTATACTGCACGAACACCACTGCACTGCCCTAAACCCTGAAACACCATCCACTGCACGACCCCTACACTGCCTGAACACCACTGCACTGCCCTAAACCCTGAAACACCACCCCCAGCATGACCCCCTACACTGCCCGGACGCCACTGCACTGCCCTACACCCTGAAACACTACCCCCAGCAAGACCCCCTACACTGCCCGAACACCAATGCACTGCCCTAAACCCTGAAACACCACCCCCAGCAAGACCCCCTACACTTCCCGAACACCACTGCCCTAAACCCTGAAACACCACCCCCAGCAAGACCCCCTACACTGCCCGAACACCACTGCACTGCCCTAAACTCTGAAACACCACCCCCAGCATGAACCCCTACACTGCCCGAACACCACTGCTCTGCCCAAAACCCTGAAACACCAGCCCCAGCACGAACCCCTACACTGCCCGAACACCACTGCACTGCACTGCCCTAAACCCTGAAACACCAGCCCCAGCACGACCCCCTACACTGCCCAAACACCACTGCACTGCCCTAAACCCTGAAACACCAGCCCCAGCACGACCCCCTACACTGCCCGAACACCACTGCACTGCCCTAAACTCTGAAACACCAGCCCCAGCACGACCCCCTACACGGCCCGAACACCACTGCACTGCCCTAAACCCTGAAACACCAGCCCCAGCATGACCCGCCTACACTGCCCGAACACCACTGCACTTCCCTAAACCATGAAATACCAGCCCCAGCAAGACCCCCTATACTGCCCGAACACCACTGCACTGCCCTAAACCCTGAAACACCACCCCCAGCACGACCCCCTACACTGCCCAAAAACCACTGCTCTGCCCAAAACCATGAAACACTAGCCCCAGCATGACCCCCTACACTGCCCGAACACCACTGCCCTGTCCTAAACCCTGAAACACCAGCCCCAGCAAGACCCCCTACACTGCCCAAACACCACTGCACTGCCCTAAACCCTGAAACACCACCCCCAGCACGACCCCCAACACTGCCCGAACACCACTGCTCTGCCCAAAACCCTGAAACACTAGCCCCAGAACGACCCCCTACACTGCCCGAACACCACGGCACTGCCCTAAACCCTGAAACACTAGCCCCAGCACGACCCCTACACTGCCCGAACACCATTGCACTGCCCTAAACCCTGAAACACCAGCCCCAGCACAACCCCCTACACTGCCCAAACGCCACTGCACTGCCCTAAACCCTGAAATACCAGCCCCAGCACGACCCCCTACACTGCCCGAACACCACTGCACTGCCCTAAACCCTGAAACACTACCCCCAGCAAGACCCCTACACTGCCCGAACACAACTGCACTGCCCTAAATGCTGAAACATCACCCCCAGCAAGACCCCCTACACTGCCTGAACACCACTGCCCTAAACCCTGAAACACCACCCCCAGCAAGACCCCCTACACTGCCCCAACACCACTGCACTGCCCTAAACCCTGAAACACCACCCCCAGCACGACCCCCTACACTGCCCAAACACCACTGCTCTGCCCAAAACCCTGAAACACTAGCCCCAGCACGAACCCCTACACTGCCCGAACACCACTGCACTGCCCTAAACCTGGAAGCACTAGCCCCAGCATGACCCCCTACACTGCCTGAACACTACTGCACTACCCTGAAACACCAGCCCCAGCACGACCCCCTACACTGCCCGAACACCACTGCACTGCCCTAAACCCTGAAACACCAGCCCCAGCATGACCCCCTACACTGCACGAACACCACTGCACTGCCCTAAACCCTGAAACACCATCCCCTGCATGACCCCTACACTGCCCGAACACCACTGCACTGCCCTAAACCCTGAAACACCAACACCAGCACGACCCCTACACTGCCCGGACACCACTGCACTGCCCTAAACCCTGAAACACCACCCCCAGCAAGACCCCCTACACTTCCCGAACACCACTGCCCTAAACCCTGAAACACCACCCCCAGCAAGACCCCCTACACTGCCCGAACACCACTGCACTGCCCTAAACTCTGAAACACCACCCCCAGCATGAACCCCTACACTGCCCGAACACCACTGCTCTGCCCAAAACCCTGAAACACCAGCCCCAGCACAAACCCCTACACTGCCCGAACACCACTGCACTGCCCTAAACCCTGAAACACCAGCCCCAGCACGACCCCCTACACTGCCTGAACACCACTGCACTGCCCTAAACCCTGAAACACCAACCCCAGCACGACCCCCTACACTGCCCGAACACCACTGCACTGCCCTAAACCCTGAAACACCAGCCCCAGCACGACCCCTACACGGCCCGAACACCACTGCACTGCCCTAAACCCTGAAACACCAGCCCCAGAATGACCCGCCTACTCTGCCCGAACACCACTGCACTAAACCCTGAAATACCAGCCCCAGCAAGACCCCCTACACTGCCCGAACACCACTGCACTGCCCTAAACCCTGAAACACCACCCCCAGCACGACCCCCTACACTGCCTGAACACCACTGCTCTGCCCAAAACCCTGAAACAATAGCCCCAGCACGACCCCCTACACTGCCCGAACACCACTGCCCTGCCCTAAACCCTGAAACACCAGCCCCAGCAAGACCCCCTACACTGCCCGAACACCACTGCACTGCCCTAAACCCTGAAACACCACCCCCAGCACGACCCCCTACACTGCCCGAACACCACTGCTCTGCCCAAATCCCTGAAACACTAGCCCCAGCACGACCCCCTACACTGCCCGAACACCACGGCACTGCCCTAAACCCTGAAACACTAGCCCCAGCAAGACCCCCTACACTGCCCGAACACCACTGCACTGCCCTAAACCATGAAACACCAGCTCCAGCACGACCCCCTACACTGCCCGAACACCACTGCACTGCCCTAAACCCTGAAATACCAGCCCCAGCACGACCCCCTACACTGCCTGAACACCACTGCACTGCCCTAAACCCTGAAACACCAGCCCCAGCACGACCCCCTACACTGCCCAAACACCACTGCACTGCCCTACACCCTGAAACACCACCTTCTGCACGACCCCCTACACTGCCCGAACACCACTGCACTGCCCTAAACCCTGAAACACTACCCTCTGAAAGACCCCCTACACTGCCCGAACACCAATGCACTGCCCTAATCCCTGAAACACCACCCCCAGCAAGACCCCCTACACTTCCCGAACACCATTGTCCTAAACTCTGAAACACCACCCCCAGCAAGACCCCCTACACTGCCCGAACACCACTGCACTGCCCTAAACCCTGAAACACCAGCCCCAGCATGAACCCCTACACTGCCCAAACACCACTGCTCTGCCCTAAACCCTGAAACACCAGCCCCAGCATGACCCCCCTACACTGCCCGAACACCACTGCACTGCCCTAAATCCTGAAACACTACCTCCAGCACGACCCCTTTCACTGCCCGAACACCACTGCACTGCCCAAAACCCTGAAACACTACCCCCAGCACGACCCCCTACACTGCCCGAACACCACTGCACTGCCCTAAACCCTGAAACACCAGCCCCAGCACGACCCCCTACACTGCCCGAACACCACTGCACTGCCCTAAACCCTGAAACTGCAGCCCCAGCATGACCCCCTACACTGCCCGAACACCACTGTACTGCCCTAAACCCTGAAACACCAGCACGATCCCCTACACTGCCCGAATACCACTGCACTGCCCTAAACCCTGAAACACCAGCCCCAGCATGACCCCCTACACTACCCGAACACCACTGCACTGCCCTAAACCCTGAAACACCAGCCCCAGCACAACCCTCTACACTGCCCGAACACCACTGCACTGCCCTAAACCCTGAAACACCAGCCCCAGCACAACCCCCTACACTGCCCAAACACCACTGCACTGCCTTAAACCCTGAAACACCAGCCCCAGCACGACCCCCTACACTGCCCGAACACCACTGCACTGCCCTAAACCCTGAAACACCACCCCCAGCACGACCCCCTAGGCTGCCCGAACACCACTGCACTGCCCTAAACCCTGAAACACCACCCCCCGCACGACCTCCTACACTGCCTGAACACCACTGCACTGCCCTAAACCCTGAAACACCACCCCCCGCACGACCCCCTACACTGCCCGAACACCACTGCCCTAAACCCTGAAACACCACGCCCAGCACGACCCCCTACACTGCCCGAACACCACTGCACTGCCCTAAACCATGAAACACCACCCCCAGCACGACCCCCTACACTGCCCGAACACCACTGCACTGCCCTAAACCCTGAAACACCACCCCTGCACGACCCCTACACTGCCCGAACACCACTGCACTGCCCTAAACCCTGAAACGCCACCCCCAGCACGACCCCCTGCACTGCCCGAACACCACTGCACTGCCCTAAACCCTGAAACACCACCCCCAGCATGACCCCCTGCACTGCCCGAACACCACTGCACTGCCCTAAACCCTAAAACACCACCCCCAGCACGACCCCCTACACTTCCCGAACACCACTGCACTGCCCTAAACCCTAAAACACCCCCCAGGCACCACTCCCTACACTACCCGAACACCACTGCACTGCCCTAAACCCTAAAACACCCCCCCAGCACGACTCCCTACACTACCCGAACACCACTGCACTACCCTAAACCCTAAAACACTCCCCCCAGCACGACCCCCTACACTACCCCAACACCACTGCACTACCCTAAACCCTAAAACACTCCCCCAGCATGACCCCCAACACTACCCGAACACCACTGCACTGCCCTAAACCCTAAAACACTCCCCCCAGCAGGACCCCCTACACTAACCGAACACCACTGCACTGCCCTAAACCCTAAAACACTCCCCCCAGCATGACCCCCTACACTACCCAAACACCAATGCACTGCCCTAAACCCTAAAACACTACGCCCAGCACGACCCCCTACACTACCCAAACACCAATGCACTACCCTAAACCCTAAAACACTACCCCAGCACGACCCCCTACACTACCCAAACACCACTGCACTACCCTAAACCCTAAAACAGTACCCCTGCTTGACCCCCTACACTACCCAAAGACCACTGCACTACCCTAAACCCTAAAACACTACCCCAGCACGACCCCCTACACTACCCAAACACCAATGCACTACCCTAAACCCTAAAACACTACCCCAGCACGACCCCCTACACTACCCAAACACCACTGCACTACCCTAAACCCTAAAACAGTACCCCTGCTTGACCCCCTACACTACCCAAAGACCACTGCACTACCCTAAACCCTAAAACACTACCCTCAGCACGACTCCCTATACTACCCAAAGACCACTGCACTACCCTAAACCCTAAAACACCACCCCAGCATGACCCCTACACTACCCAAAGACCACTGCACTAACCTAAACCCTAAACACACGACCCCCTACACTACACAAACACCGCTGCACTACCCTAAACCCTAAAACACTACCCCCAGCACAACCCCTACACTACACAAACACCACTGCACTACCCAAAACCCTAAAACACTACCTCCCTACACTACCCAAACACCACTGCACTACCCTAAATGCTAAAATACTACCCCCAGCACGACCCCCTACACTACCCAAACACCACTGCACTACCCTAAACCCTAAAACACTACCCCCAGCAGTACCCCCTACACTACCCAAACACCACTGCACTACCCTAAACCCTAAAACACTACCCCCAGCAGTACCCCTACACTACCCAAACACCATTGCACTACCCTAAACCCTAAAACACTACCCCCAGCAGTACCCCCTACACTACCCAAACACCACTGCACTACCCTAAACCCTAAAACACTACCCCAGCAGTACCCACTACACTACCCAAACGCCACTGCACTACCCTAAACCTTAAACCACTACCCCAAGCACGACCCCTACACTACCCAAATGCCACTAGCACTGCCCTAAACCCTAAAACACTACCCCCAGCATGACCCCCTACACTACCCAAA
Organism: Calotriton arnoldi; assembly: GCA_963921515.1. Taxonomy (NCBI): domain Eukaryota; kingdom Metazoa; phylum Chordata; class Amphibia; order Caudata; family Salamandridae; genus Calotriton; species Calotriton arnoldi. The sequence goes on from CAWUFW010014564.1 coordinate 371,955, forward strand.
CACCACTGCACTACCCTAAACCCTAAAACACTCCCCCAGCACGACTCCCTACACTACCCAAACACCACTGCACTACCCTAAACCCTAAATCTACCCCAGCACAACCCCCTACACTACCCAAACACCACTGCACTATAATAAACCCTAAATCTACCCCCAGCACGAGCCCCTACACTACCCAAACACCACTGCACTACCCTAAACCCTAAATCTACCCTCAGCACGACCCCCTACACTACCCAAACACCACTGCACTACCCTAAACCCTAAAACACTACCCCCAGCATGACCCCCTACACTACACCAACACCACTGCACTACCCTAAACCCTAAAATACTACCCCAGCACGACCCCCTACACTACCCAAACACCACTGCACTACCCTAAACCCTAAAACACTACCCCCAGCACGACCCCCTACACTACCCAAACACCACTGCACTACCCTAAACCCTATAACACTACCCCCAGCATGACCCCTACACTACACAAACACCACTGCACTGCCCTAAACCCTAGAACACTACCCCCAACATGACCCCCTACACTACCCAAACACCACTGCACTACCCTAAACCCTAAATCTACCCAAGCATGACCCCCTACACTACACAAACATCACTGCACTACTCCTAAACCCTAAAACACTACCACCAGCATGACCCCTACACTACCCAAACACCACTGCACTACCCTAAACCCTAAAACACTACCCCCAGCATGACCCCCTACACTACACAAACACCACTGCACTACCCTAAACCCTAAAACACTACCCTCAGCACGACCCCCTACACTACCCAAACACCACTGCACTACCCTAAACCCTAGAAAAGTAACCACCACCCCATGCCCATTCCCCCTTACCTCTCACTGCTCGTGGTTCCTCTCTCCTCATGGTTCCTGCTTCATGTCGTCTCTGAGGGGCGGTGCACGTCGTTGTGAGGAAACGGAACAGCCTCTGTTTCCTTACAACGACGTGGATTGTCTACATTTTTTTAGAACTCATGGTCATTTACCATACATACCTTTACAACAAAATTTGCTGTAAAGGCATGCGTTGTAAATGACCATGCATTCTAAAATAATGTGTAGTAATGACTTCGCGATGTATAACGCATGCGTGGTAATGCATGCGTTGTAATGGTATCGCGAAGTAAAAAAGTCGTTGTAACGGCTGTTTACCGATCGAAGCTGGCCCTCTGTTCTTCAGTGAGTCGTTTATTTGATAAATTAGGAGGAAGGAATGTGTTTTTTTTACCAAAAAGTGCATTCCCGGCTGTTGTATTGTGAAAGTGTCCTCGTGGCCTGGTTTCACTTCCGGTGAGAGAGTGGAAGAGTCTGTTTGGATCTAAAGGGGTTCTGCTGTTGGACGGGGCCGGCGCGACACGTCATCAGAAAACACAGCTAATGGAAAGCATTGTCCCCGAAGTGTGGAGCAGTGCCATGAGAGGTCAACGAGTGTGCGTCCCACCGCAGTATGACCGTACCGCGTGACCCATGTGCCACCTCCAGTGTACGGAAGGCAGAAGCGGCATCCATCGCAGGTCCTCTTGAAGACCGTTGTAGCGCTAAATCTACATTTTGGAACTAGGGCATTTTAACCTTGTTGTTCCTGCCAGATACAAAGAGAAGATCCTGTGTTATTCAGTGCCCTCGTTACCTTTTCAGTGGGTAGTGGAGCTTGTCACTTTGCTGCCCCACCGGTGCACACGACTGGGCTCCCCACCTCGTGTGCCATCTGCAGGGCCTCTGCCCTCGGATCACTGGTTTCGGTTTCTGGAGTGGCAACATAAACAGTTGCTCCCAAAGGACTAGCCTGAACACTTAGGTGAATATCCCCTGCGCCAGCAGTCCACGGAAATTCTTTCCTAGCTCTCCCACGTCGACGACGATGTCATAATAGCATGGCTCCACTCGCGACACCGTATGATGTCTTAGGGGCCATAAGAGGACCTCGTCGGCGTGCTGACGTCAGTTCCACCCATTTTTTCTGTGCCACCGAGGTAAACAGGTGGACCGACACATTTTCACATGTATACATAGTATACTAAATATATATATATATATATATATATATATATATATATATATATATGTGTATATATATGTGTATATATATATATATATATATATATATATACAAATGCATAACCAATAAAGGCATAAAGAAATAGCAACAGAGCAAGCATTTCTCACTATTAAAACATAAGCATGATTAAGACATATTAAAAACATTCATGCCAAACAGTAAAAGCATCTTTTTGGTAGAAACAGGTGGACAACGGGGAGGCGGGTGGGACAGTGAGGAATCCACAGGCAGATACTGTATCCACCAGAAAAAGCGTTACTGAAGGTAAGTAACTTACTCTTCTGATGGATACTTCTGCCTGTTGATTCCTCACCTTTTGAATAGAATCCTCAAGCCGTACCTCACCCGGAGGAGGGTGTCCACCTGACTAGACCAAAAAATCTTGCAAAACAGATCGAGCAAAATGGCCATCCCTCCTAACCTCCGAATCCAATAATAATCGAATAATTTTTAGTCAAAATTATATTGAAAATAATACTTTAAAAATACTTTTATTAATAAATTTAGACAAACACTTAAAGGAAAACTTTTATTTATAATTAATTTAAAGATATTTCATACTTTACAAATCACGCCGAAGTCGCGACCCCAGCGCGACTTTTCAAAATGGCTACCGGAATGCACGCAGCCATCGTGTAGGGTGCGCGAAGGGTGCGCGACTACAGTGCACCCTCGAGCCGACTAACATTGTGGACAGCGAAGCAGGATTTTTTTCCATAACTGTATCTAATAATTATATTATAAAGGGGATTCTGGTATACAGACCCCCAGGTCCCTCCACACGGTTCACGCCTAGGCTGATTGAGTGCCTAGTCCATCCAGCATTACGGTATGAGAAACTATTGCTATTAGGAGATCTGAATCTGCACTTTGATGACGCCTCCGATTCTGGGGCGCAAGGGATCTGCCAGGAATTGGCAGCATTACAGATGACACTTAAATCGGAGTGCCCTACGCATCTACGAGGTCATCTACTTGATCCAATTTTTGCTAATTGGGATGGTCTAGAAATTGAGCAGCCACTTCCAGTTCCCTGGTCGGATCATTTTGTGATCCCTTTTAAGGTGTGGATGTCGGTTCAAAAGACTCTAGCGAAAGTTGAACTTAAGCTGAAACACAGGAGGTGGGCGAGTTTCTCGCAAGACAACTTTAGCAAGGCCCTTTCACTGGGGGGGCCCCCGGGTGGTCGGGAGATTGACTCGGCATGTGAGGCCTTAGATAGGTGCATTTCGGAAGCACTTGACAGCTGTGCACCCTGGGCCGCAAAGGCACCCAGAAGGCAAGCAAAATCTGCCCCCTGGTTCAGAGACGAACTGAGACTGGCAAGAGCGGCCTGTAAACGTCTTGAAAGACGATGGAGAAGGGATTTTTCGGCCCAGATGAAGACTGAATACAAAGTTAGTCTTAAGCTCTATCATACCCTTATCAGAAAAACGCGGGCTTCCTATTATAAGGAAAGAATTGAGAGAGCGGAAAATTCAGTCAAAGAGTTGTTCACCGTCTACAAAGAGATCTCATCCTTGGATAAGATCGCAGCACTGAGTATAAGTTCAGTGGAGTCCTGTAATCGGATAGCAGAGTTTTTTGTAGAGAAGGTAGAGAAAATCTATTCCACCTTCCCGGTCTCTGCAAGGGAGGGGCGCACTGTGGTTGCTGCCCCCACTAACATAAAGGGAGAAGAATATCTGGATACTTTCAGTACCCCTAATCATGAGACCCTAATGAAGATAGCTAGCAGCATCAAGTCCGGCTCTCCCTGTGACCCTGCAAGGCCAAGGGTGCTGAGAGGGAGCATGGAATGCCTTGAACCTTGCATCAGACATCTGTTAGAGCTCTCTTTCAGCTCAGGCACTGTGCCAAAAAAATGGAAGGAGGCTGTGGTCTTACCGCTGAGGAAGAAGCTGAATGTCAGCATGGACCAGCTAGACAATTTGCGTCCCATCTCGCTACTCCCTTACTTTGCGAAAATTGCAGAGAAGGTTGTGAACATCCAGCTGACAGCCCATGTTAGCAAACATAGTCTTCTCCATCCCACTCAGTCCGGTTTTCGAGCGTCGTACTCAACTGAATCGGCTTTGCTCCTCTCCACTGAGACCATCCGGAAGTACGTTGATGAGGGTCAGACGGCGGCCTTAATTTTATTAGATCTGAGTGCCGCCTTTGACACTGTTGCTCATCATACGTTGCTTCAGTGTCTCAGGAGGGGAGGGGTGGGGGGGAAGGCATTGGAATGGATGGAATCCTTTCTGCAGGACCGCAGTTTTCAGGTAGCGCAGGGACCTTATCTATCTAAGAGCATTGGGCTTAAACAGGGGGTGCCACAGGGGTCCACCCTTAGTCCGACCCTATTTAACCTATATGTTGCCCCAGTGGCAGACATCACTGGAAAGTTTGGGGTCAAAGCCGTGTCCTACGCTGACGACACGCAACTGGTGGTGTCTCTAACACAGTCGGACAAGAAGGCAGCCACAAATTTTACTTCCTGCCTGCAAGAACTAGCGGTATGGATGGCTAACAACTGCCTTAAACTGAACGGGAGCAAGCCAGAAGTGATGGCTTTTGGCAAGGCACCTTCTGTGTGGGCATCGGCGTGGTGGCCACAGACCCTGGGTCCTATCCCCGGTCCTAGTGAACAGGTGAAGAACCTAGGGGTGTGGCTTGACCCTAAGCTCTCGTTTGAGCATCATACAAGGCGGGTGGCTGGAACTTGTTTTGGAATCTTGCGTGGACTCCGCAAGACCCTGGACCTCCTGCCTACCGTAGCTAGGAAGACCATGGTTCATGCTTTGGTAACATCGAGGCTGGACTATGGAAATGTGCTTTACCTGGGGGCTAATGTCAACTGTGTACAGAGGCTTCAATGTATCCAGAACGCAGCAGCCCGCCTGGTTCTGATGCTACTTAGGCGAGCCTCTTCCAGGAAGGCCCTGGTCGCCCTTCATTGGTTACCGATTAAGGAGCGAATCCTGTTTAAAGCTCTTTGTGTGAGCCATCGGATTCTACAAAGGAAGGGGCCCACATACCTACATCACCTTCTGACTCCGTATGTCCCCTCCCGCCAATTAAGATCTAGCGGGACAGGACAGGTTATTATTCCCAGAGTCAGGAGGGTAAGGATGGGTGGGCGCTCCTTTAGTTTCAGGGCAGCTCAGCAATGGAACAAACTCCCATGGGGGCTTCGGATGGAGGCCTCGGAGTTGACTTTTCGTAAAAAGCTGAAAACTTTTCTGTTCCCCACTGAGTAGCTTTCGGGTTGCTGTACCGTATATGGGGGGTGGCCTGGGAATGATGTCTCTCTCGACTGTACCGTAGCGCGGGGACACACTAGCCTAGTGTAACCAAGCGCTCTACAAATGTCATTATTATTATTATTATATATTTAAAAAAAAAAAAGAAGGAATATAGTTTTCCTAACCAAAAATTATTCACAATTTTTTAAAATATATATATATGTATATACATATATATGTATATAGAAAATAAAAAAACATAGGATTGAGGTACATTAGACTTACAAATTTTCATTTAAAAAACCTTTGAAATTAACTGGAAAACCCATAGGTTTCAGGCACGTTATAGTTAGAAATTAGCATTTAAAAAACCATAGAAATTCACTGAAAAAAACATAGGTTTCAGGCACGTTATAGTTAGAAATTAGCATTTAAAAAACCATAGAAATTAACTGAAAAAACCATAGGTTTCAGGAACGTTATAGTTAGTTGGACATTTCACTCGTACAATACCATAGAAATTCCGGCGTTATAGTTAGTTCAGCTAACTATAACTCGCGCCCCCGCAATGCACTACTGATGACGTCACATATTACATCATTCATGACATGGTCAGTGACATCACTGATGACATCACTGATGACATCTCAAATGCTCTCGGCTGAGACTGAAACGCGTTGGGGTTGTGTGTTGGCAGCTTTTGGAAATTAAACACCCTTGAACTACTACTGGATGATTGGTGCCTAATTGTTGTTTACTATAAGGAGCAGCGAGTGCGGTGAGACTAATCCCTGTCAAAAGGGATATTGTGGCAATATTCGGAACGGCTTGGTCCTGCCGTACTCTACACGCACCACCAGAGAGGCGCCGAACAGTCAGGAAACGGGACTATGCAGAAAGGAATATATATATATATATATATATATATATATATATTCACTGAAAAAACCATAGGTTTTAGGGACAGTTATAGTTAGTTGGACATTGCACTCGTACAAAACCCGTGAAATTCCCCTGTTATAGTTAGTTCAGCTAACTATAACTCGCGCCCCCGCAATGCACTGCTGATGACGTCACATATTACATCACTCATGACATGGTCAGTGACATCACTGATGACATCACTGATGACATCTCAAATGACATCACTGATGACATCACTGATGACATCATCCAGTGACTGTGTGTTTCTGTAAAGTTTAAATATGTTTAATATATATAGGGAAAGGCGTATTGAAGAATGAGTGGGTGTATAAGTGTCTGAATGGATGATTTAGTACGTGAGTGACTGACTCTACAAGTGAGTGATTAAACGTATCTTACTGAATGCATGGGTTAGTGACTAAACTGTGTGAATGTCTGTATCCGTCTGTTTGTTGGTGTGTAAGTGGATGCATGGATTTGCGAATAGCTACATGAGTGTCTATATGGGTTATTGATTGGTTCTCTGAGTATCTGTATGGCTGCCTGAGTGTTTGTGTGGGTGGGGTGTGTGTGACTCTATACATAGATGTGTGAGTGGGTGATTCACTGTGTGCATGATTTCAAGAGTGCATCTGTGATGGACTGCTTGGGTGGGTGAGTGTGTGTATGGGTGTGTTAGTGAGTGAATGTATATCTCAGTGGTACATGTGCGAGTAACTACATATGTAAAAGGCAGTATATATGTGTGTTAGAGTATTTAAATGGCTATAAGTGAGAGTGGTTATTGTGAGAGTGGCTGTATGGATGCGTGTGTGCTTGTATCAGTTATTGTATAAGAGCGTAAGAATGTGCTAGTATTTGTATGAGTAAGTGAGCTGGTGTGTGTATAACTGTATAGGTGAGTAAATGGGTGTGTGATTAATTTTTTGCATGACTGACTAGGTGTGTGAGTACCTCTATGGATGAGTGGCGGTGTGTGAGTATTTATATAGGTGTATGAGTGCATATGATAGTCCTGTACTGAGTGACTGTAAGTATGAGTGACTGTACAGGTGAGTGAATGGATGTGTGTGTAGACCTAAGAATCAGTGAGTGGGTATGTAGTTTTTGGTGTTGGAGTGTCTATGGTTTTGAGAATGGCAGTCTGTAATTTAGAGTGGGTGTATCAAAAGTTATATTAGGGTGTGAGAAGATGCATGAAATTATCACATGGATGATGTCATCAGTGATGTCATTTGAGATGTCATCAGTGATGTCATCAGTGATGTCACTGACCATGTCATGAGTGATGTAATATGTGACGTCATCAGCAGTGCATTGCGGGGCGCGAGTTATAGTTAGCTGAACTAACTATAACAGGGGAATTTCACGGGTTTTGTACGAGTGCAATGTCCAACTAACTATAACTGTCCCTAAAACCTATGGTTTTTTCAGTGAATTTCAAAGGTTTTTTAAATGCTAATTTCTAACTATAACTTGTCTGAAACCTATGGTTTTTTCAGTGAATTTCAAAGGTTTTTTAAATGCTAATTTCTAACTATAACGTGCCTGAAACCTATGGTTTTTTCAGTGAATTTCAAAGGTTTTTTAAAAGGTAATTTCTAACTATAACGTGCCTGAAACCTATGGTTTTTTCAGTGAATTTCAAAGGTTTTTTAAATGCTAATTTCTAACTATAACGTGCCTGAAACCTATGATTTTTTAAGTGAATTTCAAAGGTTTTTTAAATGCTAGTTTCTAACTATGCCAACAGAGGTAGGACATGTGAAGAAAGAAGAAAAACGCACAGAAAGAAGCAAAAGATGTGCAGAAAGAACCAACAGAGGAGCAGAAAGAGGCCTTGTTGCAAAATCATCCTGTGCCCACAACTTTTTCAGACGGGTACTGGTGGTAACTGACTCTGACTAACCAGAGCCAGTGCGCGTTTGCACAGTGGTGAAGGGAGGGGGGCCTGAGGTGACATGTGTGCAAACGCGCCCGTGGCGCGTTTTAAGTTGCGGGATTAAGTCCCCTTGAATCCTGAGGGTCCCTGGGGCCCAACTAGCCCCCAAGGTACCTACAGTTAGGACCACAGAGCTGAGTTGCAGAGAGGCGTTCCGAGGCCACGCACCTTTTTCACCTCTCTGCAACGCAACTCTGTTGTGCTTACTGAAGGTACCTGGTGGGCTAGTTGGCCCCCAGGATTCAAAGGGAATTAACTCCCCAACTTAAAACGCACCACAGGGCGTGTTTGCGCACATGTCACCTGAGGCCCCTCCCCTCCCTTCACCACTGTGCAAACGCGCCCGTGGCGCGTTTTAAGTTGGGGGATTAGGTCACCTTGAATCCTGAGAGTCCCTGGGGCCCAACTAGCCCACCAGGTACTTCCAGTAAGCACCACAGGCCTGCGTTGCAACGCCTGTAACAAATTGTGCAGTTGTGTTTAGGTAGTGAAGAGGGTTGTGCTGGGGGTAGTGTTTTAGGGCTTAGGGTAGTGCAGTGGTGTTTGTGTAGTGTAGGGGGTCATGCTGGGGGTAGATTTAGGGTTTAGGGTAGTGCAGTGGTGTTTGGGTAGTGTAGGGAGTCGTGCTGGGGGAGTGTTTTAGGGTTTAGGGTAGTACAGTGGTGTTTGGGTAGTGTAGGGGGTCGTGCTGGGGTTAGTGTTTTAGGGTTTTAGGGTTTAGGGTAGTGCAGTGGTGTTTGGGTAGTGTAGGGGATACTGCTGGGGGTAGTGTTTTAGGGTTTAGGGTAGTGCAATGGTGTTTGGGTAGTGTAGGGGTACTGCTGGGGGTAGTGTTGGTTTAGGGTAGTGCAGTGGTGTTTGGGTAGCGTAGGGGGTACTGCTGGGGGTAGTGTTTTATGGTTTAGGGTAGTGCAGTGGTGTTTGGGTAGTGTAGGGGTTCGTGCTGGGGGTAGTTTTTAGGGTTTAGGGTAGTGCAGTGGTGTTTGTGTAGTGTAGGAGGTCGTGTTTTAGGGTTTAGGGTAGTGCAGTGGTCTTTGGGTAGTGTAGGGGGTTGTGCAGGGGGTAGTGTTTTAGGGATTAGGGTAGTGCATTGGTATTTGGGTAGTGTAGGGGTCATGCGGGGGTAGTGTTTTAGGGTTTAGGACAGTGCAGTGGTGTTTAGGTAGTGTAGGGGTCGTGCTGGGGGGAGTGTTTTAGGGTTTAGGGCAGTGCAGTGGTGTTCGGGTAGTGTAGGGGGTCGTGCTGGGGGGAGTGTTTTAGGGTTTAGGGCAGTGCAGTGGTGTTCGGGTAGTGTAGGGGGTCGTGCTGGGGCGAGTATTTTAGGGTTTAGGGTAGTGCAGTGGTGTTCGGGTAGTGTAGGGGGTCCTGCTGGGGGTAGTGTTCTAGGGTTTAGGGCAGTGCAGTGGTGTTCGGGCAGTGTAGGGGGTCGTGCTGGGGGTGGTTTTTAGGGTTTAGGGCAGTGCAGTGGTGTTCGGGCAGTGTAGGGGGTCGTGCTGGGGGTGGTGTTTCAGGGTTTAGGGCAGTGCAGTGGTGTTCGGGCAGTGTAGGGGGTCGTGCAGGGGGTGGTGTTTCAGGGTTTAGGGCAGTGCAGTGGTGTTCGGGCAGTGTAGGGGGTCGTGCAGGGGTTGTGTTTCAGAATTTAGGGCAGTGGTGTTCGGGCAGTGTAGGGGGTCATGCTGGGGGTGGTGTTTCAGGGTTTGGGGCAGTGCAGTGGTGTTCAAGCAGTAAAGGGGGTCATGCTGGGGGTGGTGTTTCAGGGTTTAGGGCAGTGCAGTGGTGTTCGGGCAGTGTAGGGGGCGGTGCAGGGGGTGGTGTTTCAGGGTTTAGGGCAGTGCAGTGGTGTTCGGGCAGTGTAGGGGGTGGTGCAGGGGGTGGTGTTTCAGGGTTTAGGGCAGTGCAGTGGTGTTCGGGAAGTGTAGGGGGTCGTGCAGGGGGTGGTGTTTCAGGGTTTACGGCAGTACAGTGGTGTTCGGGCATTGTAGGGGGTGGTGCTGGGGCTGGTGTTTCAGGGTTTAGGGCAGTGCAGTGGTGTTTGGGCAGTGTAGGGGGTCGTTCTGGGGCTGGTGTTTCAGGGTTTAGGGTAGTGCTGTGGTGTTCGGGCAGTGTAGGGGGTCGTGCTGGGGCTGGTGTTTCAGGGTTTAGGGCAGTGCAGTGGTGTTCGGGCAGTGTAGGGGGTCATGCTGGGGCTGGTGTTTCAGGGTTTAGGGCAGTGCAGTGGTGTTCGGGCAGTGTAGGGGGTTTTGCTGGGGCTGGTGTTTCAGAGTCTAGGGCAATGCAGTGGTGTTCGGGCAGTGTAGGGGGTCTTGCTGGGGCTGGTGTTTCAGGGTTTAGGGCAGTGCAGTCGTGTTCGGGCAGTGTAGGGGGTCGTGCTGGGGGTGGTGTTTCAGGGTTTAGGGCAGTGCAGTGGTGTTCGGGCAGTGTAGGGGGTCGTGCTGGGGCTAGTGTTTCAGGGTTTAGGGCAGAGCAATGATGCTCAGGCAGTGTAGGGGGTTGTGCTGGGGGTGATGTTTCAGGGTTTAGGGCAGTGCAGTGGTGTTAGGGCAGTGTAGGGGGTCGTGCTGGGGGTGGTGTTTCAGGGTTTAGGGCAGTGCAGTAGTGTTCCGGCAGTGTAGGGGGTCGTGCAGGGGGTGGTGTTTCAGGGTTTAGTGCAGTGGTATTCGGGCAGTGTAGGGGTCGTGCCGGGGTGGTGTTTCAGGGTTTAGGGCAGTGCAGTGGTGTTCGGGCAGTGTAGGGTGTCGTGCTGAGGGGTGGTGTTTCAGGGTTTAGGGCAGTGCAGTAGTGTTTTGGCAGTGTAGGGGGACGTGCAGGGGGTGGTGTTTCAGGGTTTAGGGCAGTGCAGTGGTGTTCGGCCAGTGTAGGTAGTCTTGCTGGGGGTGGTGTTTCAGGGTTTAGGGCAGTGCAGTAGTTTTCGGGCAGTGTAGGTGGTCGTGCTGGGGCTGGTGTTTCAGGGTTTAGGGCAGTGCCGGGGTGTTCGGGCAGTGTACGGGGTTGTGTTGGGGCTGGTGTTTCAGGGTTTAGGGCAGTGCAGTGGTGTGCGGGCAGTGTACGGGGTTGTGCTGGGGCTGGTGTTTCAGGGTTTAGGGCAGTGCAGTGGTGTTCGGGCAGTGTAGGGGGTCGTGCTTGGGGTGGTGTTTCAGGGTTTAGGGCAGTGCAGTGGTGTTCGGGCAGTGTAGGGGGTCGTGCTGGGGCTGGTGTTTCAGGGTTTAGGGCAGTGCAGTGGTGTTCGGGCAGTGTAGGGGGTCGTGCTGGGGCTGGTGTTTCAGGGTTTTGGGCAGAGCAGTGGTGTTCGGGCAGTGTAGGGGGTCGTGCTGGGGTGGTGTTTCAGGGTTTAGGGCAGTGCAGTGGTGTTCGGGCAGTGTAGGGGGTCTTGCTGGGGGTGGTGTTTCAGGGTTTAGGGCAGTGCAGTGGTGTTCGGGCAGTGTAGGGGTCTTGCTGGGGGTGGTGTTTCAGGGTTTAGGGCAGTGGTGTTCGGGCAGTGTAGGGGGTCTTGCTGGGGGTGATGTTTCAGGGTTTAGGGCAGTGCAGTGGTGTTCGGGCAGTGTAGGGGGTCTTGCTGGGGGTAGTGTTTCAGGGTTTAGGGTGGTGCAGTGGTGTTCGTGCAGTGTAGGGGGTCGTGCTGGGGGTGGTGTTTCAGGGTTTAGGGCAGTGCAGTGGTGTTCTGGCAGTGTAGGGGGTCATGCTGGGGGTGGGGTTTCAGGGTTTAGGGCAGTACAGTGGTGTTCGGGCAGTGTAGGGGGTCGTGCAGGGGGTGGTGTTTCAGGGTTTAGGGCAGTGCAGTTGTGTTCGGGCAGTGTAGGGGTCGTGCTGGGGCTGGTGTTTCAGGGTTTAGGGCAGTGCAGTGGTGTTCGGGCAGTGTAGGGGGTCTTGCTGGGGCTGGTGTTTCAGGGTTTAGGGCAGTGGTGTTCGGGCAGTGTAGGGGGTCATGCAGGGGGTGGTGTTTCAGGGTTTAGGGCAGTGCAGTGGTGTTCTGGCAGTGTAGGGGGTCATGCTGGGGGTGGGATTTCAGGGTTTAGGGCAGTACAGTGGTGTTCGGGCAGTGTAGGGGGTCGTGCTAGGGGTGGTGTTTCAGGGTTTAGGGCAGTGCAGTTGTGTTCGGGCAGTGTAGGGGTCGTGCTGGGGCTGGTGTTTCAGGGTTTAGGGCAGTGCAGTGGTGTTCGGGCAGTGTAGGGGGTCTTGCTGGGGGTGGTGTTTCAGGGTTTAGGGCAGTGCAGTGGAGTTCATGCAGTATAGGGGGTCGTGCTGGGGATGGTGTTTCTGGGTTTAGGGCAGTGCAGTAGTGTTCGAGCCGTGTAGGGGGTTGTGCAGGGGGTGGTGTTTCAGGGTTTAGGGCAATGCAGTGGTGTTCGGGCAGTGTAGGGGGTCACGCTGGGGTGGTGTTTCAGGGTTTAGGGCAGTGCAGTGGTGTTCGGGCAGTGTAGGGGGTCATGCACGGGGTGGTGTTTCAGGGTTTAGGGCAGTGCAGTGGTGTTCGGGCAGTGTAGGGTGTTGTGCTGGGGCTGGTGTTTCAGGGTTCAGGGCAGTGCAGTGGTGTTCAGGCAGTGTAGGGGGTCGTGCTGAGGCTGGTGTTTCATGGTTTAGGGCAGTGCAGTGGTGTTCGGGCAGTGTAGGGGTCGTGCTGGGGCTGGTGTTTCAGGGTTTAGGGCAGTGCAGTGGTGTTCGGGCAGTGTAGGCGGTCGTGCTGGGGCTGGTGTTTCAGGGTTTAGGGCAGTGCAGTGGTGTTCGGGCAGTGTAGGGGGTCGTGCTGGGGCTGGTGTTTCAGGGTTTAGGGCAGTGCAGTGGTGCTCGGGCAGTGTAGGGGGTCGTGCTGGGGGTGATGTTTCAGGGTTTAGGGTAGTGCAGTGGTGTTCGGGCAGTGTAGGGGGTCGTGCAGGGGCTGGTGTTTCAAGGTTTAGGGCAGTGCAGTGGTGTTTGGGCAGTGTAGGGGGTCATGCTGGGGCTGGTGTTTCAGGGTTTTGGGCAGAGCAGTGGTGTTCGGGCAGTGTAGGGGGTCCTGCTGGGGGTAGTGTTTCAGGGTTTAGGGCAGTGCAGTGGTGTTCAGGCAGTGTAGGGGGTCGTGCTGGGGGTGGTGTTTCAGGGTTTAGGCCAGTGGTGTTTGGGCAGTGTAGGGGGTCTTGCTGGGGGTGATGTTTCAGGGTTTAGGGCACTGCAGTGGTGTTCGGGCAGTGTAGGGGGTCTTGCTGGGGGTAGTGTTTCAGGGTTTAGGGCAGTGCAGTGGTGTTCGGGCAGTGTAGGGGGTCATGCTGGGGGTTGTGTTTCAGGGTTTAGGGCAGTGCAGTGGTGTTCGGGCAGTGTAGGGGGTCGTGAAGGGGTGGTGTTTCAGGGTTTAGGGCAGTGCAGTGGTGTTCGGGCAGTGTAGGGGGTCGTGCTAGGGGTGGTGTTTCAGGGTTTAGGGCAGTGCAGTGGTGTTCGGGCAGTGTAGGGGGTCATGCAGGGGCTGGTGTTTCAGGGTTTAGGGCAGTGCAGTGGTGTTCGGGCAGTGTAGGGGGTCGTGCTGGGGGTAGTGTTTTAGGGTTTAGGGTAGTGCAGTGGTGCTTGTGTAGTGTAGGGGGTCGTGCTGGGGGTAGTGTTTTAGGGTTTAGGGTAGTGCAGTGGTGTTTGTGTAGTTTAGGGGTCATGTTTTAGGGTAGTGCAGTGGTGTTTGGGTAGTGTAGGGGGTCGTGCTGGGGGTAGTGTTTTAGGATTTAGGTTAGTGCAGTGGTGTTTGGGTAGTGTAGGGGGTCGTGCTGGGGTAGTGTTTTAGGGTTTAGGGTAGTGCAGTGGTGTTTGTGTAGTGTAGGGGGTCATGTTTTAGGGTAGTGCAGTGGTGTTTGGGTAGTGTAGGGGGTCGTGCTGCTGGTAGTGTTTTAGGATTTAGGTTAGTGCAGTGGTGTTTGGGTAGTGTAGGGGGTCGTGCTGGGGGTAGTGTTTTAGGGTTTAGGATAGTGCAGTGGTGCTTGTGTAGTGTAGGGGGTCGTGCTGGGGGTAGTGTTTTAGGGTTTAAGGTAGTGCAGTGGTGTTTTTGTAGTGTAGGGGGGTCATGTTTTAAGATGCAATGCTCCAATACCTGACCAGTCTGCACTACATAAAACTGCAAAAAAACTAAAAATAAAAAGTGTTTTTCACACTTTTGTCATTGGGCTATATGTGGGCTACATTTGGGTAATATTTGTGCTACATTTGGGCTCTTTTTTCACTGGTGGCCATCTTGGAAGACTTCTTTGTTATGAAGTTTCCTAATTTCTTCATTTACTGCAGTCTCCTCAGTAGGAAATGCTTTCAGTTTTTTACTTTGATTCCATCAAGAAGGCATTCAGATGTGTCTCACATCTGTCATAAATTCAGAATGTTAGCACTCTAGTTGCTCATTAGATCACTGGAGTAAAGCTACTGCTCACCAGGGAGTTAACTGGTAGTCTGCTGCTGGTATTTAAAGTGATTGTTTCAGTCTGCATGTCAGAATTTTCTAATGAAATAGAAGAGGATTTGAGATCTCACTTAAAACATGCCCTAATTTTTCTTTCTGCAGCACTAACCATAATTTCTATTTCAAAAAGAACCCCTCATTTTGTTCCTTTTTAAATTAAATGTTTTAAGTGTTACCGGTTTATTCCAATCAAGATGGCTTCAGGTGTGCCATACTTTTGTCATAAGTAAGGCTGTTAGCGCTCTAGTTGTTCTTTAGAACACTCTGGGAAGCTGCAGTAGAACACAAAGGCATCAACTGGCAGGCTGCTCCTGTTGAAATATAACAGGAAGATATTTGAGATCACACTTGAAATATGTCCTAATTTTTCTTTCTACAGCACTAACCATAATTTCTATGACAAAATGAACCCCATCATTTTGTTCCTTTTTAAATTAAATGTTTTAAGTGTTACCAGTTTATTCCAATCAAGATGGCTTCAGGTGTGCCATACTTTTGTCATAAGTAAGGCTGTTAGCACTCTAGTTGTTCTTTAGAACACTCTGGGAAGCTGCAGTAGAACACAAAGGCATCAACTGGCAGGCTGCTCCTGTTGAAATATAACAGGAAGATATTTGAGATCACACTTGAAACATGTCC
This sequence comes from Calotriton arnoldi, assembly GCA_963921515.1. Taxonomy (NCBI): domain Eukaryota; kingdom Metazoa; phylum Chordata; class Amphibia; order Caudata; family Salamandridae; genus Calotriton; species Calotriton arnoldi. The sequence continues at coordinate 387,186 of CAWUFW010014564.1, forward strand.
TAATTTTTCTTTCTACAGCACTAACCATAATTTCTATGACAAAATGAACCCCATCATTTTGTTCCTTTTTAAATTAAATTGTTTAAGTGTTACCAGTTTATTCCAATCAAGATGGCTTCAGGTGTGCCATACTTTTGTCATAAGTAAGGCTGTTAGCACTCTAGTTGTTCTTTAGAACACTCTGGGAAGCTGCAGTAGAACACAAAGGAATCAACTGACAGTCTCTGCCCTTGTTGGATGTACATGTTTTACTGAGAATGTCAGACTTCATTCTCACATGACTGAGAAAGATAATGTGAATTTACAGAAAATATGCTCTCATTTTAGCTTCTGGAGCACCTTCCAAACCTCCATGGGACAAGCATGAGAAAATAGTGTTCTCTCAAACATGATTCATGATATCCCAGCAGAAGGTTTTTCACATGGTAAAATCACCTTAGAATACACCACAATTCCTAAAATTAGTATGGTACCATCAACAAATAAATTCTAATGTAACTAAAATCTGTTATCACCCTTTATAGTTCTCCTTTTGGTGACCCTCAAAATCTTCTATTCACTACAATGCATTTCAATGAGGTACTATCATTTATATTGGTCCCAAGATGGCTGCCAGCAATTCCAGGATGAAGTGCTGACAGCCAATCAGATCTCACGATGACATGTGTGGTTAGGCTCCGCCCAGATATATATGTGACTTTACTTTTGATTTTCTCAGGAACTACTGAACGGATTTACACCATTTAAGCAAAAGGCACCACACTGAACCAAGGGCTACCTCTTTGCCAAATTTGGTGTAATTCCGTTCAGCAGTTCGGGCTGTAGCTGCGACTAAAGGTTCCTATGGAAAAATGAATGGGGAAAACGCGTTTTGGGACCCCCCTTTTTCTCGGCCCCCGCTTGACGTATCACCCCGAGACTTTCAGGATAGGAGCGGACCGGAGCGCCCCAACAAGTTGGAAACTTTCGCGAAGATTCGTCAACCGGCGCCAACGTTATTTCAAATAGAATGTCGCGGATTTCCTATGGATAATAGGTTTTAACTATAACTATCTACTGGCGACCGCCAGTAGATAATATATATATATATATATATATATACACTTACCATCCAAATGAAATCTAAATTAAATGTAATCTGAAATACCGAAATAATTGTAGACCTGAACTAATTGTATGTCGATATTATGGATGTGAAAAAATTAGGGCACAACAGAATCATAATACAGACTTGTCTTAGAGTTCATGTGGGGGATTTCCTGGTCTTCCCATAAGAAACCCAGTGAAATTCACTATAACTATCTTGTTCGCTTATGATGTACTTTACATAAATTTCCACTGGTGCTGTAAACATTTTGCATCGGCATTTTCACAAACAAACCAGTGTGAAAAACTTGAATTACAACAACTGCAGCAAACACACATTTTTGCACCAGCCGATCGCTGCAAATCAAATTTTGCACCCTTGTTTAGTGTCAAGGTTGTTTATAAACTGGGATGTGAACTTGTTGGTTCAGAACTGCCTAGCACAAATGCACAATTGTATTAATTCGGCATGGTGTTCAGGAACAGCCTGCATTCTTCTTAAGAACTATACCTGTGCGAATAACGTGATTAGTGGCTATTTTCTTTCTTTTTTACAGCATAATTGCCCTGTTGATACACATTTTTTTTGGTGCGTTTTTGTGATTTCTTATTTTCATTGTTTCATTGTTTTCATGTTGCCTTATTTGCACTGTATCAACCACACTGACAACAACTATTAGTTCAGCATTGCTATGTGCATCACAGATTTGGCAGGTAAAATAAAAAGTACACGTTTATGACACAGAATCCATGTTTTTAACAATGTTTAGCTAGAAGAAGGGACTTGCAACAACTCAGTATTGTGCCAGAGCCAAATGGGTCTCGCGTCCCATATAAGCAAAGAATAAAAGCCTTGTGTAATCCAAGGTCCCCACTCTCTTCCACCTTCTACAGAATATGATTCTGCCACCCCGAATGCTGCGAGATCCTGATTGCTAAAAGCTCTGTCATACTCTCTGGGATTTTGGAAATAAACTGGATCCATAAACGAAGCATTTTTATCCTAATGAGTGACTCAGCAACTATCACGTTTTATAAATTAACAATTGTCTTTTTTATCAAAACAAAATGCTTTAGAAATAAACATCTATTACAAAACGTATTAAAAGTATCACTATGACAATTATCTCTGGTTCTATAAATAGTGAAAACCTACAACAGCTCTTTGTGGGAGTGTCCTACTGTACTTGGATGTGATTGGTTGGTGCACAGGATTTGAGGGAAGAGATCGTTTCAAGGTGGCTATTTAATTCAGTGGCATTAACTAGCCAATCACAGCGAAGCAACATCTGCTTTCAAAAATATCAATGTGCCGTGTTAATACACATCGGTGATTCGGCATGGCACATTCCTTTGATCTTACGGACAATATGTGATTCATCCAGTATCTGTAGTCCCACAATCTCATGTGACTACTCAGCTAACGCGCGCACACGTAAAAACTGCAACTTTGTGAAGTGAATTAAAACTTTCCACGCCCCTCACAAGACCTGCTCGTTACATTTCACGGCAGATACCGGACAGAGCTGTGTATTGCGGGTCGTTTGTAAGAACTTTGGTGCTCATACACAAGCAAGAACGCAAAACCCGTTTCTCGCGAGAGGTGGTTTGCTTACGTCTGGCACGTGGCTGCTGCTGGCTCCTCTCTGAAGGTGATCTGTGGTTGTAGCGCTGCGAAGTGGACACGGAAGATCCCTCCCAGCAGGATATCGCCATCTCTTGAGAATCCGCTCACACTGTCCCTCTTCAGCTGGCATCCGAGCACTGCGCTCTGCTCAAGATACACTAGCTTCAAACACCAGAGCAGCAGGTGCAGCCTAGTTCCAAACCAGAAGCAAGGCTTGGCACAGAGCCAGAATGCCATGCTGCGGGCGGCGCGGACAAACACTTCACACATTGCACCTCTGGCCAGGCCGTCTGAATTTACCGCTAGAGGGTGTGTGTCTATGGTCAGATGTGGGAGGGCTTGCTTTCATATCTTGTGGTCTATGCGTGACTTTCTTTACTCATATGAATTTACTGCGTCGTCTTGGCCGAAGTTCGTTTCCAGCTAAACCAGGCAGCCGATGGAGAAAAAAACCCTGGGGCTTATTTACAAGCCCCTTGCGCCACTTTTGCGTCATTTTTAACATGGGAAGAGTGACGTACGGGTGGCGCAAGGGGCTTGTAAATAAGCCCCTCTGCACTCAGGCTTTGATAGCGATGGGTAACCCTGAATGTGAGACGGACTCAGTGAAGGTGTTCAGCTTCTGTGCGTCACTAAACTCAGGTTACTGACTCGCACGCGCCTGCCTGAGACCTTTTATGGGAGCCAGAGTCCCCGAGGGAGGGGCAGGCGAGGGGGCAGAGGATGGCTCTGATTGCTCTCATTCCGGCAGTGATCCTGGGTGTTAATTACTGAGGGGACGAGGGAGGTTCAGTGCACGAAGCGCGATCTTAAAACTAACACATTATGTTAAGTGAGAAAAAGCCTCGACATAGTTGTTAAGTTAGGGATGAGGGCCAAGCAGGCCAAAATTAAATTTCCTCATTGGTGACAAAAATCAGTATCTACCATAATTGTTCACACAGCAGATACATTGGTGTATGTATATATCAATTCAATGAAAAAACCAAAGGTTAAGAATAAATTATATTTAGGAAAACTTTGGGGCATATTAGCAAGGGCTTTATCGCCGTTTTAGCGGCACTTTTTGCCGCTAAAGCGGCGATTTTTTTATCGCCCTATCAGCAAGCTGTCGCTAACAGGCGTTAGCGACAGCTTTCTGGCGATAGCGGGCGGTTTCCCTATCGCCTTGCATGCCAGCGATAATTATGGCTAATGACATGCAAGGTAGGCGGAGAAGTGTGGCTCAATGGTTAGAGCGGCAGACCCTGATGCAGAGATCTGGCCCGGGACCAGGGTTCAATTCCCACCTCGGCGGGTCTTGGGCTCAATTTCCTCGGACCTGATAATTCTCGCCTCGGTGCCTATTCTAATCATGGGTCCCACTCTGCAACTCTGGGCAATAGCTTGCTTAATCTCCACAACGGCCCCAACAGCGCTGGGATGCCTGGCTTCACCCTGGGGGTGCCCAGGAGTGGACATTTTCACAGGGAAAAGCCAGGAAGGGTTCCACAGCGGTATGCGTACAGCGCCTGGACACCCCTTTGGGGGTATGGGTGCGCTTTACAAGTACAAATTTCATTTCATTTCATAGGCGTTCCCAACTAAAAGCGACTGAAAACAGTCGCTAACACAACTTCCCCCTATTAGCAACGCAGGCGTAGCGATAAAAAAAAGTCGCGCTGAGCGCTTATATCGCTAGAATTTAACACCTGCTAAAAACATGACTTACCTGTTTCTTCAATGGGAGGTGGATTGTCAGGCTAAGTCCACCATGGCGATAATGCGTGAATATCGCTGTATTTCCAGCGATATTCACGCATTTCGCCGCTATCGCTGGATATTTTATCGCATTGGAGATAAACGTTGCTAATAGCGTGTTATCTCCGCGATAACATCCAGCGATAGGCGGCGATAAAAAAAAATGCGCTAAGCGCGGTTTGCGATAATTATCGCAAGTTGTTGCTAATATCCCCCCTTGTTCATTCTTTCTTTACAAACCACACTTAAACTACGAAAACATTAGAAATTCTAAGGTTATAGTTATATCAAATAACTAATGCACCACCATGAAATAACTGTTACTCTCGCAACCCCGTACACGGTGTTGCCAACTCATAAGCCACACCACCAAAACTTTACTTCGCCACTCTGCGATGCACATGTTCTCACAAATGATGTAATTTGAGATGTTATCAGTGTTCTTTTAAATGCAATAAATTAAGATAGTGTAAGTGATGTAATATGAAAGGGTATAGCCAGTGCATAGTGAAGGTATAGAGTGGAGTGGACTGTCCTAGAGTGGATTGTTGTGCACTGTAGTGATGCACAGTGGTGTGTCATTCAGAGGAGTGTCTTGTTGTCAGGTGGAGTGTTGTTGAATAAAGTGTCGTAGACTGGAATACAGTGGAGTAGAGGTTTGTAGAGTGGATAGGCATAGAGTGGAGTAGGGTCTTGTAGAGTGGAGTGACGTAGAGTGAAATGGAATGTCATAGAGTATAGTGGCATGCCATAGAGTGAAGTGGACAATCATAGATTGGAGTCTCGTACACTGTAGTGTTGTACAGTGGTGTGCCGTTCAGAGGAGTGCTATTGAGTGGAGTGTGGTCAAGTGGAGTGTTGTCAAGTAGAGTATCACAGACTGGCATAGAGTGGAGTAAAGTGTTGTAGAGTGGAGTGGCATAGAGTGGAGTAGGGTGGAGTGTTGTAGAGTGGAGTTTCGTCTAGTGGGGTGTCGTAGAGTACAGTAGAGGAGAGTATTGTAGAGTGGAGTGCTGTTTCCTCTAGTGGAGTGGTATGTCAGAGAGAGTGAAGTGGGGTGTCATACAGCATCATACAGTGTAGTAGAATAGCGTAGAGTGGATGGGCATATAGTGAAGTAGAGTCTCATAGAGTGGCATAGAGTGTTGTAGAGTGGAGTTGCATAGAGTGGAGTATCGTACAGTGGTGTAGAGTAGTGTACATTGTCAGAGTGTAGAGTGGAGTTGAGTAGAGTGGAATGGTGTAGCGTAGAGTGGATTAAAGTGTCATACAGTAGAGTGGCATGTCAAAGAGTACAGTGGCTTAGAGTGCATTAGAGTGTTATAAATTGGAGTGGCATGTCTTACAATAGAGTGGAATGGTGTGTTGCAGGGTTTTGGAAAGTGTTGTAGACTACAGTAGAGTGGGATGGCATACAGTGGAATTGAGTCTTGTAAAGTTGAGTGGCATACAGTAGTGTAGACTGTTGTAGAGTGTGGCAGAGTGGAGTGGCATAAAGTGTCATAGAGTTGAATGGCATAGAGTGGAGTGGCACACATTGGAGTAGTGGAGTACAGTGGAGTAGAGTTGAGTACTGTGTCATATAGTAAAAGGGAGTAAAGTGGGGTGGGGTGGCACACAGAGATTAGCATAGAGTGTAGGGTAAGCCTGGGCAGAGCTCGCGGAGTTTCACTCCGCGGAATTATGCGGAGTGGCCAAAAAATGCCACCCAATTCTATGGAGTTCCACAAGCTGGCTGAGTGTAGTACCGCTCGACTCATTTGCAAGAATTAAAACAGGAGAAGCCGCTTTTCAATCATCTGACTCCCATGCACACTATGCATTTCATACATTTGTTTGGAAAATGGCAAGTTACTTTTAATTGCATTTGGGGGGATCTACACCATTTAGGAAGATGAGGACACTATTCATGCGTGTTATTGCAGGAGTGTATCTTTAAGCCAAAATGACAGCAACAACTTCAACAGACATATATCCCATTCCCAAGCGTAAAGGACATCTGTCCATTGCAACGTTCAAATACATTTGTGATGAACGTACTGTGTTAAATTTTGCCCCGTTAATTGTGAGTGCCGTCAGAGCGCCATGCTAGCCCCCAGCTAATTTCACCGCATTTAATCAGTTGGAAAGAAAAGGCGTGAAAAAAACACCGCACCACTTCTGAAGAATTCATGCCCCAGCATGACTTGCTTTTCTAAAACGTTAATAAAAGTCCTTACATGCTCTAAAACAATAGTTACATTTCATTCTCAGATCAAATGCCTTGTGAAAATTCACTGTACCTGCCACTAGAGGATTTAAATGATGCAATCCATCCAGCTGGAACTCTGTGGTTTTGACAGAAATTCAGGCTTTTCAAGCCTTTGTTCCAGGAACTTTGAGCCGTTGACCCGCTCATTTTCCTCATAATTCGAGCTGAAGAAATGAAACAGAATCTCTATCATGCCACACCATGGATTTTGAAAGGCACAAGAACCCCGCCCCCTTATCCGAAACTCAGAAGTGGAGACCTTCGACAGGAAGGGGGGTTCTAAACACTAAACTGTGCGGAGTCTCCTTTGCTCCCAGGCAGCTCATGTTAGGTGTTTGTGCACCCGGTCACCATAGAGTTAAATCGCTGCATGCCAGCTGCTGTTACATTTTGCTCTGGAGTCTGGAGGACACTAGAGAGTCACATGGGGCTCTGGGCACACCCTTTTCTGAGTGTTCTTTAGAAGGTGGGCGAGTCCCGATGATGGGCTGAAGTGGTAGGGGTGAGAGGTGCACCGGTAAACTCTGGTCCATTGTGGTGGCTGAGTTTTTGCAGAACCCAACGCTCCAGGCAAAGCGCAGAGTTGCAAAACGCCGCAGACTCTGTTGGCGGAGCGGAGTTTGCTGCCCACCCCTAATAGAGTGTCATACAATGAATTAGAGTATCATAGAATAGCAGAGAATGCAGTAGAATGTCATACAGTGGAGAAGAGTCTTGTACAGTGGAGTGTAGTAGGCATAGAGTGGAGTAGAGTGTTGCAGAGTTGCACAGAGTGTTGTAGAGTGGAGTGGTATAGAGTAAATTAGAGTGTAACAGGGTGGAGAGGCATAGAGTGGAGGGTCATACAGTGGTATAGTGTGAGGAAAATTGTTGTACAGTGGAGTGGTATAGAGTGGAGTAAAGTGTGAAAGAGTGGATTGATGTGTTGTAGAGTGGCGTGGAGTGGAGCACAGTGGAGTGACATATTATACAATGGAGTAAAGTGTTACAGAGCGGACTGGTGTGTCATACAGTGGACTGGAGTGGCATGTCACAGAGTGTCAAAAATGTTGTAGAGTAGAGTGCCATCGAGGGGATTAGAGTGTTGGAGAATGGAGTGGCGTGAAGTAGAATAGGGTGTGGTAGAGTGTGTTAGAGCATAGTGGCTTAGAGTGTTTCAGAGTTAAGTTGCATAGAGTAGTGTAGAGTGGAATAGCTTAGAGTGAAGTAGTGGAGTACAGTTGATTAGAGTGGAGTAGTGTGTCATCGAAAAAAATGCAGTATACTGGGGTGGAGTCGCATAGAGGGTACTGAGCAGAGTGTCGTACAATGGCACAGAGTAGAGTAAAGTGTCATACACTGACCTCGATTGGAGTAGACTGTTGTACAGTATGTGAGAAGTTGGCCTGGCATATGTTGTCCACTAATTATAGTGGGCACCTTGCACCAGTCCAAACAACCCCTTATTGGAGATAGGTTAAAGACAACCTTATTGAAAGCTATCCTAGTGGTAGCTATGGAGAGCAGCCTTCAGGCAAAGTCTTGAAGGAATGTAAAGCAGCTTGTTTTACCAGTCTATAATCTCTTGAGTGACCAAATGAAAGAGCACCACACCAGGTATATATTCAAAATATATGTATTTATTGCTAAACACACCCCTCTAGTCTCTTTATGAGGCTAGAGTTCGAAGTACATAAGTTAGAAGTTATTTAAACACAGTAATAGCACAAATACACGTTTGGGCCCTAGGGGCGTACCAAACCATATACCAATAAAGTGGTATAAGAACCACGACTGAACTAGACACTAGGCCTAGAGCCTCTAGAAGTGCTTGGACCACAAGGAACCCCCCAAGGTAGTGACACAGGGGACCCACGGGAGACGCGTGCAGTGTAAATACACAACCGCGATACGCCGTTGACTTCTATGGAGAAAGTCGTGATCGGGAAATTAGAGAAAAGGGACACTTAAAAGAGGACTTGGACCAAACCCTTTGAGATCTAGGACTTTGAAGAGTCTCTACCCACGAGAGCACCGGAGTACTCGTGTTACCTCACCCAGGGAAGCCGGGTGCATAGGTGCCTTTCGGGGTCGGGTTTCGTCGTCGATTTGAATGGCGATCTGCTGCAAAGTGCTGCTGGCGACCAAGTGAAAAGTGTCCGGGTGGATCCAAGAGTGGATCGGAGTTCTGAAGAACCTGAAAGCAGAGGGGACAGAGTCTGGGTCACTAGCCAGTGACCAGGAAGGCGATGGACAGATGCCCACCGATGTCGAGTGCTTCCGGTGCGTTGACGGTCATCTTGACTCTTCAGCCACGAGGTCCAGGAGGCGTTGTCGGAGACCAGGAGCAGGATTCGGGCTGGTACACGATGTCTGTCGAGTGCTGAGGTGTCGGCGACCGGATTGGACCCAACAAGCCTTGGCAACGGCAAGTCTCGATGCAGAGGAAGATCGTCGATGGTGCAGACCAGCAAGGTCTGGGGAACTCACCCAGCAAGGGTAAGTGAGGGCAGGCCTGGCGCAACCAGTATGCCAAGTTAGAAAAAGATTGGCCTTCGTTAAGGGCTACTAGCCAACGGGCTAGCGACCGCAAAGGAGCCTCATGACACCGCACGTGGATCTGGCTCACAGGACACTCGTGGAGTGGGGGCCAGTGATCTTCGGTGCAGTTGGTGCTGGAGGCTAGGGCTACTAGGAGCCCAAAGCACGACTTCTTGGGAGACCCAGAAGAGGATGCACTTGCAAATGTGCTCGGTGTCCAGGGGTCACGGTCTCAAGTCACCCACGATGGCCACGGGCCTCAGCTTTGCTGGGAACTCAGGGTAGCCTCGGGGAAGTCTGAGAATCCACCTCTGGTGATGCGATGACTTCGGCGTCCGACGGGAGCTTCAGAAATGCGAACCGGACAGATGCTTCTTTGGTGCCTGCTGTGAGAAGTTGGCCTGGCATATGCTGTCCACTAATTATAGTGGGCACCTTGCACCAGTCCAAACAACCCCTTATTGGAGATAGGTTAAAGACAACCTTATTGAAAGCTATCCTAGTGGTAGCTATGGAGAGCAGCCTTCAGGCAAAGTCTTGAAGGAATGTAAAGCAGCTTGTTTTACCAGTCTATAATCTCTTGAGTGACCAAATGAAGGAGCACCACACCAGGTATATATTCAAAATATATGTATTTATTGCTAAACACACCCTCTAGTCTCTTTATGAGGCTAGAGTTCGAAGTACATAAGTTAGAAGTTATTTAAACACAGTAATAGCACAAATACACGTTTGGGCCCTAGGGGCGTACCAAACCATATACCAATAAAGTGGTATGCGAACCACGACTGAACTAGACACTAGGCCTAGAGCCTCTAGAAGTGCTTGGACCACAAGGAACCACCCAAGGTAGTGACACAGGGGACCCACGGGAGACGCGTGCAGTGTAAATACACAACCGCGATACGCCGTTGACTTCTATGGAGAAAGTCGGGATCGGGAAATTAGAGAAAAGAGACACTTAAAAGAGGACTTGGACAAAACCCTTTGAGATCTAGGACTTTGAAGAGTCTCTACCCACGGGAGCACCGGAGTACTCGTGTTACCTCACCCAGGGAAGCCGGGTGCATAGGTGCCTTTCGGGGTCGGGTTTCGTCGTCGATTCGAATGGCGATCTGCTGCAAAGTGCTGCTGGCGACCAAGAGAAAAGTGTCCGGGTGGATCCAAGAGTGGATCGGAGTTCTGAAGAACCTGAAAGCAGAGGGGACAGAGTCTGGGTCACTAGCCAGTGACCAGGAAGGCGATGGACAGATGCCCACCGATGTCGAGTGCTTCAGGTGCGTTGACGGTTGTCTTGACTCTTCAGCCACGAGGTCCAGGAGGCGTTGTCGGGAACCAGAAGCAGGATTCGGGCTGATACACGATGTCTGTCGAGTGCTGAGGTGGCGGCGACCGGATTGGACCCAACAAGCCTTGGCAACGGCAAGTCTCGGTGAAGATGTAGATCGTCGATGGTGCAGACCAGCAAGGTCTGTGGAACTCACCCAGCAAAGGTAAGTGAGGGCAGGCCTGGAGCAACCAGGATACCAAGTTAGAAAAGGATTGGCCTTCGTTAAGGGCTACTAGCCAACGGGCTAGCGACCGCAAAGGAGCCTCGTGACACCGCACGTGGATCTGGCTTACAGGACACTCGTGGAGTCGGGGCCAGTGATCTTCGGTGCAGGTGGTGCTGGTGGGTAGGGCTACTCGGAGCCCAAAGCACGACTTCTTGGAAGACCGAGAAGAGGATGCACTTGCAAATGTGCTCGGTGTCCAGGGGTCACGGTCTCAAGTCACCCACGATAGCCACGGGCCTCAGATTTGCTGGGGACTCAGGGTAGCCTTGGGGAAGTCTGAGAATCTACCTCTGGTGATGCGATGACTTCGGCGTCCGACGGGAGCTTCAGAAATGCGAACCAGACAGATGCTTCTTTGGTGCCTGCCAAGCAGGGGAGTCACTCCTTGACCCCAAGGGAGATTCTTCTGTCCTCTAATCGTGAGTAGAGTGTCGAAGGTCCAGGATTCAGTTACAGAGTTTCGTCCAGGGATAATATAAAGTCCTAAGGACTGGGTTCCTATCTTTATACTAAAGATAGGGGTTGGACTACTCTGTGGCCCCACCTATGGGTGGGTCAGGGCAGAGGGGTGGCTACACCTCTTTCTCTTTGTCCAGTTCGCGCCAAAGCAGGGGCTGCAAGCCCCTGATCCGGTTTGAACTGGGGTATGCACAGGGACACCAAATGTGCCCCCAGTGCAGGACTTCAAAGCACCCGAAAGTGCTCCCGCCCAGCCCCAATACACATTATCCTGTCTGGGGAGGTGGTCACACCTCCCTGGGACAGGAAACCTATTGTCCAGGCCTCCCCTGCCGGAGTTTCGTCCAGCAGGAGGAGGCCAGACTCGTGTCTGTGGCAGCAGCATCCATTTTGTGATGCCAGGGCTCTGGAAAGAAGTTACCGGACTAGTCAGAGTTAACATGTCTTTCCCTCTATAAGGGTGGAATGCTACCCCCGCCGCCAGGATTGGCGGGGGGTAGTATTCCAAGATGTTTGACACCAAACACGACATGTTTAGGTGCAGCCATTCCAAAGTTAGCATTTTACCGCGAGGATATAATGCGCTTAAGAGTATATGGTCAGGCTGCACTACAAACAGCATCAGAGGTGGTCTCCGAACGCTGCAGAGGGGCCCTGCTCATGCAGGGGCACCCTCTCACATAGGAACCATGCACTCTGCCTTTAGGATTGATAAGGCCTGCCTTAGGAGTGACTTATAGGTTTATATGTGTGTATGTATTTAGTGATTATAGGTAACCTATATCACAGTAAGGGGTGCATGCACCACCTTACCCAGGCTGCAGTAGCAGACCTGTGGTGTCAGTTTGGATGGCCTTCCAGGGGTGGCATAATACATGCTGCAGCCCCTGGCAGGCCTCTGAGGTACCTATGCCCTTGGTACATAGTAAACCATATACTAGGGACTTATAAGGGCACTCCAGATCCCAATCAGTGATGTGCCTAAGGCACATGGAAACCATTTTAGAGAGGAAGCAGCTAGGCTGGGGTTCTGATTAGCAGGGCCCCAGCCAGACTAATGTCGAAAAACAGTGAAGCATCAGCAAAAAGTGGGGGTACCCATGTGAAGCAGATCCTACTCTCCTACACAACCCCCCAAACGTAGGGACATTAAACTAACCTTGCCCAGTTAAGTCTTCATGTTCTAAGTGGAAATACCTAGAGAGTCCATCTGCATTCGCATGGTTACTCCCAGGTCTATGTTCCACTGTAAAGTCCATCCCCTGTAGGGAAATGGACCACCTAAGCAGTTTGGGGTTTTCACCCTTCATTTGTTTTAGCCATAAGAGGTGCTTATGGTCTGTCTGAACCAGGAAGTGTGTACCAAACAAGTATGGCCTCAACTTCTTCAGAGCCCAGACCACAGCAAAGGCCTCCTCTCTATGGCTGACCAACGTTTCTCTCTAGGGGTCAGCCTTCTGCTAATGAAAGCTACTGGCTGATCCTGACCTTCTTCATTCAATTGTGACAGTACAGCCCCTACCCCCAATTCAGATGCATCAGTTTGAACAATGAACTTCTTGGAGTAATCAGGACTCTGCAGAATTGGAGCAGTGCACATGGCCTGCTTCAGGTCATCAAATGCCTTTTGACAGCTAACTGTCCACTGAACCTTTTGGGCATTTTCTTAGAAGTTAAGTCAATCAGGGGTGTCACTATTGATCCATACCCCTTGACAAATCTCCTATAGTACCCAGTCAGGCCTAAGAAGGCTCTCACCTGAGTCTGGGTAGTGGGAGCAGTCCAGTCCATGATAGTCTGGATCTTGCTCTGCAAAGGTTGAACCTGGCCTCCACCCACAAGGTGGCCCAGGTACACACAATTCACATAAAGTACTCCTCTATTGCCTTATACATACAGTCTTAGATGGAACCTGATCGAATAACCATTGACCCTCGCTGAAGACGACAGTTTACACCACCGGGTGGTGGGCAAGGAAGCAAGTCCTTCTTATTTATATACCCTCACACACCCTAGTGGTGTCATGCTTCATCATCGGGTCGCCCTGACGCCTAAAATTCAGGGTGGGCTCAACCAATCTTTCAGGAGCTCTTAATGATATGTTTTTGGCCAGGGGGAATAAAGATTTAAAAATCTCAGAAAGATCCCAGTGTCCCTTTATTCTTGGATCTCGCTGAAATATTAAAAATAAAGCTAAAATTAGGTCTTCGGGATATTATGGTCCTAGGACCCTAATGCCAACATGTTTCAATCCTATATGGCCTCTTACGGGTGCTGGACTTTCATCAGGGCGATAATCTAGCACCCCCTGGAAAATAATAATAAAAGAGACGACAAGAGTAAGAGAATTTCCCTACCCTGTTTATGAAGGGCAGATAGCTGCTCCTTCTACCGTTAGTCAGTGTAAATTATACAAAGTTGATTGTTCCATCTGTGGAAAGTAAAGAAAAACAACAACAAAAAGAAACAGTGTTTGAATCTTCTATGATATTGTACAAATTTGATTAAATAATTCGTGCTCCTCACCATCGTGCCACATCGGGTGACAGGGAAGCAACCAAATCATTGCCCTACATTTGGCATGTGTGATATCAGTCTTTCTTCTAAACTCACTCAATGCGTGATCTAGAAATAGTTGTGTGTGGTGTGTTTAGTGGCGGAAACTTTCCGCATACTATCACTACCTACACGCAGGTGTCTTGTGATTCACTTGATAATCCAAACGTCACTCATTCCCTGTTTTCCTTTAAATCGAGGCCGTCTCTTCCTACCCAACAGAGAGCCGACGGGACCCACATTGAGTGAGTTTAGAAGAAAGACTGATATCACACATGCCAAATGTAGGGCAATGATTTAGTTGCTTCCCTGTCACCCGATGTGGCACGATGGTGAGGAGCACGAATTATTTAATCAAATTTGTACAATATCATAGAAGATTCAAACACTGTTTCTTTTGTTGTTGTTTTTCTTTTCTTTCCACAGATGGAACAATCAACTTTGTATAATTTACACTGACTAACGGTAGAAGGAGCAGCTATCTGCCCTTCATAAACAGGGTAGGGAAATTCTCTTACTCTTGTTGTCTCTTTTATTATTATTTTCCAGGGGGTGATAGATTATCGCCCTGATGAAAGTCCAGCACCCGTAAGGGCCATATAGGATTGAAACATGTTGGCATTAGGGTCCTAGGACCATAATATCCCGAAGACCCTAATTTTAGCTTTATTTTTAATATTTCAGCGAGATCCAAGAATAAAGGGACACTGGGATCTTTCTGAGATTTTTAAATCTTTATTGCCCCTGGCCAAAAACATATCATTAAGAGCTCCCTGAAAGATTGGTTGAGCCCACCCTGACTTTTAGGCGTCAGGGCGACCCGATGATGAAGCATGACACCACTAGGTGTGTGAGGGTATATAAAATAAGAAGGACTTGCTTCCTTGCCCACCACCCGGTGGTGTAAACTGTCGTCTTCAGCGAGGGTCAATGGTTATTCGATCAGGTTCCATCTAAGACTGTATGTATAAGGCAATAGGGGAGTACTTTATGTGAATTGAGTGTTCTAACACGGAGGATGTACTCTCTCTAAATTTTCCTCTTGACCCCTTAAAGTAACATCTGTTACTATTGTGTATTGAGCATTGAGCAGCGTACAGCTGTGGGGTACTCCAGTAAAATAAGTTCAACTTCTTGAACTCAATTGAAGCTGTCGGTCCACCGGTTGATCCTCTCCAGTCCTCTTCCTTTAATCACTCCGTTATTTCACCGCCTTTTTAGTGTCATGAACGTCAATATGAGTACGCTAATAATATCCATACCATCGGAGTCCTATGGTATAGGGTATTCCGATGATATGGCAACTGTGATTTTAGCTGCACCACCTTTACTCTCAGATATAAACATTACACAAAGCCTTAGTCAGGCCCAGAATTGGGACGAGCTTAAAGAATTGAAACGTGCCCAAATGAAGATTCTCCTACATGGAGCTATCCTGACTGAATATTTACGCGGGAATGCGGCCCCTAGGGGCCTTTTAGTTACCAACACCCCCAGAATCTTCCTCGATGACCAACTTTTTAAAAAAGAATGGTCACTGATTGCGTGGCGGTGCACACGTGATTGGCTAATTTTGATTATTAACACCGCGAAGCGCCTTTCTGATGCTATCCTTGTAAAGATAAAAACGAGTGAAGATGCATTGATGACAGAAATTAAAATCACACTTTACAAGAAAAACTAGAGGAGGTAAATAAAGAAATTGGGGAACATAGAGAGTTCCTGATGCAAAGCAAAGTAAACAAATTACAAAAAGATTTGAAGAAATTTGCACATGAAAAAGTATACCCGTATATAAAAGAAGACTATAAAAACCCGGACAATTCTGAATCAGGGTCCTCATCCCGGGGTGACTCAAGTAATTCTGAATCAGAACAGGAGGCCTGGTTAAGTGACGGGTCGAACAGCAGTTGGAAAGGTAGACCCAGACGGCCTAGGAGGGGAATTACAATCAAGGTTATCCACCACCTCAGGTATTTCCTTGGCCAAACCCTTATGGCCCAGTCCCTTTCCACGGACCCCCACAGTTTCAAGGACCTCCACAGTACCAGGGAGGCCCTTTCTTCCAACCTAACTATAATCAGAACCGTTTTTTAGGACAGGGCGGAAGAAGGGGAAGACGTGGTCGGAAGGGCAACAGACAAGTACAGTGGCAGGACGAGAACACTCCTGTGAGCACTCGCAGTATGACCAAGGTCCCCCAAGCAAGTACCAGCTCCACGAGGGACTAGTGGTTAACTTGACTGATATAACACTGACTCCGGTTGAGACTTCCATCCTTAATAAAGGGTTAGGTTTTGTACCGACAACGTTTTTGGATAAATTTCAGATACGTTGTGAGCTAAGTGAATTCTTCCGAAAAATACGCATTAAAACATTCTTTGCGGGTAAAGATAAACCAGATGAGGACACTACTACACACACCCCTTTACGTCTTAAATCCACTTTCTTCCCACCAGCGTCCCTCATGCCCCCTGAGGTGATGGCTTTTGAAGATAGTGTTTCTAAAGAGATTGAGGAGTTGCAACCCGAAAGGAACATTTTTGATAACCTCAGTAAGAGAGAAAGGGAGGCTTTAAAGACACTGAGTAACAGAACAGACATCATTATAAAACCAGCTGATAAGGGGGGTGCTACGGTGATCCAGAGAACTACGGCTTATAGGACGGCCTGTATGAATCTCCTGGCAGACACCAAGTATTACAAGAAAATTTCGAGAGACCCCACAGCCCGACTAAAAAAGACAATCAGTACCATGACAAAAGAAGCACTAGATCACGACTGGATTACAAAAAGGAACATGCATTCCTTAATCCGGATGATCCCAGAATACCATTGTTTTACACTATACCTAAGATACATAAAGGAAGACTCCTCCACCTGGTAGACCCATTGTATCTGGAATAGGTTCTCTTTAGAGCCTATTTCTAAATTCACTGATTGGTTCCTCCGTCCTCTCGTTCCACGCATGAGGTCATTTGTACAGGACACCAAACATTTACTTAACCTCCTTACTGATGTAATTTACCATCCAACACACAACATCATGGTTTGCCTGGATGTTGAGGCACTATACACCAGTATTCCACAGGAGGAGAGCATCCCGGCCATTGAGGGTCTGTTACAGGAAGAGAACTGGACTTGGGATGCTCCTGTGGATTGGGTTATCAGGCTTATACGCTTAGCTCTAACTGAGAACTTTTTCAGTTTTGAAGATCAGCTATATCTCCAGGTCCACGGAACATCTATGGGCAGCACTTTTGCGCCGAGTATAGCGTGTCTGTATGTGGGCCAACTGGAGGACCATCACATCTGGTCCAACAACCCCTATTCTAACAATATCAAGAAGTGGCTACGATATATAGACGACATTTTGATCGTCTGGGAGGGGGATTGTTCCTCTCTTAACGAGTTCCACGTGTGGATCAATCAGCTCAATCCACACCTGAATTTCACAATGACTTATGATAAAGAACAAGTGGCTTTCTTAGATGTCAAGATCAGTGCTGAAGATGGGAGTTTGGTTACTTCCCTTTATAAAAACCTACAGATAGAAATAGTCTCCTACATTTTAATCTCTGCACACCCACGTGCATTACGTGAGAATTTACCTATTGGACAATTCTTGCGTATTCGCAGAAATTGCAATGATTTAGGAGACTATAAAGCTGAGGCAGAAATATTGTCTAAAAATTGGCAGAAAGGGCATACCCTAAAAGAATCATTGATAGGGCTAGAAAAAGGTCGCGGAACACACCCAGAGAAGCACTCCTCGAAAGTCACGAAAAGAGAGAGAAGGACACTTTGATATGTGTTACGACATATAATTCTTCCTCTAACACAATCAAGAAAATAATAAATAAAAAATGGTCCATTTTAACATCCAATAAACTGACGTTTGAAAAACCGATGTTTTCTTTCCGCAGAAATAGGAGTATTAGAGATACACTTATCCATACTAGATTTGGTACTCCAAAATTACCCATCAAGCTACTCTCTGGAATAATCCACCAGTTATTGGCCATTTTCCATGTGGCTCTTGTGTAGCATGTGCTTTCACAGAACACACAAAGAGATCGACCTTGGTATGCACCACGCATGGGAACAACGTTCGCATACAAACTGCAACAGCGATAAAGTCATATACATGATTAAATGCCCCTGCCAATTGATGTATATTGGTATGACAAGTAGGAAGGTAAAGGTGCGTATTAGTGAACATAGGAGCACTATAAGGCGGGCCATCTCGGCGACAAAATTGACATCTCATTACCTGGAAATGCAACATACTGACACAGATATCAGATGGACAGTGATTGAAAAAATGAAAGGGTTTGGCGATCTTACAAAGGTCCTATTAGAACGGGAACAGAGATGGGTCTACAGACTTAGAACTCATATCACGGGATTGAACGATTCCATACCTTGGAATCAATTAAATCGATAACATCGGTATTGCTTTCCCCTTGTGTTCACATAGTGTCTTATATGAACATTCAAAGAGAAATTTACCTAGGTATTGGTCAATCTGTACCAACCCCAAATGTTTTTTCTGAGTTAGGTTTTTATCCCCTGTTTGCGTTGTTTCATTCTTATCACAATTATATATTATATATAAAAAAAATTATATATATATATTGCCCAGTACCAAAAGTGATTTGGGGGTGCGTGGCAACTCTTTATCAACATATATACCTCACGGTTCAGAATCTGTTAAGGATTCGCTAGTTATCACATATTTATTTCCTTCCTTTTTTTGTGCAGCGCGTTTTAGCCTACACACGTTAACACAGAATCTTACTTAACACATAGGAACCATCGTGGATATTATTAGAATAATTTTATATCCTGTATTTCATTACCCAGCTAACCCTTTACTTTTATGAGTCATCCGGAGCCATTACTATGCGACTCCGTAAAAAAGTGTGTGCTTTTCCCTCGTTTCGGGATCAGGGGTTATTTTGGTGCAGCGCGTTGTAAACACATATACGCAAACACAGTATCTCAATGGAAAACCAAGTAACCCCTCCGGGTTTCATGTGATTGCCCCGTTATCGTTAGAAAATTTGTTTTCATTCTGCACTTTCTTCCGCACTACATTACCCAGCTTTCCCTCCGACTGTCTAGAGGTATCCGGAGTCATCACCATGCGACTCCGGAAGTGTGCGTTCATTCCTCACCTTGGATTAGGTTTCCCCCCCTCCCCCCTGTTTTCCTTTAAATCGAGGCCGTCTCTTCCTACCCAACAGAGAGCCGACGGGACCCACACCGAGTAGGTGAACTACGGGACAGGACCTCTGAAGGCGTGAGTAACGGTGCACACTATATACGGATGAAGGTATGGGCATCAACCTCCACGAACGGAGGAGTTTGCTTATTGTTTCTAACTCCCCTGGTTCTTGTCTCTCTTTTGTTTTCTTTCCTGATTGTATTGCACGCCCATTCATGTTCTCACTTTGACCACAATCAACTAGTGTGCGACTACGGGGCTACCCCTTATCCGTGAGGCCCGGCGTGAAACATTACTCCACCCTAGATGGGGTAAGAATTGATGTGTGTTTGCGTTTTTGGTTTTAAGGATGAATGAAATGGCGGTTATGTTTTAGGAATGAGTGACGTTTGGATTATCAAGTGAATCACAAGACACCTGCGTGTAGGTAGTGATAGTATGCGGAAAGTTTCCGCCACTAAACACACCACACACAACTACTTCTAGATCACGCATTGAGTGAGTTTAGAAGAAAGACTGATATCACACATGCCAAATGTAGGGCAATGATTTGGTTGCTTCCCTGTCACCCGATGTGGCACGATGGTGAGGAGCACGAATTATTTAATCAAATTTGTACAATATCATAGAAGATTCAAACACTGTTTCTTTTTGTTGTTGTTTTTCTTTTCTTTCCACAGATGGAACAATCAACTTTGTATAATTTACACTGACTAACGGTAGAAGGAGCAGCTATCTGCCCTTCATAAACAGGGTAGGGAAATTCTCTTACTCTTGTCGTCTCTTTTTATTATTATTTTCCAGGGGGTGATAGATTATCGCCCTGATGAAAGTCCAGCACCCGTAAGGGGCCATATAGGATTGAAACATGTTGGCATTAGGGTCCTAGGACCATAATATCCCAAAGACCCTAATTTTAGCTTTATTTTTAATATTTCAGCGAGATCCAAGAGTAAAGGGACACTGGGATCTTTCTGAGATTTTTAAATCTTTATTCCCCCTGGCCAAAAACATATCATTAAGAGCTCCCTGAAAGATTGGTTGAGCCCACCCTGACTTTTAGGCGTCAGGGCGACCCGATGATGAAGCATGACACCACTAGGGTGTGTGAGGGTATATAAAATAAGAAGGACTTGCTTCCTTGCCCACCACCCGGTGGTGTAAACTGTCGTCTTCAGCGAGGGTCAATGGTTATTCGATCAGGTTCCATCTAAGACTGTATGTATAAGGCAATAGGGGAGTACTTTATGTGAATTGAGTGTTCTAACATGGAGGATGTACTCTCTCTAAATTTTCCTCTTGACCCCTTAAAGTAACATCTGTTACTATTG